>CM067858.1:57313581-57913581 GCA_034642435.1 Megalocaria dilatata
TCTCGGCGATATTTCAGGAGGAGAATGTTTCGACATTGTATTTATAGTCACTTTCACTTTAATGAACATTTTGAAATAATGCAAGTCCGTTAAATGACTGCTAATTGGTAGGATTTGAACTGCACAGTCGGTTTTGTCTTGAAAAAACTCCCTATAATGATGAATTTTTGGTGATATCACTATTTCTAATGGCATGTAAAGCGTACCATGGTAAATTCCACTCAACGTACGTATTTGTCCAAATATAGCCCGTCTAGAACTGTTGAAAGTCCCCGGAAAAAACAAACCTCAATTATAATTATATATTGGGTGTTTTTTTTTAGAGTGATAGAGCTTTAAATTGAATTAAAACACATTTAAATTAAGATTGAAGCCAATTTTTATTTTATTTGAAAGATAATTTTATGATTAAATAGAAAGGCTTTTTACTTGATAGAAGAAATATAACAAAATTTGAATATTAAAACAAATTGAAATATGTTTATCTTCTACAATTTTAATTTCAAAAAAATTTTTATTCAAAAAACTTTTAGAAATAAATTTATGTCTAACAAGCACCGCTTACATTTAATAGACGTATATAATCAAAACTCAATATATAATGTCAAATGAAATAAATAACCCAACAGATATACGAAAGTAATCAAAATTAATAAATAAATATTCAAAGGAGACAAAATTTTGTTTCTGGTTTTACCTTTAAAAAATACCACTTGCCTTATAAAAACATGAACACATTTAAAGGACTTCTCAAAGAATATAATTTATTTGAAATATTTAATATATTTAAATATTCGAACAAATTATTTCAAAAATCTCTAAAAAATGTGCACTATATCTTCAAAAAACAAATATAATTCTAGATAATCCTGTCTTCAGCCCTTTTTCAACATTCCAAATATCAAAATCAAAAACATAACCTACATCACTCACGTGTTAAAAGACTTAAGCTTCGAACTACAGATCAACTATATAATTCAAGATTGATCTATGTTCTAACAAAATCAAAGAACAGTGTGAGTTATTTTAAGGTTTATTTAAATTCATTGACATTCTATAATGAGATTTATTGAAGCCAAAATATAATTATATATTATATATAAAATAAGTATTATATATAAAATAAGTTTTTTTTTTAATAATTTTATGACATTTATGTTTTGAAAATAATTTCCGGCATATGTCCACCACGACTAGCTCTGAGGGACCGCATTCGACCAGACCAATTTGGACCACTTTTCCATTAATTCAGGCCTTATTTCATCAATAACACGAGTTATGTTGGCTTCCAAAGCGTCTATTGTTTCTGGTTTATCAGCATAAACCAATGACTTGACATAACCCCAAAAAAATAATCCAGTGGAGTTATGTCGTATGATCTTGGATGCCAATTAATTGGACCATTTCTCGAAATAATGTTATCGTCAAATCTTTTTTTCAATAAATCAATTGTTACGGTATCAGCATGAGGTGTAGCACCATCTTGTTGGAACCAAAACACTTCTGGGTCGATACCATTCGAATTTTGAAACAAATAATCGTTGATCTACGATCTGTAACGAGTACCATTCAGTGTAACATTACCTCCAGCATCGTTTTCAAAGAAATGTGGACCGATGATGCCTCCAGCGTGTAAAGCACACCATATAGTAGTGCATTTTTCATGATGCAATGGAACTTCTTGAGGATTGTTTTCACTCCATTTAATGTAATTTTGCTTGTTTACATAGCCGTTCAACCAGAAATGAGCTTTATCACTAAACACAAGTTTACGATAAAAAAGTGGATCAACTTTAAGCTGTTCTAGGGCCCAATCAGCAAACAAACGACGCTTATGACGATGATGACATATAAGTATGGAAAAGACACTAGGAAAGATAAGAAATTTAATGTTAGTGAAGACGCTCATTGAAGCAGTGGAAGAATCAAAACCTCAGCGTGATGCGATGACGAATAAACGACTGTTCTCTCTCAATGGCACTGGGGAGTGAAAGCAGACTGCAGAGCTTTTCGATCGAAGCATCACCACTGCGCACTTCCATCGATAGACAACAGTCATTTATTCGTCATGGCATCGCGCTGAGGTTTTGAATCTTCTACTACTCCACTAGGCATCTTAATTTACATTGAATTTCGTATCTTTCCGACTGTCTTTTCCATACCTGTATATGTACCAATCAGCGTACTTCAAACAAAGTACGAGTGATTGCCTTCTTACATAATTTCATGTTGTAAACAAACTTATTTTTTATCATGATAAATATTATTATACAATTTACTTTTATAATTCAAACACGAGAAAGGTAAAAGAATTTTAAAAGTGAGCGTGAATACGAATATTCCCATGACAATTCACTATGGCAAGGAAGTAATAAATACAAACACCCATACGACATATAAGCGGAGAATACTAAAGCCATAAAGTTTTACCTACAGGAATCCTATCGACTATCGAAATCTCGAATGAAGAAGTCATGTCAGACATTGAGGAAGAAAATTAATGATCTTCAATGGACGCGAAAGGTCGAGTGCGTCGCAGTTGGTAACATAGTGTGATGTAATATAAATGGTGAAAAGATAGATACTTGTTTACGTTGTGGTTGAATTAATTAGTGGTATATATTTTCCTAATCAGATGATATTTTTTCCGGTTGTAATTTCAACCGGTTTAACTCGATATATCTGCAAGTTTATCACCCTTGTGATTTCAAAGATAAAGTCATAATTTTCTCTTTAATAAAAAAATAAAATGAGGTTTTTTATTGATAGAAGGATTATCACAAAATTTCAAATATCATACAGATTTATTCTGTAAACATCTAACCAATTTTAATTACAAAAAATTTATATTCAAAAGCTTTTAGAATTATATTAAATGAATGTTTCAGAAAGACACTGTTTCAATTTAGTAGACATATATAGTTAACACATATTACACAGTACCAAGAGGAAATAAAAGAATTATTAATTAAAATTGCTAAATAAATACTCAAAGGGTACAAAATTTTGTTCGTACCTTGTTTTATGAAAACCAAATTCCTTTCCAAAAATGCAAAACGTAACATCAAGAACTTCTTCAAAAATAACTTGCTCAAAATAAGTTCCTTCAAAAAAATTCCGAAAACATGCAGAACATCTTCAAAAAGCAATTTAGAATTCTGACAACGGAAAACTCATTAGCTCTACTTCACATTTAAAAAATGAAAATAATTAACAAATGATATCTGACCAGACAAACTAAATGTATTTATCTGACCAAACACTAGAATAAAGTGAACTTTTAAGAATTTTACGTATTCTTGTCCGTAAGAGAAATTACACAAAGTTCGTAAGGTGTTTTATGGACTTCTCTAAAACCAAATGATAATATTTATAAGTCTAAACCAAAATATATAATTATTATATCGGGTGATTTTTTTACAGTGATAGAACTTTCGATAGGGATAACTGATTTGACAGAATGTAGAAGTCATGTTGTTTTGGCATTTCTGTTCAGTAAGCATTGACAAATTATCATGGAAAGACTCACGCCGCAACAACGTTTACAAATTGTTGAAATTTATTGTCGAAATCAGTGTTCTATTCGCCAAACTTATTGAGCACATTTATGGTTTACATAATCGTCCATCAGAGCAGTTTATTCGTCGAACTATCGATAGATTTCGGACAACATTTTCTCTACTCGATGCAACAACAACAAGACAAAGAACTGTACGTTCAGAAGAAAATGTCGCTGCTGTAAGTAACAGTGTTAGTGATGATCCAGATTCGTCGACGTTCACAACAAGTTGGACTCTGTGCATCCACCACATGGAAAATTTTGCGTAAAGATCTTGGTCTACACCCATACAAGATCCAACTGGTTTAAGAACTAAAGCCACTTGACCATAATACCGTCGTTTGTTTGGTGATTGGGCCCTAGAACAGCTCGAAGTTGATCCACTTTTTTATCGTAAAATTGTGTTTACTGATGAAGCTTATTTCTGGTTGAACGGCTATGTAAACAAGCAAAATTGTCGTATATGGAGTGAAAACATTCATCAAGAAGTTCTGCAGGTTCCATTGCATCCTGAAAAATGCACCGTATGGTGTGCTTCACACGCTGGAGGCATGATCGGTCCATATTTCTTTAAAAACGATGCTGGAGCTAATGATACAGTGAATGGTGCCCGTTACAGATCGATGATCAATGATTGTTTGTTTCAAAATTTGAATGGTATCGACCAGAAGTATTTGGTTCCAACGAGATGATGCTACACCTCATGCTGCTACCGTAATAATTGATTTATTGAAAGAAAGATTTGGCGTTACCATTATTTCAAGAAATGGTTAAATTAATTGAGAATTAAGATCATGCGACATAACTCCACTGGATTATTTTCTTTGGGGTTAGTTTATGCTGATAAACCAGAAACAATAGACGCATTGGAAGCCAACATAACTCCACTGGATTATTTTCTTTGGGGTTAGGTCAAGTCATTGGTTTATGCTGATAAACCAGAAACAATAGACGCATTGGAAGCCAACATAACTCGTGTTATTGATGAAATAAGGCCTGAATTACTCGAAAAAGTGGTCCAAAATTGGTCTAGTCGAATGCGGTTCCTCAGAACTAGTCCTGGTGGACATATGACGGAAATAATTTTTAAAACATAATTGTCATAAAAATTATCTTTCAAATAAAAACGAATTCGGCTTCAATCTTAATTTAAATGTGTTTTATTTCAATTTAAAGTTCTATCACTCTGAAAAAACACCCGATTTAAACAATTAAATAATAAAAAGAGGTTTTTCTTGATAGAATGATTTTCACAAAATTTTAAATATCATACAGATTTATTCTTTTAACCTCCAACAAATTTTTTTCTGAAAAAATTTTTATTCAAAAACTTTTAGCATTACATTAATTAATGTTCTGCATTTTTGGAAAGTTATTTGGTTTTCATAAAACAAGTAACGAAACTAAATTGTGTACCGTTGAAGTATTTATTTAGTGATTTTAATTAATAATTTGTATTTCTTAGTATTCTTTTACTTTTTTTTGGTACTGTGTGTTAATTCTATATGTCTACTAAATTGAAACAGTGTTATCCACGATGACTCATTAATTAATAAGATATTGTTAAGGAATGAACTATTTTCATTTACTTTTTCCATCATAGTTCCACAAAATTCCTTCTGGAAAAATTTCTTGATTTGTTTGAACCTTATACATCGGTAACCACTCTTTTTCAAAATATTCCGAACACTTCTTTCGCTCATATCGATTTTTCCAGCAATTTGTTTACTCGAATAATGTGCACTGGTTTCAACAACACCACACACATCTTCTTCTTTTTTCCGACGATTTTCACTAATGGTTTTTGATGGTTTATCAATCTTGCAATGCACACGTAAACACCCCCATTTCTCGATTTTTTTAATTATTATAGAAATAGCCAAACTTGAAGGAATCGGCTTATCTTCAAAGGCGACAATAAATGAATTTATTCCTCTTGAATTGATTGACCACCAAAGTACCTAATGATCTCAATTTTTTATTCTACACTGAACATTTCGATTTACTTTATTTTGAATCGATATGGACTAACAAATTCCAAGTAGGAAATGCGAATGATTCTGATTGCTGAACTGAAAGCAGTGCAGAGCCTCTTTTCGATCGAAGCATCCCCCACCATTGAGAGAGAACAGTCGTATATTCGTCATCGCATCGCGCTGAGGTTCTTCCATTTCTTCACTGGACCCTGGTCGTCCTCTTAAATTAACATTCAATTTTCCATGTTTCCGTCTTTTCTATACCTGTATATTATCGTTGAGATACAATTTGTTTTATTCAGTTTGAAAATGTAGTAAACACTACGAAACTCGAGTCACTGTATATTTAGTTAATAAAAAGTGATACAAAACATCTGAGAAACCTATCTAGAGCTCCCTATTAGAGTGATATTTACAGTTACTTTTTATCTCTTCTTTACGATCACGCGTCATACCGTTTTTAAAGAATTGAAAGCGCCAGGCAAAACGTGAAGCGAGTCCTCTCTCCTACAAGAAATACCCCGAGGAGAAAATTAGATCAGCGCTGATCTTCTTCGATATTTCAAACGTGGGCAAATTGAAAGCTGTCGTCCTGCTTCGTGCCAGAAGTTGGAGAAACAGACGGCAAAAGATGAATGACATCCAACATTGATCTTATTATGGAAATCGGGAACAAAAACACTTATGGGTGGTAAATTCGTTTGTTTCGATGCAAAAATAGAAAGCGATTTGGGATTTTCAGAGTTATTTGATATCATTTTAGGTTTGAAAATAATTATATTATAGAATAGTAATCCTTCCAATATCGATCAAGTTTTTGAGATGAAATTGGGGGATAAACTATCTACTTAATGGATTAAATACTTCTAATAATTTCATTAACAGTCTTTAGCCTTCTTCAATTAAATTCACTTACGAAAAAGAAAATATCCGAAGTATTAATTTTATTGAAATCATTATCACAAGATCAAATTTTTCACATGAATTTAGTAGTCCTTTTAGACGTGTTGAGTGTTTGGATATAGGTTAGTTTTTTGATTTTGATATTTGGAATATTATTGAGGACTGAAGAAGGAATTGTTTAGAATTATATTTGTTTTTTGAAGATATAGTGCATGTTTTTAGAGATTTCTGAATTAACTTACTCGAATATTTAAATATATTCAATATTTCAAATAAATTATATTCTTTGAGAAGTCCTTTATGTGTGTTCATGTTTTCAAAAGGCAATTGGTGTTATTAAAGGTACCTAAGACCAGAAACAAAATTTTGTCTCCTTTAAATATTTATTTATTAATTTTGATGCCTTTCGTATATCTGTTGGTTAGTTTATTCCATTTGACATTATATATTGAGTTTTGATTATATACGTCTATTAAATGTAATGTTTTAGACCTTAATTTAATTCTAAAAGTTTTTTGAATAAAATTTTTTTTAAAATTAAAATTGTAGAAGATAAACATATTTCAATTTGTTTTAATATTCAAGTTTTAGTATGTATCATAAACCTTTCCACACTTTCAAGCACCCCTGTCATTAAGACTCTGCTTCAGAACATAATTTATTATTTTCCTATCGCTGGTTTTAAATTTAATTCAAATTTAAAGCTTTCCATGTTGATATTTTCAACCTAGTAGTTTTTGAGCCGTGTCATTCGAACATTGAAGTTTTTATTGCATCTGGATACTTCACTCATCTGTTCTCATAAGGGCATATGGCAACATGGAAAATCTTTGAATATATATAATTATAATTTGTTTCATTCTATCCTTATCTACTAACAATGATCTCATAATTTCCTCTATAACCAATGAGAAAGTTTATATCACTCATTCACTCAAATGGGCTTTCCAATTAATCTCGTTCATTTCCCCTCTTTTTGTTAAAACGAATGCATTGAGACACCTCTTACATTTAGTTTTTGAATACACTGTAAACTTATTATCAGCCTAGTCGCTTGTGACCTTTCGGTCCAAGTTACTGCATTATCATCATTTTAGTTACTCTTTTCGCTTGTGGCCTTTTGGTCCAAGCTATTGCATTACTACTTCGCTAATAATCAGCATTTGTCGTTTGTGGCTTCGGCCAAAATTATTGCATTTTCCTTGTAATAGTCATATTTCTTGCTTGTTACTTCGCACAAGATTACTCTAAACGAAGTAATCCACATTGTCCATTTATTTAAAAGGAATTTAATTTTGTTGATTTCTTTCTAGAATTTAATTTCGTTTTTATGAAAGCTAATTCTGAAACTAAAAAATAATATCGGAAAATAACGAAATATTGGATGGAGCAGTCCGTTACTTTATGAAAGTTCATTTTATAATGGAATTAAATAGGAAATTACTTAGTTTTCTATCACTCCCAGAAATTATAAACTATCGGGTGTTTTTTAGTGATAGATTTTTAAATTGAAATAAAACACATTTAAATTAAGATTGAAGTCATTTTTTTTTTATTTGAAAGATAATTTTATGATTTTAATGTTGTAAAAATAATTTCCGGCATATAACCACCACGACTAGCTCTGAGAAACCGCATTCGACCAGACCAATTTTGGACCATTTTTTCGAGTAATTCAGGCCTTATTTCATCAATAACACGAGTTATGTTGGCTTCCAAAGCGTCTATTGTTTCTGCTTTATCAGCACAAACCAATGACTTGACATAACCCCAAACAAAAATAATCCAGTGGAGTTATGTCTCCTGATCCTGCAGGCCAACTAATTGAACCATTTCTCGAAATAATGTGATCGCCAAATCTTTCTTTCAATAAATCAATTGTTACGGTAGCAGTATGAGGTGTATCACCATCTTGTTGGAACCAAAACACTTCTGGGTCGATACTATTCGAATTTTGAAACAAATAATCATTGATCATCGATATGTAACGAGCACCATTCACTGTAACATTAGCTCCAGCATCGTTTTTAAAGAAATATGGACCGATGATGCCTCCAGCGTGCAAAGCACACCATACGGTGCACTTTTCAGGATGCTTTGGAACCTGCAGAACTTCTTGATGATTGTTTTCACTCCATACACGGCAATTTTGATTGTTTACATAGCCGTTCAACCAGAAATGAGCTTTATCACTAAACACAACTTTATTCCATAAAAATATCCATGAAAACACCCTAGTCTGAGGAGAACTTTCCACTCTTTCCAATGGTGTACACTGAATTCTAATTAAGATGATAGTTTCAAGTTATGCTATGTTTTTAGTGAAAAAATTGTGAAGCGTTACAAAATAGTAGAATCTTGAATATCTTTACAACGAAAGGTAATTGCACCACACACTATAATAACTTTTTTGTTGCAAATTGCCTATAGAACCTTGTGAAATTTGGCCACAGATAACTTGGGCATACATACTGGCAAATACCACAGATTAACTTAAAAACCCCTGATCTCCTGTTTTTTAAATGACGTTTTTGTTGTTTTTCATCGAATTGCTAACGAATTATTAGTTTTAAAAGATATATTTGAGTTTAAAATTTTATTCGCTTTTAAATATCAGCTTTTTTCGCCTTCAAAAGTTTAAGAAATATAGTTTGTTTCATTTAAATTTGAAATGTTGTTTCATTTCAAGTTTTAAGTACGAGGTACGCACGTGTAGGTATGTTTGTTTTACTTTCATTAAGATTTCACACAAATACATAATTTTGTTGTGAAACCCATCAATTTTAAGAAACTTGTTGAAAATTGCTATAATAATGAAAGGGGGCCACAAGATGAATCATTCATCTTCATCAAGCATGGCAGTTATCATAAACAACTTCATAATTTGTTCTGAATAATTCTTTGATTTTGAGCAGGAGTAATGTCAGGTTCCAACCCACGTAATAATTCCGTAATAGCATCTTACTTCCATAATATCCACTGGATTCATTAAAGCGGTCGTATATTTTCTCATCCATATTAATAAACAGACGTGTTTCCAGGACACCTGGCCTTGACACATGAACGAGTTAATTTGATAAGTTGAAGTAAATGACATAGAAACATGACGATACTACTCTTTTTTTCTGTGATTTCAGTACAAGTCTATTGAAAATTATGCACTATTTTTTTCAGTATTCCTTGGTAATCCTTTTGGTGAACCGCATTATACATCATAATATCTTAATGAGGCAAATAAAAACCAATGTAAATATCTTTCATGCACCTATCCTTGATGAGAAATCCACAAAAGCAATTACATGATTCATTAATATCTATTGGATGTTATTAGCAATTATATAGTCGTACAAGAAAGTATCCGGAAAAAACAAAACTCAAATGTATATATTCAGTAGGGTGATTCAAAAAAAAAAAATTTATTTTCTTGCAAACAAGCTTAAAAGTTTCAATTCAATGTAAAAAGATGCCAGTAAAAAGTTGAGCGCTTAATATTAATATTAAGCACGTCCGCATCGCACCTTTTCATTTCCCATAAGAATAACATAGGAAAATTTCTTTTTGCACATTCTGATTTTTATTGCTAGCCCAAAATAAGTCATGACGAAAATTCCTGCGCATATTTTTGTAGTAAATTGAACGGCTCTACAAAAAAGGTCTCTTATGATTTTTCGTCAAACCTAACCGCTTTAAAGTTATTCAAAGTTAAAGTACAATATGCTGAAAATTCGACCGTTTTTATCGCATTGCAGCGGATTAAATGGTTTTATTGGGATTCCTTATCAGAAAACATCGTGTTTATTTTAAATCATGTCTTGCAGAAAATGTTTATCAATAATTTTTCACAATATTACTGCCTGTTAAACTCTTCAAGAAAATTTGTCGTATCAATATGGTTTATAATCATAGTTTTTTTTTTTTTTTGACCTAAGAGTAAAAAAATTTTTTTCCAGTCATTACAAATACTTACGACAGAGGTAAAAAACAAGTGACGTTTGGTTGATTTTAAAAAAAGAATATATCCACTTCACTTATACTTTAAAATTTTTCTCAAATTATGCATCATAGATTAAATTTAAATTATTATTATTGGAGATTTTTTTTCAGACAGTCAGGATAACGTTGGTGGTGCTCTCGAACTACTTGTAACAAGTACTGCAGTTGCTCTTCATCTTTAGTGAGGTAATTGTTATATTCTTCTATTAACGCTACTCCTCTTTCAGCCACGTCATTTGTGACTTTCAATGTTTTAAAAAAATCAGCACATTCTGTGTAACTATCGTCATCAGACCAAGTTGAAACAGATTTTTCTAAAAAATCACTCGGCAAATCGAATTTGTTAAACAAATCTAATGATTTTTGTGACACAAAATCACTTAAATCTTTCTGGAGAAATAATTCTAACTCATTTTCGAGCACTCGATACCCCTGATTCGTCGTCTTTGAAGCAGCTCGAGAATTAATTGCTTCAATCATCTTTATTTTCATATCTACGGAAACATTGGTAACAAATAAAGACATTGCAGCTAACTCATTTAAGTACCACAAGTGGTCACTCAATTTGCTACAAGCTTTTTTAGAAACTGCTGAATCAACACTATCATACGAAATCAATTTTTTCAAAAGTTCTAAATCATTATTTGGTGCTAAGATAGCAGATGTTGAAATATACCACGCTTTGATGTAGTATAGAACAACAAAAATACAAACTTGTCGTAAACTATTTGTTTCGCGAGGTGAAAGATCGAATTGATCTCGAAACATGAATATTTTTAAGCTGATTTAGAACTTTCGAAAAAATTGATTTCGTATGATAGTGTTGATTCAGCAGTTTCTAAAAAAGCTTGTAGCAAATTGAGTGACCACTTGTGGTACTTAAATGAGGAGTTAGCTGCAATGTCTTTATTTGAGCTTCGACGAGAGGGGTTTTCCAAAGTTCCGTTTGTTCGTTAAGTAGTTTTATTATTGGTACGTGTCTTTTATATTTTTCAATTTCTATGGATTCCAGGATGTCAAGTTTTTTCTCTTTCGCTTCCACGTGCAAGATAACAAGGTTGTTCAATTCTGGGAACGTCTGATCTGTAGTGAAGAAATGGTTCGCAAAATTGGAATTATTCTTCCGGTTCCTAAAAGCAGATTGATGCTCTTTGTACCTTTTATGGAAAGGTCGACCCGTTTGTCCTATTACACTCTTGACAACTTAATTTATAGACTCCAGAATTATTCAGTCGGTTCTCTTTGTCTTTCGGATTAAAAAAGAGATTAGAAATTTCATGGGAGGGTGTGAAAGCTGTTACTATGTTAATTTTTGACAAAATTTGAGCTATTTTTTGTGAAATTGGTGCGAAATATGTTAGTTTTATGAATTTATTGTTATTATGATCTGATTTGGAAATGGCGTAAATTTGTTTACGAATTAGTTGCTTTTGTTTTTTGTTTATGATGGAATTTATAGTTTTGGTTTCGAACTGATTTTTTGTGGCTATTTGTCTGATTGTATTCAATTCCCTCTTTAACGTAATATTATCTAAAGGAATTGAAAATGCTCTATGTACCATTGATCTATAAACAGCTAGTTTATAATTGATCGGATGGTTTGAAAAATTTGGCTTTGTTGTATCAGTTGATGTGGGTTTTCTATATATATCAAAGGAAATTTCATTATTACTGTTAATTAAAGTTATGTCCAGAAAATTTTTTTTTATCAAATTGTGTTTCCAAAATAAATTTTCTGGGCATAACTTTAATAATGAAATTTCCTTTGACATATATAGATAACCCACATCAACTGATACAACAATACCAAATTTTTCAAACCATCCGATCAATCATAAACTACCTGCTTATAGATCAATGGTACATAGAGCATTTTCAATTCCTTTAGATAATATTACGTTAAAGAGGGAAATGAATACAATCAGACAAATAGCCACAAAAAATCAGTTCGAAACCAAAACTATAAATTCCATCATAAACAAAAAACGAAAGCGACTAATTCGTAAACAAATTTACCCCATCTCCAAATCAGATCATAATAAAAATAAATTCATAAAACTAACATATTTCGCACCAATTTCACAAAAAATAGCTCAAATTTTGTCAAAAATTAACATAGTAACAGCTTTCACACCCTCCCATAAAATTTCTAATCTCTTTTTTAATCCGAAAGACAAAGAGAACCGACTGAATAATTCTGGAGTCTATAAATTAAGTTGTCAAGAGTGTAATAGTGTGTATATAGGACAAACGGCCGACCTTTCCATAAAAGGTACAAAGAGCACCAATCTGCTTTTAGGAACCGGAAGAATAATTCAAATTTTGCGAACCATTTCTTCACTATAGCTCAAACGTTCCCAGAATTGAACAACCTTGTTATCTTGCACGTGGAAGCGAAAGGGAAAAAACTTGACATCCTGGAATCCATAGAAATTGAAAAATATAAAAAGCACGTACCAATAATAAAACTACTTAACGAACAGACGGAACTTTGGAAAACCCCTCTCTTTGAAGCTCTGCCGAAGCCTACAATCAGCATATATAATAGTTGGGATCTAATTTGTTCATTCAGTTTGAAAATGTAGTAAACACTACGAAACTCGAGTCACTGTATATCAGTTATAATAAAAAGTGATAGAAAACAAAGTAATTCCTTACTTCATTCCATTAAAATGAACTATCACAAAGTAACGGACTACTCCATCCAACACTGTATATAGGACAGACAGGCCGATGTTTACAACATAGAATCAAAAAACATGTCTGTCTATTTTGAATAACCAGAAATCAACCGGTTTTGCACAACATTGTGTAGAAAAAATCATTTGTTTATTGAGAAAGATGTCACTTCACTAGATGATGTTAATAAGGGTAAATTGATGAACTGATCGGATGGTTTGAAAAATTTGGTATTGTTGTATCAGTTGATTCCTTTGATATATATAGAAAACCCACATCAACTGATACAACAATACCAAATTTTTCAAATCATCCGATCAATCATAAACTAGCTGCTTATAGATCAATGGTACATAGAGCATTTTCAATTCCTTTAGATAATATTACGTTAAAGAGGGAATTGAATACAATCAGACAAATAGCCACAAAAAATCAGTTCGAAACCAAAACTATAAATTCCATCATAAACAAAAAACGAAAGCGACTAATTCGTAAACAAATTTACCCCATCTCCAAATCAGATCATAAAAACAATAAATTCATAAAACTAACATATTTCGCACCAATTTCACAAAAAATAGCTCAAATTTTATCAAAAATTAACATAGTAACAGCTTTCACACCCTCCCATAAAATTTCTAATCTCTTTTTTAATCCGAAAGACAAAGAGAACCGACTGAATAATTCTGGAGTCTATAAATTAAGTTGTCAAGAGTGTAATAGTGTGTATATAGGACTAACTGGCCGACCTTTCCATAAAAGGTACAAAGAGCACCAATCTGCTTTTAGGAACGGAAATGAAATTTCCTTTGATATATATAGAAAACCCACATCAACTGATACAACAATGCCAAATTTTTCAAACCATCCGATCAATTATAAACTAGCTGTTTATAGATCAATGGTACATAGAGCAATTTCAATTCCTTTAGATAATATTACGTTAAAGAGGAAATTGAATACAATCAGACAAATAGCCACAAAAAATCAGTTCGAAACCAAAACTATAAATTCCATCATAAACAAAAAACGAAACCATTTCTTCACTACAGATCACACGTTCCCAAAATTGAACAACCTTGTTATCTTGCACGTGGAAGCGAAAGGGAAAAAACTTGAGATCCTGGAATCCATAGAAATTGAAAAATATAAAAAGCACGTACCAATAATAAAACTACTTAACGAACAGACGGAACTTTGGAAAACCCCTCTCTTTGAAGCTCTGCCGAAGCCTACAATCAGCATATATAATAGTTGGGATCTAATTTGTTCATTCAGTTTGAAAATGTAGTAAACACTACGAAACTCGAGTCACTGTATATCAGTTATAATAAAAAGTGATAGAAAACAAAGTAATTCCTTATTTCATTCCATTAAAATGAACTATCACAAAGTAACGGACTACTCCATCCAACACTGTATATAGGACAGACAGGCCGATGTTTACAACATAGAATCAAAAAACATGTCTGTCTATTTTGAATAACCAGAAATCAACCGGTTTTGCACAACATTGTGTAGAAAAAATCATTTGTTTATTGAGAAAGATGTCACTTCACTAGATGATGTTAATAAGGGTAAATTGATGGACTATTTGTAGATTCTGTCAATCAAAAAAGCCATTGAGAAAAATGGAATTTAACAAATTCCCAAATAATATTCGGCAACACCCCTATATTGGATGCTGTTATTTCCATGCGCTATAAAAATACACAGATGTCCTAGGTGTAATAAAAGAACCATTTAAATTTTAAGTTTAGTTCCTTTTCGTACTCCTTTGAAGATTCTGAATAAGTCGTGAAACATAAAAACTATGTGAATTTTTCAATAAAAGTATCTTATCCCTAAAAATTTACTCATGTCAACTATAAACCAATTTCACTTCGTAACCAACAAAACCATGAATATCATTGAAGCGTTCCAAAACATAAAACTTCACTTTTCGTAGATCTCTCTTGAAATCCGTATAAAATCACCATTTTTCCATGTCGTTCCCTTTGAAACGACAGAAAATCATCGCTCTTTTCAATCTTCCCGAACGTTATAATAAACAGCTGTTCCAACACATCAAATAAATAACGCCGAAATGCTACAGCGTCTTCCCTTTGAAGGGTGAGCTTCTTGAGTGCCCGATGTTATCGGTTATAACTTCACATAAAAATGAAAATGGGAATTTATTGCCCTTCTTGACTCAAAATGTTTTATGCTTATTGACATTGATATTTTCCCGCTGAGCTCGTAAAGAGGGAAGGATATGGGATGTAATAATATCCGCGGCAATGACGTATCTATTAGTTCTTGGAAAGCCATGCGATTGTAAGTTATTGGAAGTTACGATAAGACTTTGCGACGAGATATGACGTGATCCCCGACCCCATTTTGCTTGATTAGCCGGCAGTTACAGCAGATCGTAAATTGTGTCTCTCTTATCTCTTCAAACGTGCGAAAATATTGGATTGTTCGGAAAGTGATTTCTTTTTTTTTTCGTGAAAATGAGAGAGAATTTTCGTATGATGAATAAATAGTTTCAATATTTTGGGAGCTAATTCTAGACCTCAAAATAAGTAAAAAGTTTCGTATAAACATGGGCCCGATTTGGAGATATGAGCGCAACCAAATACGATAAATTACAGAAGCTATTCGATTTATTTTTGACTTCTAGTATTTTACAGAAGACGTTCCATATGACCACCGTCATTTAAATGCAAGAAGAACATCGTCGCATGAAAGAATTGCGTACTCTTTCGAAAAGACCTAGTTGTGTTTGGATCGTTTGACAGGATCCTTCAATCCGATCTTGCAACTCTTCGATTGACGTTGCATACACTAAACTTTTCATATAATCCCAAATACAAAAGTTCAAAGGATTCAAATCGGTAGATCTAGCGAGCCGTGGCACTGGGCCTTCTCGTTCTATCCATCTGCTGGGAAATGTTTGATCTAAACGTTCCCTAACAGCAAGAGTATAATGTGGGAGTGCTCCATCTTGCATAAACCAAATATTCATCCACTGATTTAAAGGTACCACGCCTACAAAATCGGGCAAGGTATTTTTAAGAAAGTTAAGGTATGCGGGTCCTGTTAAATTCAGTGGTAAAACTACTGGTCCTAACAAATGATCTCCTAAAATACCCAGCTAGATATTTATACTGAAACGCTGTTAATGCCTGGGTTCATGAATGGCGTGTGGAATTTTATCCGCCCACATATAGTTATGGTTACTATGAAAGTTAAGAATTTCATCTTTGGTAAAGCCGGCTTCATCAGTGAAAAAGATATTAGAGGTAAAATGCGGATGTTCAGCAATCTTTGCTGAAACCCATATCACTCATTTCAATATTAGAATAAGGCATTTCAAATTCAGGAATAATAACTTTTTCTTAACAACAAAGTGAAAGAAAGTAAACAACTCGAATCGGATGCAAAATACTCAATGAAAGTATGTAAATGTCATATGAAAACTATTATAAATGTTTGATGCCAGCTCTGATTTTTTTTTTGATGAACCGACTAAAAAATATTTTCATTGTAAGCTCAGTAAACAAGATACCTGAAAGATGAAAATAAATCGAATATCGTATTTGGTCGAGCTAGTAGTTAATTTGAGAACCGAAAATCGCTTAAAAACACATCGTCATCGTCTTGGCCCCCCTAGATTCAATAGTCCGTATTCTTTCAATCAACTGCCCAATACGCCTAGGCATCCTACAAATCAAGTCATTAATGATATTTTCAGGCATATCGTTCCAATCTTCCCGAAGGGCTAAACTCAATTCCTGAAAAGTTGAAGGTAGGTTTTGGCGATAGGATATTGCTCTCCCTAAGTAATCCCATACGTGCTCGATTGTATTAATGTCTGGTGAGTTTGCTGGTCAGTTCATTCTCTGGATATTGTTCTCTTGAAGAATGTTTTGAACCCTTGGTGTGCGGTGTGGTGGGGCTTTATCATCCTCATAAATGAAATTATCTCCAAATTCCTTGCGCAAAGGAACAATGATTGGTTCAATGATGTTTTCTACGTAGATCGTACCAGTCACTGTTAGTTCAACGATAATAAGAGGGGAACGGCGATCGAACATTATACCCCCCGGCACATTATTGATCCGCCTAGAAAGGGCACAACTTCCTGGACGAAATTAAATCGCTCTAGTCTGCCTGGACCGCTCTAAACTCTTTCTCGTCAACTATCACTTTGTAAACCGAATCGTGACTAGTCCGAAAAAAGTTGCGCCATTGTGGTAAAAGCCAATCTTGGTGGTGTTCTGCTCATTGCCGACGGGTAGCTCTATGTCCAGGTGATAGCCGAGGCACTCTTGAAGGTCTTCTTGCCCTTAAATTTGAGGAATGCAACCGTCTCCTTATGGTACTGATTGAGACTACCCGTCTATAGTTCCTCAAAAAATGATTTCGAAGGGCTGTTACAGATACCGTTCGATTTCTTCGAGTACAATTTGCGATATACTGGTCTTCCCTTGCAGATGTTACCCTGGGTCGACCAGGCACCGGTCTCCGGGCAACGCTGCCGGATTCCAGGAAAAGGGCCACTATGCGCCTTAGTGAAGTCCGTGGAATATTCAAACGTTGCGTAATCTGGTGGTTCGACAAAGCTTCTTTATGTAGGTCTACTATTCTTGCCCGGTCAAACTGAGAAATTGCATGTCCCGGCATTTTCCACGGAATATTCTCAATATAACAACTCTCGTTATTCGTTGAAAACTGATTAACTTCGAATACACGTGCATTCTCCCGAACAAGAAACATTTTTTTCTGATTTATTGTTTTTATTTAAGTGATTAGATAGTGAAGATTCCACACACAAAAAATTGTCATGTTACATTCAACAAGTTGATAGTTGATCATAGCTTAAGATGATGTTTTTGGGAAAACGTTCATCTTCGGCGATGGGATCATTAGCTCATTGATCGAAGTGAAAACGCATTGGATAGTCACGAGGCTTCAATTTTTGCACTAGTTGAACTTTGTAAATCCTTCATATCGAAGTCTTTGCAGAATTCTCCTCAAATTGAAACATACAGTCAGCTCGAAGGCGCATTCGCCATTTTGCAACAATATTTTTAGAAGAGTAGAGCATTTTTGAATTTGAAGAAATTATAAACATGAACAGAAAATTTGTCGGAAGTCAGAGGAAATTCAGTTTTTCAGTGAATTACAGAACAGATACAGTTATTAACATGAACTCTTCTAATCGGAAACGAAGATTGGCGATCATACGCTGACACATAGCTCTCGATAATTCTGCCATTTCTGACCTTACGTTTTACTACAATTGCGTCAGGTTCGTCGGATTATTCTCATAGAGCGTACTTTTAAGGTATCCCCATGCAAAATAGTCAAGTGGATTAAGGTCGGGGCTTCTGGGAGACAGTTCATGTTACCGCTACGCGAAATGACCTCATTAGGGAATAATTCGTTTAAGCTTCTATTGCTCGATTTTATGTGGCCCCATCTTGTTGAAACCACGTTTTTGAGTTGAAACCTTGAACATTCTGTAACCCTGGACCCAAAAAGTATCGCAGCGTATTGCAATAACAGTCACTATTCACATTGAGTGATCGGCCTCGTCGATCTTCATGAACATAAGGACCGATTATGCCTCTAGCAGACATAGTTACTTTTTTCTCTTTTCTTCGATATTCACTCATATAACTCACGTTTACAAAAATATAACAATTTTCTCGTAATAAAGATTTAAATTCCAATATACTGTCTTCTACACATAACCATCTTAATGCAGAGACTGATTTATGCTTCTTTTCTTTTTCTTTTACAAGTTCCGACGCATAATTCACAATTTTCACAGAATATCACCAACTATATTCGTAAAATAACTAGTTCTCGAGATAGCCAACAGTTGGAAACATTAAGTAAAGGACGGTCGATGTGCGTTTATGAAACTGATGGTCCCATTTAAAGGATCATTTTCATAATGGGACTTTATCATAAAGAAGCCTTTTGATGTTGTTTATGAAACTGGCCGTTATTGGGAAAACATTTACAATGGAATTAGCCAATTTCCCAACGATTCATCGTCGAAGAAAGAAGCGAATTCCATGCAGAGAAAATTCCATGCTCACACAAAAACGCTTCCGAAATATGCCGAATTCGCTGCGTTCAAAATCCTATTTTCTCAAGATCCACACATTTGAAGAAATGATAAAAGGGACTCTTTTGATCTATTGATTTCCTCGTCTTTCTTCACATTGACCAAATTCCCATTAAGTGGTACGAAGTTCGATGTTCCGATATCAAGGTGGCACATCAGACCGTTCCTATAAAGTTTTTCTAGACTTCACGAAATGAAAGTGTTTTCAAGAAGCCGAAACTTTCAATTTCAATCCGGCAAGCAACCGACATTTATCCCGTTGCTACTTTCGATAATTCGTTAACTGGAGAACAAAAAGTTCCGAGTGGCTTTTATAAGTCGGAGTTTATCATTAATCTCGGTTCTAATTGGATCGGGCAATTTATTATAATTAGTTTGGTTGTTGGAATTCGCTGGCCGCACGCCAGATTCATCAAGTACCCGAAGAGCTGTGAATTGACCGTTTATCGATTAATAATATGGTACGGTTACTCAAAATGATGTGCGAGGTTTTTGTGTTCTATAATTAAAATCGTTGAATGCCAATTTTGCCCCAATTATAGAGGCTCTGTTGGTGAAAGCTAGTTGAAACTGGTCCTCGACCAAATTTTTTTATTACGGAATGAATTCTTAAAAATTCTAATATAATGAATAGAAATTGGAGAAAAGCACTCACGTAAAGTCAGAAGCTTTTGAGCGCTTGCTCAACAGTCCATTATGCCTCAAGATTTTAAATTTGTGAAGCTGCATACAGTGAATGCTAATTGCGAAACCATTTTGCCGCATAAAATGCCTTTCTAAGGAATTAATTTAATTTAATTTTAAAATGTTTTTGGGAAAAATTTTTCATGAAATTAAAATTAAAATTTGTAGTGAGGTTCAAGATATTTGAAATATCCAAGTTACATATTATGTGAAATAATAAACCATCTTGATATTAATTATGTAGTCACCAAATTGTTTTTCTTTCACAGAAAATGCATACATTGAATGTACAAGAAAAAAATTAATATTTAAAAGATACATACATTTCAAATAATGCTGATTTATACAGAATATTGCATATATACATATTTCATAAAATTCTAAGAAAACAAGAACATGGAAAATATTTTCTGAATATTAATGGTAAAAAATAAGTGGATAGAAATAGATTGATATAATTAATTCGTTTTTTTTAATCATACTCATACACAGTGTGGTCCAACGAAAACTTATCACTTCGATTTTCCGGCTTTAAAATGAAAATATGGAAAATCGCTCAGAGCGGTAAATTTCTGATTCGAGGAGGACCAACTTTTCCACTCTTTGCATCCCTGTAACTGCAACCCCCTAACGGGTGTGAGTACAACCCCTTGATTTTGAACAAGGATGAGGGGTCTTGTGATACCTCATTTTGAAGATCTTATCGAGTACTATCTGATACTGAAATTTCGCTTCAAAATTTCCATCGATAACGAAACGACAGGTAAAATAAAGCAAAAAGTACTCACTTTTGTGATTAGTTTATTAAATGGGCACCTTTCACTTTCATGCAATAATGTGAGTTTTGCTGAAAACGTTCACGTACGCTTCTCAAGATTTCTGGTGTAATTTGACGGCATTCATTAATGATCCGAGTTCGCAAATCATCCAGTGAGTCAGGTTGGGTAGTGTAAATCTTGGATTTCAGGTGATCTCATAGAAAAAAGTCCAGTGGAGCCAGATCAGGTGATCTGGGTGGCCACTCAATATGTCCACTTCTTCCAATCCAGGCGTGAGAGAAATTTTCATCTAAGAACTGACGCACCGGTTGAACGAAATGAGGTGGTGGAAAATGATCGTTTAATGGTCTTCTGCATTCTCCATTACTTGCACAAGGGCTGGATAAATAGCGTCCACCAATAGATCTAAATAAATTTGGCCAGTGAGATTACCGGGTATAAAAAAGGGCCGATGATGTGATTTCCATAAATACCCGCCCAAACATTTGATTTTTGGGAACGCTGAGTATGCACTTCACGAAATCATCTTGGATTTTCATCTGACCAATACCAACAGTTATGCCGGTTTACAATGCAGTTAAGGTAAAATGAACACTCGTCCAAAAAACAGATATCGAACATGTAGTTTTGATTACCGTTAATCATTTCACTGACCACTTCACAGAACTGAAGTCGGCGATCGGGATCATCCTCATTCAGTTCCTGAATTAATCGTATCTTATAAGGATGGAATTAATGTTGTTTCAGAATTCTCATGATTGTTGTGCGTGAACACCAGATACATCGGACAATTTCCTAGAACGCAATGTCGGATCCATTGCTACATGACCTAAGACAGCCATGTCCCTGGCTTCGTCTCATTCATGAACCCCCTTTTTGTTTCCGACTGAAACAGTAATGTCAAATTTGGCAACCAGTTCCACAACGTAAGCAGCGGATACATTTTTCCAGGATGTCGTTCGTTAAATAAAGCTGCTGTTGTTCGCGCAGAGTCGTTATTTCTAAGAAATAATTTGATCCTTTCAACCCTTTATCTACGTGATAAACCACTTTAATTCTACTAAAAATTTACAATCGCTTTGACACACTTGTAACGTTCTTGAAAATTCACGATAGACAAAGGTAAATCAAAAACATAGTCTGTCTACTTTATTGGACAAGAAATTAATACTTTTTCGGACAAAAAAATAACAATAACACTACTAAATACCTTTGAAATGTGTCGGATACGGATAATATTCTCGAGATAAATTCCACATTGCCTCTTTCACTATTTTCGCTGTTATTTCATTATGGATGGATATTTTGAAGCGAAATTTTAGGGTCAGATAGTACTCGATACGATCTTCAAAATTAATTATCGCAACACCCCCCATCTCTATTCAAAATCAAGGGGTTGTGCTCACCCCCGTTAGAGGGTTGAAGTTACGGGGATGAAAAAAGCGGAAAAGTTGTTTCCCCTGGAATCGGAAATCGACGGGTCCGAGGATTTTCCACATTTTAAAGTCGGAAAAGCGAGGTGTTCAGTTTTCATTGGACCACACTGTATGTTAATCGAACCCGGACTTCCCGATCACGAGCACGATGCTCTCCCTCTGAGCTATCCACACACACATATGTTTTAATTATGGGAATATATATATCTTCCCACAATTGGATGATTTTGAAATATTACATATGGGGGCAAAAAATATTTTCTGGAAAAGATAGAAATATTCAAGCGTAAGCACGTTTTAGAAATTCAACTATTAAACGAGCAGACGGACCTTTGGCACACACCACTTCTCAAAGTATGGCACAAGCCGAAGCTCTGTCAAGAAAGTACCAGGAATTTTCAATTAAAACAACATTTTTACATTTAATCGTCAAAATTTATTGGGTCGCCTTCAAAATAGGCTCCATTTGCTCCAATACATCTATGCCAACGGCACTTCCAATTATCGAAACATTTTTTATAGGCGCTTTCCGGGATGGACTTTAGCTCTCGCGCCGAATTTTGTTTTATGGCTTCAATCGACTCAAAACGGGTGCCACGAAGGGGCAATTTTAGTTTTGGGAAGAGGAAAAAGTCGCAGGGAGCCAAATCCGGCGAATACGGTGGTTGCTGAAGCACGTTTGTTGAGTTTTTGGCGAGAAAGTCAGTCACAATCGTAGCTCGGTGAGAAGGCGCGTTATCGTCATGCAAAATCCATGAGTTGTTCGCCCACAAATTTGGCCGCTTCTAACGGATACGCTCACGCAAACGTTTCATAACGCCTAGGTAATACTCCTTGTTTACCGTCTGACCCTCTGGAACGAATTCGTAGTGCACCACCACGCCACGGATATCGAAGAAAACAATGAGCATCACCTTCATTTTCGAGCGGCTTTGGCGTGGTTTTTTCGGTTTCGGCTCATTTTTTGCCACCCATTCCGATGATTGATGGCTTGTTTGCATATCGTACTCGTAGACCCAGGTCTCATCACCAGTTATAATGCGTTCCATGAATGTAGAATCGGAATTACAGCGATCCAGCATGTCTGAAGCAACCTGTTCGCGATGACGTTTTTGAAGAAAATTCAGGTCTTTCGGTACGAGTCGTGCGGCCACCTTTCTCATGCCCAAAATATCAATCAAAATCGTACGTGCGGATTCGTGGAATATCTTAAGATCATGTGCTATCTCTCTCAAGCTGGTACGACGGTTTTCCAGCACCCTTTCCTTAATTTTATCGACGTTATCTTCACCACTTCACGACCGTCCTTGAAGGCTCTGTACCACTGATATGCACGAGTTTTCGATAGAGCATTATCACCAAAGGCCTTTTGCAACATTTTCAATGCATCGGCACACGAAAATTCATTTGCAACACAAAACTTTAAACAAATTCTTTGCTCAACGTAATCACCCATAGTAAAAATCGGCACGCACTGTGACATCGACTGACTTAATCAGCTGTTGCAAACACACTAGTTGACAGATCCCGCTCAAGCTTGGCATAGTAATTAAGGACAGTGGTACCAACCTAGGAAAAAAAAATTTACCTGCTTCATTGCTCCGCCAGATTTAAATCGATAATTCCCGCTTCTTTCTTGACAGAATGTATATATAAACGTTGAAGTACAATTAGCTTATTCAGTTGGAAAATGTTACTAAACACTACGAAACTCGAGTCATCGTATATTCGATCAAAAACAGTGATAGAAAACGAAAGGATTTCTTCTTTCATTCCATTTTAGATCACGCTGATGTACGCGAAATCTAAAAGATAATTAAAGTTAATTCACTTTGAATCAAGATGAGTTTTCGTCCACTTACGACCAAGACAAACATATAATCGTCATATCGTTATATTCTTATAATGGATCTCGAATATAATCCGTTATCTAAAGCTGACGTTACGACCTATTCCTCAATTATATAGTATCGCAGCTAACGGAGCTGCTAGTGACATTTAACAGGCCTTCGGAAACGAATAAAATGCGAAAACGAACAGTTACCATCGACCGACTTTTATAACCAATCCATTCGAGCAGGAATTTCGTAAACAACCAGCTATAATCCATCTAAAGTCCCCAAATTAGAATTCCACTAATAGTGTACGCTCTTCCTGTACAAAGTGAGCGTCGACATCATAACGACCTCATTAATTTGTCTCACCGTAGTAAGGAATTAATTAGGAGACTTTTATAATCATAAAGCGCCATAAACACGTCTTGTAACTTACCACGATCCGAGAATGGAAGCAGGTGTTCTCGAGTTAGGCGGAACATGGACTAGATAAAGTCGGTGATATCACGAGATCTACGAGTATCTTTAATTGAAGCAGCAGGCACGTAATCTGTTTTTAATGTCTTCGATTAGACCAACAAAATCGTGAAAAATTAAACAGCTAAACGGCTTTCTAATAAAAACGATCGAATTATGACAGCCAACTTGCTTGGTTTGGAACATACGAGGTATGGGAGAAAAGCAATAAGAGTGGCAACACTGCAAGCGATCTGACAACGCTGCGCTTCGTATCAGTACCCTTCTATAGCTCATTGCGAGTTTCAACTCCTTCCGTTAACTAGATGATTTTTATGCTGCTATTGGTGAAGTTGTGTTTTATTTGTGCATCATGTAAAATGGAATAGCGGAGTTTGGAGCAACGTTAAATTTTGTGTTTAACTTGGAGAATCGGCGAATGTGACGTTTGAAAAGTTAAAAGGGGCCTATGAGGGACATTTTCTATCCCGAGCTCAAGTTTTCCGCTGGCACAAACCTTTTTGGGCAGGCAGAGAGCACGTTGAAGATGAACACCATTCAGGGAGGCCTTCAACTTGGAAAACCGACAGAAACATTGAACGTGTGAACAATATTGTGAGATCAGACAATCGTTTAGCATTAAGAATGCCGAGTGAGCAATTAAATTTGAACAGATTGACCGTAGGTCTGTTCTATGTCACACTACTCCATAACAGAATTATTGACCTCCAAAGGCATTCCTGTAGTTTCCCAGCCCTTCTATCCACCTGACCTTTTACCTTTTTCCTAAACTGAAAAAAGTCCTCAAGGGAAGTCATTTTGACACTCTAGACAATAGTTATTTCAGTTGGTTAGTCCAATATTGAACTATTATAGACACAAGGTAGATGTAGATAGGAGTTTTTGTTGCTTATGAATATAAGCAAGAACTATTTCAATTTCTGTTTATGATATTCAGGTAGTTAATATGAATTGAGAAAAGTATGAGCTCCGATTCAGAGCCCTGAGGTACCCCATAACATATATCTTTTTCTGGGGAAGCGACATAATTCCAGTAAACTCAAATACATAACACTATAATTTTGAGTACACTGCCCCTGAAACCATAAGCGTGCAGTTTATTCAGTATATTTGCATGTAAAACTGAATCAAAAACTTTGCTTCACTTGATGTAAAATTTAAAAAACAAAACTTATTTTGTCCGATGCGGAAATCTTTTTATTTATGGATGGGAAATTAAATAACTACTATGTAATAATATCACTAATATATTATCCAATAATATTTGATATCATTATGAAATATTATTGAAAATAGAACAAACTTGAGCCTTAATTGAAAACACTCAAAACAGGCTTGAAACTCGATTGAAAAGGCTTGAAATATTAAGCCTTATTTCGATATAGCTTGGCTTGACTTGAGACACCATTATGTAAGCTTGGCCTGAAAATCCACACAAGCTTTTTGAAACCAGGGCAAGCTCTTGAATCTCTCAAGCAAAAATGATAAGGTCCTCACAGAATTTTGAACCAACATGCCCGTTATTATCCTTCTTTTAAATACCCAATTTTAGATCGACCAAATTTGAAGTTTCGAACATATGGGAGAAAATTTCAAATGTGAATAACTGCAGAACTTTTGGATCGATTTTGTACATTAACGAACCTAACCGAGATATTTGGGTTCCAAATTTACTCTGAAAATTTCAAGCCTCTAGCTGGTTCCGCTCGAAAATTAAAGTGTTTACGGACGGATTGTCTAGACAGTATTACTTTTGATCTAGGACTCTTGATCAGTGGGTGTAACCTCGTCGATAAAACGATAGCCACGCTGTTACCCAAAATAAGAACGCAAAAAAACACCAAAAAAGTTCTTCAAGTCTTAGAAACTCCTTGAGATGTATTATTCTAACCGATTTCTTACGTGTAATATAGATATAGGGGTGTTTTTTTAGAGTGATAGAACTTTCGATAAGGATAACTGTGATTTGACAGAAGGTAGAAGCAATGTTGTTTTGATATTTCTGTTCAGTAAGCATTGACAAATTTTCATAGAAAGACTCACGCCCCATCAAAGTTTAAAAATTGTTGAAATTTATTTTCAAAATCAGTGTTCTATTCGCACTTCGTGATATTTATCGTTTACATAATCGTCCATCAAAGCAGCTCATTCGTCGAACTATCGATAGATTTCGGACAAGATTTTCTCTGCTTCATGCAACAACAAGACAAAGAACTGTACGTATAGAAGAAAATATCGCTCTTATAAGTCATAGTATTAATGATGCTCCAGATTTGTCTATTCGTCGACGTTCACAAAAAATTGGACTCTGTGAATCCACCACATGGAAAATTTTGCGTGAAGATCTTGGTCTACACCCTTACAAGATCCAACTGGTTCAAGAACTTAAGCCACTTGACCATAATAAGCGTCGTTTGTAGGCTGATTGGGCCTTAGAACAGCTTGAAGTTGATCCACTTTTTTATAGTAGAATTGTGTTTAGTGATGAAGCTCATTTCTGGTTGAACGGCTATGTAAAGAAGCAAAATTTCCGTATATGGAGTGAAAACAATCCTCAAGAAATTCTGCAGATTCCACTGCATCCTGAAACATGCACTGTATGGTGTGCTTTACACGCTGGAGGCATCATCGGTCCGTATTTCTTTAAAAACGATGCTGGAGCTAATGTTACAGTGAATGGTGCTCGTTACAGATCGATGATCAATGATTATTCGTTTCAAAATTTGAATGGAATCGACCTAGAAGTGTTTTGGTTCCAACAAGATGGTGTTACCATATCTATACAGGGTGTCCCAACGAAAATTTGCCCCCCAGAACTCGGAAAGGAAGAATATTCAAAGATTTAATGAAACAGGTCAACTTCTGTTTTGAGGGGGAATTTCCATCATGAGTTTGTTCCGGAAAAACCACCCCCATGAAGGTGGCATCAACCCCCAACATTTTTTCAATAGGGAAGAGATGTCGAATGTTGCTAAGTTTGAAAGTTATTTATGTTCTGTGCACAACCCAGTTAAAATTTTCGAAATCGGTTTACTATTCACGAAATAATGGAATATTGAACTTACCGTTAAAAGATCATGTTGAACAGACTGTCGAACTCAAGAACCTAAGAGTTTGAAGAATCCAAAAATAATTTTCAAGTTCTATATTAGGGAGAAAGAATTAATATTGTTCCCAAAAAACCACCTCAAGATGGGAACAACCCCCAACATTTTTTGAATAGGGAGATGTTAGATATGGTTTAGTTGAGAAGTTTTTTCTGTTCTTAAAACATCGCAGTTGAAATTTTCATATTTGTTCATTTGATAGCAAAAAAACTTGGGGGTTGTTGCCACCCTTAGGTGGTTTTTTCGGAACAATGTCGTCATAGGAATTCTTTTTCCCTAATACAGAACTTGAAAATTACTTTTGGACTCTTCAAAACTCTTAGGTTCTTGAGTTTGGGCGATTCAACTGTCTGTTCAACATTCTGTCACTAATTATATTTCGCTTAACGCCAAAAGAGTTCTGCATTTTCTGTGAGCATTGAGAAAGATTCTGTATGGATTGAGAAGATTCCTTCAGTTCTTCATTCTACAAGTGTTTGGACTAACCTCGCTAAATAGCAAAGTTCCACTAACAATTAAAGTTTGATGAACCCAAAGCATACACAAATCCGTTTGTTTTTAATGATACGGTCCTGCGTCAAGTGTTCAAGTATAATGACCCGACTACTCGCGGATTTGGCACGTTCATGGCCAACGTCGTTTGTTGGAAAAAAAATGGTTTCTAATAGTCTCAAAGCCGGTCACAATTTACAATTCCGGTCTCAGTTCCTCGGATTCCAAAACGGCTTTTCAATGGCAAAACAAGGCTTTGTTTTTCGGAGTTATATCCAGAAACACCGGGTTAACTAAGGCAAACAGGAAGACCAACAAAGGAATTGTTCGTTATTTGCTGTGGTTTTCTGTTATTAGAAGAATAGTCTATTGAAGGAATCTGTACGAATTAGCGTTGTATTTTTCCGCGAGCCGTGGGAATGAAGCAATTCCACGGGAAAATTGGCTTTTAAGATGAAGGAGCCATTCTATATCCCTCCATAAATACGAGATAAGCTAGAGATTGGACACTGTATCTTCGGGAGAAGCAATTCGTAACCAGAAGTCGAACGGGAAAGCTTCAAAAATGACTTGCCGGAAAAGTTTTACTTGAACCAATTGTGGGTAAACTTTTCCCATCCCATATGCGACTCAATATTGGAAATTCTCGAACAAGATACGAAAGAGAAAGAGGAATATTTTACTTTATTACTATGTTAAAAAGAAATGTTATCGTTCTATTTACTATTGAATCTGTTGAACTATCTATGTCAATATATATTTATCTCTTTCATATGATGATGAAAAGAGATAAATCATTACATTTCGTCTCATTCAGGTTTCATGGTCGAGTACTTTTCGCGAAATGTCTAGAGTTTATCAAAACTACAAAATTGAACGTTCACGATTTTCACACAATAAAATAGAAAAAGGCTTTTCACTTGATAGAAGAAATATAACAAAATTTGAATATCAAAACAGATTTTATCTGTTAGTCTTCTACAATTTTAATTAAAAAAAAAAATTTATTCAAAAAACTTTTAGAATTAAATTGATGTCTACAATAAGCACCGCTTATATTTGATAGACGTATATAATCAAAACTCAATATACAATGTCAAATGGAATAAATAAACCAACAAATATAAAAAAGGCAATTAAAATTAATAAATAAATATTTGAAGGAGACAAAATTTTGTTTCTGATCTCACCATAATGAAACCAATTCCTTTTCAAAAACATAAAACACAACTTGAGGATTTCTCAAAAAATGTAATTTATTTGAAATATTTAATATATTTAAATATTCAAATAAGTTAATTCAAAAATCTCTCAAAACATGCACTATATCTTCAAAAAACAATTATAATTCGGATAATCTCTTCATCGGCCCTAGATAATATTTAAAATATCAAAATCAACTAACAATCACTATATCATTCATACCTTAGAGAGTAACCGGCACTTGTTTAAAACAGACTAACTTTAAAAATCCAGGTAGTCAGTTCGTCACAGATTAAATCTGTTTTGATATTCAAATTTTGTTATATTTCTTCTATCAAATAAAAAGCCTTTTTCTATTGAATAAATCTCATTCTGGAATGTCAATGGTTTAAAGAAAACCTTATAATACCTTACAGTTTTCTGTGATTTTGTGACGAACTGACTACCTGGATTTTTAAAGTTAGTCTGTTTTAAACAAGTGCCGGTTACTCTCTAAGGTATGAATGATATAGTGATTGTTAGTTGATTTTGATATTTTAAATATTATCTAGGGCCGATGAAGAGATTATCCGAATTATAATTGTTTTTTGAAGATATAGTGCATGTTTTGAGAGATTTTTGAATTAACTTATTTGAATATTTAAATATATTAAATATTTCAAATAAATTACATTTTTTGAGAAATCCTCAAGTTGTGTTTTATGTTTTTGAAAAGGAATTGGTTTCATTATGGTGAGATCAGAAACAAAATTTTGTCTCCTTCAAATATTTATTTATTAATTTTAATTGCCTTTTTTATATTTGTTGGTTTATATATTCCATTTGAGATTGTATATTGAGTTTTGATTATATACGTCTATTAAATATAAGACATTAATATAATATAAGACATTAATTTAATTCTAAAATTCTTTTGAATAAACATTTTTTAGAAATTAAAGACTAACAGATTAAATCTGTTTTGATATTCAAATTTTCACTCAAAAAACCATCGAACTTCCCCAACCTACCTGTGGATTTCACGAAAAATTTTCTTCCGTAAAAACCTTGTCCTGACAATTATAAACACAAAAAAATATTGGATGAAGTAGTTCGTTGCTTTTTGATAGTTCATTTCAAAATGGAACGAAATAAGAAATTACTTTTTATTAACTGAACAAACAGTGACTGGAGTTTCGTAGTGTTTACGACATTTTCAATCTGATTAAAACAAATTGTATCTCAACGATTATATAAATTCGTCTTGTGCAAAACTTCAAGAAGTGGGGTGTGCTTCAACTCATTAAATGGTGTTTTTAAAACGTGCTTGTACTCAAATATTTCTATGGATTTCAGAATGTCTAGTTTTTTCGTTCCGCTTTAAAGTGTACTATTTCAAGATTATTAATAAGGAGTATGAGCTATGGTAATAGACAGTTCTATAAATCGAGACAGTGTAACATACATCTGTATAACAATTCTATACTCCAAGAAACTCGACAAGGTCTTGTCGATCACAGAGGCAAATTGCAGACATGCGCACGTTTCAACCTGATAAGTTTTCGTTAGTGAATGTATGCTAACGACTCCAAATCTGTCAAGTATCTATATTCGCTATACACAGAGACTCTAAAGATTATACACTAGCGCCACCTAGAGCATGCAAAATACATACAAGACATACCTTTGGGAGTTAGTTCAAGTAAAGAAATGTATTCTTGATATTTTCACGTTACTAACGCAGAATAAACTTTCCTCATGCTCAAATCAGACCATAATTTGCCGCAATGCTCATAGTTAGCATATTCATATTCAAATAAATTGATTCGACTGATCTGTACCAAAAATTATTGATAAGGAGTATGAGCTATGGTAATAAAAAGTTTTAGAAATCGAGACAGTGTAACATACATCTGTATAACAATTTTATACTCAAACAAACTCGACAAGGTTTCGTTGATCACCTAGGTAAATTACAGACAATTTTGAATTGACTCGCAAAGGTATGTCTTGTATGTATTTTTCATACTCTAGATGGCACTAGTGTATTATAAATATCTTAGAGCCTCTATGTATAGCGAATATAGATACTTGATTTTGCGAAACATTTTTTCGAAATCAATTATTATTCGCAGAATTGGAGAATCTTGAAATATTACACCTTGAAGAGAAAGGACCAAACTAGACATAGTCCATAGAAATATTTAAGCACAAGCACGCTTTAGAATTGAAACTATTAAATCAGCAGACGGACCTTTGGTACACTTTTCGAAGTTTTGCACGTTGTAGTAAACACTATGGAACTCGAGTCACTGTATACTCAGTTAATAAAAACTAAGTAATTTCTTATTTCATTCCACAAAAAAATGAGTCAAATGACAAGCCAAGAGATGCGAAAACTGATTTAGATTTGAATAGATTGGGATGCCAATTAATAATTTACCTTTCGAAGCGAGTGGGGAGAATCCTTTATAGTAAGTGAGCTCACCTGAAAAAGAAAACTGATATCAGCAAAAACTATAGGTACTAATTGAAAAAAATTACGAATCTTACTAAAAATCATTAAATAAAAAAAAACAAAAATGTTCATTAAGTACCATTCGAAATGTTTTAATTGCCTCCATATTTTTTCCCCATAATTTCTTCTATAGTTTCTTATAACTGAATAATAACTTTAGGTAAAATAAAGATACCGCTTCAAAATGAAATATTCAAGGATAGTTTAGCAAAAACTACTCATGAAAATAATAATAAAATCACTAACAAGATTATTTTTGATACAGATATATTAACTAAATTGATTACATAAATGAATCGAGTTCACAATGGCAGTAGAAACCGATTATTACCCAAATCATTTAGATTTAGTAATAACTATAAAGTCTATAAAAAACGTAATTTTTCATATACGTCTCATACAGATATAACAATCCCCAAAAACTCATTTCATCCAATTCAACATAAGTTATGGTATTATGATACAAAGATTATAAACAGTTCCCTTATCTACGAATGAATTAAATTAAATCAAACAAATGGAGTAATATCAGTTATTCGCCATCAATAATAGACAGTATCGTTACCAGAAAACAGTAAAAATTAGCTATTTATGAAATATGCCCTAAGATAATAAATGAAAAAACGTTTAATTCTCTCAGTGAAGCTTCTCTACAAATAAAAAAGTTCCTCGATAAAATAGACATTAATGTACCCTTCAGAATCATTATTTAGGAAAAAAATAAGCTGAAATAAAAAAATCAAAATCATCAGGTGTTCACGAATGCCTAGAAAATTATATTTAATATTAGAATACTAGAACATAGGCGATCTTTTCTCGTTAATAAGTTATAATAGATTTTAGATATACATTTCATCTAATAGCAGAGAAATATGATTTTTATGAGCGTTTTAGATTTTTGCATAAGCAAAATGAAATAACATAAATAGAGGTTAATTCTTGATAGAAAGTATATAAAATTATTTAAATATTTTAATATTAGCCTTCCACATATTTAATTTCAAAAAATTATATTCAATAATTATAACTTCTGAAAATAAATTAAAATGAAGTCATATAAGTACCACTTATATAAAATGACATATGAAATAAACATTCAGTATAAGACATCCAAATGGTATAAAAAAATCCGATAAATAAAAATTGTTAACCAAAATCTTATAAATTAAATATTTTGAACAGACAAAATTTTGTTTCTGCTGAAAAATATTTGTTTTCATAAAGTCTTATAATGACTGTTTATTTTATCTGTCATTTGATATAAGTGGTACTTATATGACATTATTTTAATTTATTTTCAGAAGTTATAATTATCAAATATAATTTTTTTAAATTAAATATGTAGAAGGCTAATATTAAAATATTTAAATAAGCAAAATGAAAGCCTGAAGCTGAACTTGTTAGAAATAAACCGTTTAAGAAATTCTGGGAATTTAATCAATGACTAGTTCACTTCTATTGGGTTTATTATTGATTATTTACCCTTATTTTTGATTAGAAGTTCAAAAACTTTGAAGAATTAACTATGTAACAAAACGCGTCATCAACTGTTAAAAAACTAATAATAAATAGGAATGAACATATTTTTGTATTATTTCATTGAGTATACCATGGATTTCTATCGAGTAAAAGCCAATACAATTCAAAGTTTAAAATATTTGAATAAATAAAAACATTCGATGTACGTTATAATAATACTCTGTATCCCTTTAAATTTACAGTCGCACCTACAAATTCAGTCGTGGACATATGTTTGTTGTTCATTTAATGCCTTCCACTTTGTGGTTAACCACAAGACCAGACGATTGTTCAGTGACGGGAAGTATCGAGCAGCGATTCACCTTTATCTGACAAATGGTTTCCATGAGCGTCGTCGAAGGATCCTAGATCTTCTGTGAAGAACTAGCTTCCTTACTCCATAGCATTGATAATTTCGGTTCCCAGGCTAGGACTTTGAAACCACTGAGCTATCGGTACTTATATCCAGGTAAAAAGTCATTAACAGCGTGGTTTTCTCCTAGTATTGTGAAGAAGTTATACACCCCTAAATTCAGGTATAAGGCGTTTCGTTATGATGCATATGACTATTCAATGGTTTAAAAATGAACAGGAATTTCGCCTTTAACAAGTTATATTGAAGAACTGTACTAATATTACAAAAGAATCCCTTAAGTCCACTCCACGGCATCATGCACATATTTAGAAGACAAAGTTGTGATGTCCAATGGAGGATATATATTGGCAAACCAAGTCAAAAACTTCAAGATATTTCCTTCATATATAGCTTATTTCAAGTCTAGGTAATAACCAATGTAAGGGCAACGATAGCTCAGATCAAGAAGAGATAAAGTGGACTGCATTAACAAAGGTAAGAACGTTGCGATAGCATCAGAAAACTCACCAGTTATCTATCATCTGGGGATGAGGTATAATCCTTGCAGAACAATCGGAATTGCACTTACATCCACTGTGTCTAAAGCGGGTTATGTCTAAAATGTCACTATCAATAATTCAAATAAGGGCAATATGGCGGACATTAACACTGAGCAAATAATGGTTGTCAGCAGCGGTTCATCATTAGCGGTTTTTTCCAAGCAGTATGCGATATCTTCAATGGAGGGACGAGAATTCTGGTACCATTTTTAAACTGCGCGCACGGCAAAAAAGTACTTCAAATCATTAGGCGTTTCCCTGAACAACTAAATTTATACAAAATAAAAAACAGTAAGTGGGACATGATGAAGAGAGAAGATGTGACAAATATTGTTCTAATTTCGTGAACACGATGCGGCTGCTTGAACTATTGAATTTTGGCCCCCTTTAGCAACACAGACAAATATCTGATATTACATTCGCCTGCAAAATAATCCATAATTCAATTGATTGTATCGATATCTCCAATCAAATTAGTTTATTAGTCCTTCCCTAAACACGCGAGATACCATTTTTTCCATAAAAGTAATTACGTATCATTTTTAGTATCATTTCATCCATAAAAGGTCTTTCATTACCAGCGCCCCATTTTATTTTGTAAATAAATCACATTATTCATTTGAAAATTATTGAAAATTTTATTTCATTATGAAGTACAATAGATACTATTAGTTATGAAATAAAACATCATTTAAATGTCCATCACAGAAACGCTGACAGGAATGAAGTCGCTGAACCCAATTTTCCATGACTATCTCACAGAAATCAGGTCGTATGTTAGCAATTACTCTCGTTCAATATTGATCTTTCTAGACAGACTGTAGTAGTAGAAATAGTTTCGTTTTGATAACGTAGGTCGGCACTTGTTTATAATTCCATTATTTTATCTGGAAACACCTTCATTTGGAAATGTCATCATAAGTGCTCCTTTTCAGTATCTGTCATGCTGTAATCATGCAAACAAATTTGCAAATATTACATGTGATCATTTCGATCAAAAACTGAATTTTTGTTTTGAATTATAACAAAAAGTGTTTTCCACGACACCCAAGAGGTTATCGTGAAGCATTACCTCTGCTAAGACAAACTTAAACACAACTTGGCAATTTTATATTTTGGACAAATCAAACAACGTCTTTTACGTACATTTCAATTCCCAAAACAACGAATTTTTGAAGGGTTCGGGAAAACTTAAGGAGAAAGGTGATTGCTTGTATCGAAAACAATGGTGTACATCTACATCAATTTGCTTTCTTTTTGAACTCTTCAATTGCGTTTTTCCCGAATACAGATGAAATTATGTTTAAACAAGTTTACCGATATTACGTAAAAATGAATTTTACATCGTATTTTCTAATCAAGATCATTATCAAGTTTCGTCAAACTAAGCTACCACTTAATTCATTAATCAGGAATGATTCACGTGGCGCACCCTATAACAACAAGTGAAGTTATAAGGGATTTTCCAATAAGAGGTTGATTTTTCGATGAAAATCTGGATCTTCTATTTGCATTTCAAGAACCCAATCAAGAAAGATTCTGCTTATCGACCGGCTTCAGCTCTTGTGTTAACTGAACTTTAAAAGACTGAGCACCTAAGTATTTATGCAAAATACGGTGAAACGTCGTTTGTGGAATGCCTTATTCCAAAGATCGACAAAGAATCGTTAAATTTTGGTTTTCGTCAACACTATGTGCTAGCAGCAATGTTTCCAGTTGAGACTGCAGAATTTTTACTATTTTTGTGAATTTTAAAGTATTCATTGCGTTGTGAAGCGTGCATGGTTACATTTTTAGTAATGGCGTAGTTTTTACTTGTCAAATGTCAAAAGATGACAGCTTCAAAAGTAGCAGCTGCCCAGATAGTAGACTTTTCAAAATGAAACCTCTTATTGGAAAATTTTCCACATAAAATAATATTCCTCGTTCAAATTTATGCCTCTATGCCGATTTTGATAACAGCTGAGGCATATTTGCTCCAATCCCCATATTGTGGTCCAAATAATCTGTCTTCAACCTCCCAATAGTTGGAATGAAATAGGGAATTACTCTGTTTTCTATCACTTTTTATTATAACTGATATACAGTGACTCGAGTTTCGTAGTGTTTACTATATTTTCATATTGAATGAACAAATTAGATCTCAACTATTATATATGGGGATTGTAAGCTTCGGCAGAGCTTCGAAGAGAGGGGTTTTCCAAAGTTCCGTCTGTTCGTTAAGTAGTTTTATTATTGGTACGTGCTTTTTATATTTTTCAATTTCTATGGATTACAGGATGTCAAGTTTTTCCCCTTTCGCTTCCACGTGCAAGATAACAAGGTTGTTCAATTCTGGGAACGTGTGATCTGTAGTGAAAAAATGGTTCGCAAAATTGGAATTATTCTTCCGGTTCCTAAAAACAGATTGGTGCTCTTTGTACCTTTTATGGAAAGGTCGGCCCGTTTGTCCTATATACACACTATTACACTCTTGACAACTTAATTTATAGACTCCAGAATTATTCAGTCGGTTCTCTTTGTCTTTCGGATTAAAAAACAGATTAGAAATTTTATGGGAGGGTGTGAAAGCTGTTACTATGTTAATTTTTCACTAAATTTGAGCTATTTTTTGTGAAATTGGTGCGAAATATGTTAGTTTTATGAATTTATTGTTATTATGATCTGATTTGGAAATGGGGTAAATTTGTTTACGAATTAGTTGCTTTTGTTTTTTGTTTATGATGGAATTTATAGTTTTGGTTTCGAACTGATTTTTTGTGGCTATTTGTCTGATTGTATTCAATTCCCTCTTTAACGTAATATTATCTAAAGGAATTGGAAATGCTCTATGTACCATTGATCTATAAGCAGGTAGTTTATGATTGATCGGATGGTTTGAAAAATTTGGTATTGTTGTATCAGTTGATGTGGGTTTTCTATATATGTCAAAGGAAATTTCATTATTAAAGTTATGCCCAGAAAGTTTATTTTGGAAACACAATTTGATAATAAAAAAAATTTTCTGGACATAACTTTGATTAACAATAATAATGAAATTTCCTTTGATATATATAGAAAACCCACATCAACTGATACAACAATACCAAATTTTTCAAACCATCCGATCAATCATAAACTAGCTGTTTATAGATCAATGGTACATAGAGCATTTTCAATTCCTTTAGATAATATTACGTTAAAGAGGGAATTGAATACAATCAGACAAATAGCCACAAAAAATCAGTTCGAAACCAAAACTATAAATTCCATCATAAACAAAAAACAAAAGCAACTAATTCGTAAACAAATTTACCCCATCTCCAAATCAGATCATAATAACAATAAATTCATAAAACTAACATATTTCGCACCAATTTCACAAAAAATAGCTCAAATTTAGTGAAAAATTAACATAGTAACAGCTTTCACACCCTCCCATAAAATTTCTAATCTGTTTTTTAATCCGAAAGACAAAGAGAACCGACTGAATAATTCTGGAGTCTATAAATTAAGTTGTCAAGAGTGTAATAGTGTGTATATAGGACAAACGGGCCGACCTTTCCATAAAAGGTACAAAGAGCACCAATCTGCTTTTAGGAACCGGAAGAATAATTCCAATTTTGCGAACCATTTCTTCACTACAGATCACACGTTCCCAGAATTGAACAACCTTGTTATCTTGCACGTGGAAGCGACCGGGAAAAAACTTGACATCCTGGAATCCATAGAAATTGAAAAATATAAAAAGCACAAACCCATAATAAAACTACTTAACGAACAGACGGAACTTTGGAAAACCCCTGTCTTCGAAGCTCTGCCGAAGCCTACAATCCCCATATATAATAGTTGAGATCTAATTTATTCATTCAGTTTGAAAATGTAGTAAACACTACGAAACTCGAGTCACTGTATATCAGTTATAATAAAAAGTGATAGAAAACAAAGTAATTCCTTATTTCATTCCATTAAAATGAACTATCACAAAGTAACGGACTACTCCATCCAATATTCTCCCAATAGTTATGAATCACCCAGTATGTCATTACCCTGAATTCATCTGCACATATCATTTTGAGTCGAGTCCCATACGTCCTCATATAGACTCCAAACTGTCAGTAATTTTATCTAGAGACGAAACGGCCAAACAAGTTATTCCAATTATTCTATTCCCCCAACGAGTCATTCAAAAACTGGCGCCAACTAAAATAGAACAATGTCGATGAATTTGGAATGAACATCAGTCACATTCACGCGGGAGCTTGCTGAGTTTGAATTAGAATTCTAGGATGTTATTTTGCCGAACTGACGGGGGTTTATGAAAACGGTCTTCATTTTATCACTAGACGAGCGAAAATTTTAATTACTAACTATTTCAGTACGAGCCGAATTCACTTCGACAAGTGTGACTAGACCTCGTTAACTAGATTCGTGCTTTATCGGATAAATTAAATTTATTGTGTGGGTACATATGAGGAATGCCTGTTGTTCGTTACTTCTAGATACCGGGTATTAACCACCATTATAATGAAATTGTGAACAGTCCCTATCGATCCCATGTGTGCAGAAAATTTTATTCAAGGTCAAAGTTCGCAAAAATGGGTTTTTTTGGATTTTTTTATGTACGTTCCAACGACTGCCAACTGGGTGTTATAATTGGGTATTCTCTTTTCTATATGGAATCCAAAAGTTGTAACGAATGCTTGGAGGCGTTGAGTTCTAAAGATTTCTGGGCTTTATACAGTAGAAGAACCTGATCTGCAGATGCATCGAGCATCTCAGCTTATTTGTAGCAGACTTAGCAATGTCAGTCACATCTTATTTTCCTTCATCAAGCCAGAAGTCACGAACTGAGTTTTTTGGGTAAAAGTTGTTGTTTGGATCTCCGAGGCATTGAATTGCATCAGATTCCGTTGACCCCATGCTTTTATCTCTTCGAGATCTTCGTTCATATAATCTTTGCTGTCATATGTGGAGGAAAGACTCAACGGTTCTCAAAAGTTTGTCACTGGAATACTTGTCACAGCATGCTATCATTCGCGAAGCTTAAAAACTTACTAAGAAGATCGTTATGTGGATCAAGAAGAGGACGGCGACAAAATTGAGTTCTAAAGTAGTAACTGGACCACCGTTTACTAGTAAATTATTACGCATAACCACAATTTAACATATATTAATGAGTTATTCTTATTCGACGTCGAATTTCCAAGAAACACCTGTCGACCTTGTCAGTATTATAATGTTTAGGTATATAGAACTTCTGCTTCTATTTTTATTTAACTGTGTTAATTCAGTTTAAAATCGTTAAGTACCAATTAGATAACCCTTTACTCGTAAATCATTACACATAAAACACTTCGATACTCTGATTCGAAATCTAGTTTCTAAGAAACGCTTGTCGGCTTCATTGAAAAAGACAAATTCACTCTTTACCAGTTGAATTCTGCCTCGTGAATACTTGTGTTTCATTACACAAAGTCGATCAGTCTTTTATATTAGACAATTACGCATAATCTCAATTCGAAATGTAATTTCTAAGAAACACCTGTCATACTCGTTGCGAAACGCTGAGTCGTTCTGTACCAATTCAATGTTGGCCCCGAAAACATTTGTTTTATCTCAATTTAAAATCCTAAAGTAGTAATTAGATCACCCTTCAATAGTAAATTATTAAACATAACCAGAGTTCAAAAGGTATGAATAAGATTTTCTTATTCGAAGTATAATTTCCAAGAAACGCCTATCGAACTCGTCAGATATTGTAAGTATCTTAAAGTTAAGGTATATACAACTTCTGTTCCTATTTTTATTGAATTGTTTCAATTCAGTTTAAAATACAATTAGATCATTCTTTACTAGTAAATCATTGCACATACAACAATGATACTCGGACTCGAAATACACTTTCTAAGAAATGCTTGTCGACTATATTGTGAAAGACAAATCTGGTGATTACCAGTTGAATTATGCCCCGCCAATATTTGTGCTTTATTTCACAAAGTTTCAACTCAAACACTTTTTTCCATTGAACAATCACACATAATCCCAATTCGAAATCTGATTTCTAAGAAACACCTGTCGTACTTGTTGCGAAACGTTGATTCGTTATTTACCAGATCAATCTTGGCTCCGAAAACAAATACGTTTTATTCCTGTTTAAAATCCTAAAGTAGCAATTGGATCACCATTACTAGTAAATTATTACACATAACCACAATTTAACAGATATCAATAAGATATTCCTACTCGAAATCAAAATTCCAAGAAACGCCTGTCAACCTTGTCAGATATTGAAGTATCATAATGTTAAGGTATATATAACTTATTATACGTTTTATTTTTATTGAATTGTTTTAATTCAGTTCAAAAGTACCAATTATATAACCCTTTACTAGTAAATCATTACCCATACAACAATACGATACTCTGATTCGAAATCCAGTTTCTAAGAAACGCTTGTCGACTTCGATGGGGAAGACAAATTCACTCTTTTTCAGTTGAGTTCTTCTCATGAATATTTGTTTCATTACACAAAGTCAATCACTCTTTTCTCTTAGACAATTACACATAATCCCATTTCGAAATCTAATTTCTAAGAAACACTAATCGTACTTGTTGCGAAACGATTCGTTCTTGACCAATTCAATTTTGGACCCGAAAACATTTGTGTTATTTCAGTTTAAAATCCTAAAGAAGTTATTGGATTACCCTTTACTAGTAAATTATAACACATAACCACAATTGAAAAGATATCAATAAGACATTCTTATTCTAAGTCCCCTCTGCAAGAAACGACTGTCGACCTCGTTAGATATTATTATTATTATTATTATTATTATTATCCTGATACTCCTAGATCTTCTGTGAAGATCCCTCAGAAGCTTTTTCAGCTTGTACGAGTTAGGAGTTCAGTTGTGTTCTGTGTAGGCTTTGTTACTGCGATCTTGCGCCACTTTAGGTCACAGCACTGTTAATTTTTGACCCAACAGTGAAATGGTGGCAGATACCCGTCCAACTAGAAAATTTCTTTTCTACCTGAATAGGATTCGAACCCTGGACCTCCCGGTCACGAGTCCGATGCTCTCCCGCTGAGCTATCCACACTCAATATATATGGATATGGTAAGTATCATAAAGTTAAGGTACATAGAACTTCTGTTTCTATTTTTATTGAATTCTTTTGATTCAGTTAGAAATCCAATTAGATCACCCTTCATCAGTAAATCATTACATATACGACAATACGATACTGAGATTCGAAATCCAGTTTCTAAGAAACGCTTGTTGACTTCATTGAGAAAAACAAATTCCCTCTTTACCAGTTGAATTCTGCCTTGTCAATATTTGTGTTTTATTTCGCAAAATATCAATTCAATCACTTTCTTTTATTAAATAATTACACATAATCTCAATTCGAAATCTGATTTCTAAGAAATGCCCGCCGTTCTCATTGAAAACGCTGATTCGTTCTGTAACAGTTCAATTTTAGCTCCGAAAACATTTATGTTTCATTTCAGTTTAAAATACTAAAGTAGCAATTGGAACACCCTTTACTAGTAAATTATTACACATAACCACAATTCAACATATGTCAATGAGCCATTCTTATTCGAAGTCCATAATGTTAGGATACATAGAACTTCTTTTCTATTTTCATTGAATTGTTTTAATTCAGTTTAAAATATTTAGGTACCAATCAGATAACACTTTACTAGTAAATCATTACAAATACAACAATACGACAAACGGATTCGATATCTAGTTTCTAAGAAACGCGTGTCGACTTCCTTGAGAGAGACAAATTCGGTCTTTATAATTTGAGTTCTACCTCGTGAATATTTGTGTTTCATTTCACAAAGTCAATCATTTTTTTCTATTAGACAATTACACACAATCTCAATTCGAAATCTGATTTCTAGGAAACGCCCGTCGTATTCGTTGAAAACGCTGATTCGTTCTGTACCAGTTCAATTTTAGCTCCAGAAACATTTATGTTTTATTTCAGTTTAAAATACTAAAGTAGCAATTGGAACACTCTTTACTAGTAAATTATTACACATCACCACAATTCAATATATATCAATGAGCCATTCTTATTCGTCCAATTTCCAAGAAACGCCTGTCGACAACGTCAGATATTGTAAGTATCATAATGTTAAGGTGAACTTCTGTTTCTTTTTTTATTGAATTGTTTTAATTCAGTTTAAAATACTAAAGTACCAATTAGATCACCCTTTACTAGTAAATCATTACACATACAAAATACGATACACTGATTCGAAATCCAGTTTCTAAGAAACGCTTGTCGATTTCCTTGAGAAAGACAAATTCGGTCTTTATAAGTTGAATTCTGCCTCGTGAATATTTGTATCTCATTTCACAAAGTCAATCACTTTTTTCTATTAGATAATTACACATAATCTCAATTCGATATCTAATTTCTTAGTACCTGTCGTACTCGTTGAGAAACGCTGAGTCGTTCTTTACCAATTCAATTTTGGCCCCGAAAACATTAATGTTTTATTTCAGTTTAAGTAATAATTGTATCACTTTTACTAGGAGATATCCATAATTCAACAGGTACAACAGGACATTCTTATTCGAAGTCTAATTTCCAAGAAACGCATGTCGACCTCATCAGATATTGTAAGTATCATAAAGTTAAGGTACATAGAACTTCTGTTTCTATTTTTATTGAATTGTTTTGATTCAGTTTAAAATCTAATTAGATCTTCCTTTGCCAGTAAATCCCTACACATAAGACAATACGATACTTTGATTCGAAATCCGTTTCTAAGAAACGCTTGTCGAATTCACTGAGAACGACAAATCGCTCTTTAGCAGTTGAACTCTGCCCCGTCAATATATTTGTTTTATTTTACAAAGTACCAAGTCAATCACTCTTTACAATTAAATAAATACACATAACCTCAATTCAACAAACTTCAATGAGACACTCCGATTCGAAAACCGATTTCTACGAAACGCCTCGTCGACCTCGTCGAGAAAGGCGAATTCGCTCTTCACCAGTTCAATCCTGGGCCCCGGCAATTCGTATAAACATAATACCGTCGGAGATCGTTCGACGGTAATTAATTTCACATACATCGTATCGCGCCGAAGGAGAGCCGCTCTCCGCAGCTTTCCATAAAAATATTCGATGGGAGCGATCTCCGGCCGACTCGCTTCCCAAGACATCGGACGTTACTCGTTATCGCTCTAGCTGTCGGGAGCGATGTTTAGGCGCGTTGTACACGCGGCTCTTTTTGCGTCGATAACCCGATGGCCAATGTACGGACGATGTACCTTCCCGTTTTTGCACGGGTTTCAAGACATTTAAATGATAAGTTTACAGCCCAAGCTGATACAGAGAAACTGGTTCAGAGCTGGGAATGAAAAATAACGGGGTTTTCGTTAGGGACAAATTGTTCCTTGCTGGCAAAAAACTAGTCCAGGTGATTTTTGACCCCATCATTTAAAGTAAAGGTTTTACCGTCCAAACAATTTTGCAATGACCGGAACAAATAATAATCCGAAGGTGCCAGATCTGAAGAATATGGTGGGTGTGGCAGTGTATACCATTCAAGCGGTAAAAACGTTTGGCGAGTGACCAAACTTCTCGTCTGGCATTATCTTGGTGGAACACTACACCTTTTCTGTTGATTAATGTTGGCCCTTTCTGTTGAAGTACATTATTCAGTTTGTCCAGCTGATGACAGTAGACTTCCGACTCAATTGTTGTGTTATCCAGTAAAAGCTCAAAAAAAAGATTTCTTTAAAATCCCACCAAACAGATAGCATAACATTTTCAATAATAATAATAATGTACTTTATTTCATTAGGTAAAATTCACATTTGCAATAAAATATACATTGTACACTCGAGATGAAACAGGGTCATAAAATAATTTGACACATCAGAAAGTGTAAGCTAGTAAATCTTCCACCTTGTATGGCTCGATGTTGAGTAACAATTTGTAGATGTAATTCTTGTTGAAGGGTCAATTCTCCTCTTAGTTTATGTGCTATTTTATTGTAGTATCGAATGCATCTATCTAGATTCAGGTATTTTTTCAGTGAGGCTTAGTCTGTGTTACGGATATTTTAGTGTCGTTGTCCTTGTATTATAGTTACTAGGTGTTTTTTCTTCGAAATAGTGTCTATTTTTGTAAATGAAGATCAAGAATTCCTGAATATGTATGGCGGGTGCAGTCAATATGTTATTTTTTCTGAATATTCCCCTACATGACTCCGTTCTCTTCATCCTCCAAATCATACGAACTCATCTCTTTTGCATCTTCAGCACTCTATCCAAGCCATATGAGCTACCATAGAATATGATGCCATACCTTATCTTTGATTCGAAAACGCTTGATAAATGGTTCTTAGTGATGTGGGATCCAGGTATTCACTCAACACTCAGCGTGTAGCAGACTGAGGTTAACAGACAAAGGTTGGTAATGTGTTCGCTTCAATTAAGAGTTTCTTCCGTTTAAGATCCAGGAAGTGACAGGAATTAATCAAATCTAGAGTAGAATCGCGTAGCGGAATGTTGGCTGGTGTTTGAAAACCTGAATGTGCTGTCTTGAATAGTATAGCATTCGTTCATGTATAAATCCTTTGCTAGCCTGTATTAGGGTTGATTTTACTAGTTCGCACGTTTCTGGGAGTGTCTTGGTCGCACCGTGAAATTTGTGTTATATGCATAATTTAACATTCTGATAGCTGTTTCATCAAATATAGTAAACATGACATTTAGAAAAATGATGGGGCCTAATATACTTCCTTGTGGTACTCCTAGTTCTGTGTATTCTTCTTCAGATATTGTTTGATCCCCATTCTGAGAGATCACCACTCTTTGTATACGGTTTGTCAGATATGATTTAAACCAATTCAGCTCATTATATTTTATTTCATAGGCATGTAGTTTTCGAAGGATAAGGTCGTGAGATAGAGGCCATCGAATGCCTTCGATAGGTCTGTCATCAAACTATCGTGAAATTTGAATCCTTCAATGCGTTTAAGATTCCTGATATAAACTCAAAGATTGCCGTCTGGGTTGATTTACCTTTAACATAGCCATGTTGTGATAGGATTTTTTCTTCTAATGAGATATGATACCAGTTGCGTTGAAATTTTTAGCTCTAGTATTTTAGAGAACGTAGGTAGGAGGCTTATTGGTCAATAGCTCTGTGTTTAGTCTGGTTTGTCATTCTTATATTGATCCTTGATAGATATTGGCTTTCGAAATGCTTTGAGCCGGTGCATATTTTTTGCTTCATGATCTCCTGCATTTGAAATTGTTATATACAACCCATTTTTCGTCCCCAGTAATGATGTGTTTCAAAAATGTATCATTTTTGAAGTTTGAGAAAAGCGAATCATAGACGTCAACGAGACGACATAAATTTCTCTCCGTAAGGACATGGAGAGCCCATATTTCGAGCCTTGAGGTCAAATCCAGGCCTTACAAGTGGTCCTAAACAGTTGAATTCGATAAATTTAACCTCTCACCGATCTCACGTGTTGTTATTCGCCGATTTGCATCAATTAAACCAGTTCTGGCACTGGCGTAACAACAACACATCTTCTCCATACACATTGGTTAATTTCTTTCTGGCTTGAACAGCATTTTTACCTTTTCTATAGTAAAAAAGCAAAATATGACAAAAATGCTGCTTATTGCTCTCGATATTTAAAAGGGCATCAATCAAAATCTACTGCGTAGAATTAATTGAATTTTTTCACACATAAGCATTCCTATATCAGCTCTGAAAACATATAAAAAGAACCTTATAGTACTTATCCAATCGTAATATAACCTTAGGATAATAATTCTATGGTTCTGTTACTCTTTTTACAATTCTCAGTCGATTTCCGACATTGAATGCACAGGTATTCCAATTTTCTTGTTTCATTGTACTATAGATAATATTCCGAAGACAAAAAGCAAAACAAAATAGTGAAATCCATTAAATCACCCCCACATTTCACTGATATAAAGATCATTATTTCGACTATCCTGAATCCAGTAACAAGATACACGATTGTACTGATGAAATTTAAAAGTTGTTCATGCATATTTGAATATTCGAGACAGACACATTGGGATAGAATCAGACTACGATTTCACATCTGAAATTCGAATACAGGCAAATATCGAATGTTATTTGCCAATTAATGAGTATGAAATAGGTTTCGATGCGAAATAATGGCTAATACTAAAATATTAATTTTGATTTTCGAACATGTAACTGTTATACAGTAAGAGACGTATTCAGTAGACATAACCAAATTATGAATCATTAAATTGATTCGATAAAATTGCCTATTATATAAAGTACAATGTGAGCTGTTTTAATGATCTAATTAGCAAGTTGAGAACAATTTACGTAGGATTATTGTTTAAGAACAAGCGTAAGTTCTTAGTCATCCTATTAAACTGAAAATAAACAATTTCATAGTATGTGATGAATTCAGTATTATTTGAGGGAAATATTCTTTCATGAAAATGTTATGAGATTTGATGAAAGTTTGATATATTTCAGATCATCTGTTTGTTATTTTTTGATATGCCAATTATGAATTTAGTTTTTCAACTTCTTGAGTCTTCATTTGGATGTATATTATTCTCATAAATTGAATATTTTAGAGTTTTTTTCAATATTTGGAATATTAATCAGAATAATTCTCCGAAAGTTCTGCAAATTGAAAAAATCTCCTGAATTTTTTAAGAATTGAATTGAATAAAATGTCTTAGAAACACTGTTTCATATATGGATCTTTTTTTACATACTGAATTGTTTCAGCCGTTACTATTTGGTAGTTGATCATAATTAAAACAAATTGTAGAAATTACTATATTTTACTACCAAAAAATATATATTACACATTTTCTTGTGACTCGAGTTTCGGGAAATGAACTATCCCATCATCAGACAACTGAAGACCTAACAGTGGTACAGTGGTATTTCAACAAAAGTGATAAATATTTTGCATATTTCAACAGATTCTCGGTAATACCTAATAGTCGTACAGAGGTTTACAATCGGAACGTGATAAAAAACGGGGTTAAAAAAGAGGGGCCTTCTAACAGATATCGGAATGTCGGCAATCGACAAAGAATATTGTTAAACAGATGGTACCCATTTAAATATCTCAAATAATTTTTGGGGTTGCATAGCTCCGTAGTCATTCATTATTTTTACATTGTTTTGTTGTATATCTCAAATATTTGGATTTAGAAAGCTCCATACAGTCATTTATTATTTTTCACATTATTTTTATTGTGAACGAATTTGAAAATTTCAATAATCAAGTTTCTTTTCTTTTGAATCTACATGTAAAATTTTTTCTTAAGATTTTCTTTTGTCGAAAGGAATTACTGTTTTCTAAGAATGAGTGGCAAAAGTTGAATTTTTGTTTACTTTTCATTAAATTCATTTTATGTTTGTTGAAAAAGGTTTTACACAGATAATACTTTTTAAATATCTCAAATATTTAAAAGCTAGTGAAGTCATTCATTATTTTTACATTGTTGTTATTGTAAACTAATTTGAAAATTTCAACAGATTCTAGATAATCGAGTTTCTTTCCTTTTGATTCTACATGTAAAATTTTAAGATTATCTATTTTGGGAAAGAAATGACCGTTTTCTAGACAATGAGTGGCAAAGGTAGAATTTTGTTTATTTTTCTTGAAACCCATTTTATGTTCGTTGAACCTCGTCTTGAAATAACGTCCTGTTTGTCCCTTATCTTTATTATTGCACGTAAAACAAGATAACTCATGAACTCCTGATTTGTGTATGTTTGGAGTAGGTTCCTTTGCGTTAAATCTTTTTTGATTCTTTTATCGGTTGATTGCCACGCATATATATATATATATATATATATATATATATATATATATATATAATGTTTAACTTCAAGATTTATTTAACAAATATGCACCATTTTAAATAGTTGATATTGTATAATGAGTTTTGATTTTATATGTCCACTAAATTTAAGCAATGCTTATAACGCATTAATTCAATTCTAAAAGTTTTGGAATGAAATATTTTGAAATTAAAATTTATAGGAGGCTAACAGAATAAATCTGTTTTGATATTTAAATTTTTCAATAATCCTTCTATCAAGTATAAAACCTCTTCTTATTATTTTATTGTATATATAATTATATTTTGGGTTAACCTCATTATATAAGGATCATTTGGTTTCAACTAAGGCCTTACATGCTTTGTATGACGAACATAGAATACGTTGTATTTTTAAAGTTCTCTAATTTTAGTGTTTGTTCAAGAAGGATACTACGAGGTCTATTTGGTAAGTTATTTATTGTTAATTGATTTTATTTTTTAAATGTGAAATTTGACTGATGAAAACCTTATTTGATTTCAAAATGTTTTTTGAGGATCTGCTATATGTTTTGAGAGATATTTGAAGTATCTTATTCAAATATATTAAATATATCAAATAAGTTAGTTTCGGAGAAGCTACTAAAATTATGTTTTGCATTTTTGAAAAAGACTTGGTTTTCATGAATATAAGATCAGAAATAAAATTTTGTCCCCTTCAAATATTTATTTATTAATTTTAATTGATAATCTATATTATTTGTTGGGTTTTTTTTATTCCATTTGATATTATATAATGCGTTTAGATTTTATATGTCTACTGAATTTAAGCTTACTTATAAGACATTCACATAATTCTGAAAGTTTTTGAAATCAAAATTTATAGGAAGCTAACAGAAAAAATCTGTTCTGATTTAAATTTTGTTATAATCCTTCTATCAAGTAAAAAACCTGTTCTTATTATTTTATTGGAAGTCTTATGATAACTTATATGTTCCTGTAAAATTTAATGCGGATTGTAGGATCACAAGATTCAATACAAAAACAAAAATTTTATGAGCGGGACAGCGTTGAGCGCTAGAGAAACCATAGGAACAGTTTCAAGCTCGAGTTTAAATTTAACATTTAGCTGTAAAATACCGATACAAAGGCTACTGGAAAAAATAAGAACAAATCTAGAGAGGATTGTAGTTGATATGAACAAGCGCGCAAAAGCTCCTAACTTTAGGAGTTAGTTCTTTTCACTATTTTTTGCTATAAAATAATGAAACTTGCAGCGTTCCTCCCATGCATTCGAATTTTGGACAGAAACAAAGACTCCTCAGATAAAGACGCCAATTAAGACTTGATATGGTTAATTATATTGTGATATCGGCGAGGTATTCCAAGATTTCGAGGGAATAAGAACCTGAAACATAGTGACTTGGCAACAATCGACAATACTTGCCTGTAAATTACCGGTCCGTAAACAAACAACGAGTAATTGCTCGTTTTACCAACCAAGATTCCTGCCGATAACCTTAACTACCCGTTATTATCGATCGTTTATGAAAATCGAGTCGATTTAAGCCAGTTGAATTTGTGTGGAATTGTTTCAGGAATATGAAACGTTTACCTGTTTCTTCAGTCCCAAAGTATTCATTTGGAGGTAGAGAACCTTAAATTGAAACGAAATGCAGAAAAATATCCTTAATACCATGAAATTGGGACAATTGACAGTTAATTTTATGACCATTTCTGTTCTGGAGCGTATGTGGCGTAGTCCGACGGTTCAATTTTCATACATTCCTCAGAAGAAATAAGGCTTATTTCGGCAATAGACATTTTGATGTTTCAAGTTCTAATCTGTTTCTGATTTATAAGTAGAATCCTATTAAATACCATCAGAAAAACTAATTTGGTGAAGTCAAATTGCAAAAACAAATATCGTGTTTTTTTTAGAGCGATAGAACTTTCGATAGGCATAACTGTGATCTGACAGAAGGTAAAAGCCAAGTTGTTTTGACATTTCTGTTCAGTAAGCTTTGACAAATTATGGGAAGACTCACGCCGCAACAACGTTTACAAATTGTTGAACTTTATTTTCGAAATCAGGGCTCCATTCGCCAAACTTATGGAGAACTTCGTGAAATTTATGGTTTACATAATCGTCCACCAGAGCAGCTTATTCGTCGAACTAACGATTTCGGGCAACATTTTTTTTACTCGATTCAACAACAACAACAAGACAAAGAACTGTACGTACAGAAGAAAATATCGCTGCTCTATCATAGTGTTAATGATGATCTAGATTTGTCTATTAGTCGACGTTCACAACAAGTTGGACTCTGTGCATCCACCACATGGAAAATTTTGCGTAAAGATCTTCGTCTAGACCCATACAAGATCCAACTAAAGCCACTTAACCATAATAAGCGTTATATGTTTGCTGATTGGGCCCTAGAACAGTTTGAAGTTGATCCACTTTTTTATCGTAAAATTGTGTTTAGTGATGATCCTCAAGAAGTTCTGCAGGTTTCATTGCACCCTGAAAAATGCACTGTATGGTGTGCTTTACACTCTGGAGGCATCATAGGTCCATATTTCTTTAAAAACGATGCTGGAGCTAATGTTACAGTGAATGGTGCTCGTTACAGATCGATGATTATTTGTTTCAAAGTTTGAATGGTATCGACCCAGAACTGTTTTGGTCCGAACAAGATGGTGCTACACCTCATGCTTTTATCGTAACAATTGATTTATTGAAAGAAAGATCTGGCGATAACATTATTTCCAGAAATGGTCCAATTAATTGCCCTCCAAGATCATGCGACATAACTCCACTGGATTATTTTCTTTTGGGTTATGTCAAGCCATTGGTTTATGCTGATAAACCAGAAACAATAGACGTTTTGGAAGGCAACATAACTCGTGTTATTGATGAAATTGAATTACTAGAAAAAGTGGTCCAAAATTGGTCTGGTCGAATGCGGTTCCTCAGAGCTAGTCGTGGTGGATATATGCCGTGTTTCATTTCAATTTAAAGTTCTATCACTATAAAAAAAACACCCAATAGTTAGTGAACATAAATAAATCCTTTTTCAACTGTGTGCTTCTTCACTGAACAAAATTTTGAAACGGGGTTTGCGGATTAACATCAATATTCTTTAAAATTAATAAGAACAATTAGCATACTTTGTTTTTATATGAGCCGACTTATGATAAATTACCAAACCAAATGTACTTCAAAACAGCTGTCAAATCAGATGTCGCTGACATTGTTGTCAACTTCTTTACATGTGAATATAGAGGGTCTTTCATTAACAGCGCCCTATTTTGTTTTGTAAATAAAACACATTATTTATTTGAAAATTATTGTTTTTTTTGTTAAATAATGATCTAGTTCTCACGAACAAATCGATTCACAAATTGCCGTGAGAAAATTTTATTTCTATTGAATTCTTCAGGTAAATTTCTAACAGTTTGGATACAAGATTCACAACTGCGGAAATATAGTCCGTCTAGAAAGTATCCGAAAATTATTATTTTTCAAAATTTTAATATACTTCTTTTTTGTAACATTCTTAGACAAAAGTTATGTATAAAATATGTTTTGCAGATAGTCGGCTATGGCCAAGGTTACATGGCATCACTATTTGTCGAATATTGTTGATTGTCAACAGGTATACAATCTATGAAATAATGTCGCAACCAGAAAAAAGAAAACAGATAGAATATAATAAAGATTTCCGAAACGTTTAAAAATTACTGCGATTGACTGAACTGCTGTATGAGACAATAAAGAGGATAAAAAATTGCATAGACCAGTTTCAAGAAAACCGCGTAAGATCAAAGGAAATAATTTAAACGCCTAACTGGTTTCAGGACGACACAATTTGCGCCTGGGGTTTCGCAAATTGGCTAACAGATTTGGAAATCATCGAAATATAAAAGTTTGTCCAGAAACCGCCTGTAAGTCACTGAAAAAACAAGGCTACATATCAAGGAAACCAAAAAAATCCCTATACTGACACCTTTGCAAAAGGAACGAATGATAAAATTTTATCAACGTTTTCAGGAAGATAATCTCAATAATGTCTTTATATCTGATGAAAGTTGTTTTCAACTTGGTGGAAATCACTTGAAAATCCTATCAAAACAACCTGTTACCGTTCAAATTTCTCACCAAAATGATGGTTTGGGGAGCAATATCTCAGCGTGGTGCTACGCCCCTCTGTATAGTTGATGGTACCATTAATAGTGAAAAGTATTGTGGCACTCTAAACGACTTTCTCCTTGAAACGGCGCATGCTTTATATCCGGGGTTGTGGCTTTTTCAGCAGAATAATGCAGCATGCCTTATTTCGGCCTATACTCAAGCTTGGATGCAAGAACACCAAGTGACAACAATATCATGGCCAGCAGCTTCACCAGATCTTAGTCCCATTGAAAACATGAAGATTGAAGGTGAACGAGCAGCGCCATGAAATAAAGATGATTTAATTCAGTCAGTTTCACAGAACTAGACTACCATCATCGAAAATTATGGTATTAGTGTTCTAGTTTCGGGTGTATCTCGACGTTCAGTCAAGCGTTAACTGTTGAATGTAGCATAAGTAAATAAGATGAATATTTTGTTATAATTTTCTAATTCAAGAATTAGAAACAAAGGTGCCGCTAACTCCTTCGTTTCGCCGCCGGTTACGTGAATTCTACCAGGTTTTCGTATTGGCATGACGAGCATAGCCCTTTCACCAAGTGACTACACAGCAGTGTCCACAGTCCACCCCTGGAGGTAGAAAGTGTGATAAGGATTACGCCATATCATCGCGCGAAGCGAGAACCCTTCCGAAGAGATGAACCCACCAGCTTCTAGTTTGGGCCCCGACTCGAAAGCCAGAACCGTCTGATTAGTAGCAGCGAAGCACTATTCAACCTCTACTGGCTCTGTAGGTCAGTACCCGAGTTAGTTTGTGACGCAACTCACCCGCCGGAAGGAATTCTTATCCAAGCACCCTAACGCAGTCCCATGAACTAAGATAATCTCAAGATTGATGACTTCTATTGATCCTGGTACGAGCACCGTCTAGCGGCCTGGCCTACCGAACCCATGTGAAGTCATTTGATTGATCATGGCGCCAAGCACATACGGCTAAGCCATTTCGTCGAGATCTACAAACCCTAGATAGTTAGGCATTGATCCAGAGCCAGGGCAAGCCGGTAGAACCGTCAAGTCCCGTTAAACCCCGAGTCATTTCATGAGAATATCCCGAACATGAGGGTCTGCGAACAGATAAATGAAATACCTCCCTACTCCAGCATGCGGACTTTCAACCACTGCCTCCTCGAGTCCAACACAAATGGGGTGGCCAGGTGGTACAAGTAACACCTAAGGGCAATCCAACCCCCCGAGGTAACGCAGTATGCTACATCACGCACTCGGCCATTACACAGAAACCGGATATTTATACGGCTATAGGGTAGAGTACGCCAGTTTTAAAGAAGAAGCCCTGTGCTGCGGCAGACTCCCTGTCACTGAGTTAATCAGCGGACTCAGCCCTCCATTTCACCAGAACGGCAAAAATAGGGTCCCATTCGGAGATCTTCTACCATACAGGTCCAGTGACTGGCGCGAATGGCATTACGTTAGGCATCAAGACTTAACCCTCCATTTCGCCGGGACGAAACGAGGGTCCTAGTCATGGCAAGCACCCCCATCACGACAAGATATAATGTCTGGGGCTCGCCGCCGGTCAGCAATGATAGTGCATTCTCTTCACAGACGAGAAGCTTTTCACCGTAGAAAAATCCCACAACGCCAAAAACGACAGAATCCGCAGAGACTCCTGGTACATCAGCCATTGTCAAAATCCGCAATACGTAATGGTCTGGAGCGGAATTTGCGCCAGCTCAAGACACCCTAGGTTTACGTGGATCAAGGGCTCAAAATCAATCAAGAGGTGTACCGCTGTGACATTCTAGAGGCCGTAGCACTTCCATGGGCACAGCAGCATTGGACCTTTCAACAGGACTCCGCCCAGCTTACAAAACGAAAATGACTCAAGAATGGTTTAAGACCCATTTTCCGGGTTTCATACTTCTGCACAATGGCCGCCCTACTCGCCGGATCTCGACCCAATGGACTACAGCGTGTGGTCGATTCTGAAGCTCAGGGCGTGTGCTTAACACCACAAAAGTTTCGAGTCGCTGAAGCAATCCCTGTGCGGGGAATGGGAACGATTAACGCCCGAAGAGCTGAGGCCCACTGACGAAAATTTCAAGAAGAGTCTGAAACTATGTATCGTCGCCAAAGGAAGCCACTCCGAAACCGTTCAAATATATTATTACCAAATGTGTATGTTATTGTTATTCGTTGTTGTTTTGTTTAATAAAGTTAAATGAAAAAAGTTTATCCGAGGTTTTTCTCGTCACCCCGCATAAACATACCCCACTGATCATTCAAAACCCTCTAATCTCCAAAGAAATACAGAACCCTGACAAATCGCAAAACAAAAAACATTCCCGGCGAAATGAAACCCAGTAAATCCTCACTAGCTGTTCCACCACTTTTTCATCACGGAGAAAATTATACAAACAACGTAATTAATTTGTAGTCGGATCATCTTTCCTTTGGGGAAGGTGTACTAGTAACAACATTTAGAGCTCAAGGCAAGAGTCAATTAAATTACAAGCTGTTTGATTTACATTCAGAGCGTTCTAATTTGCATGAGTTATCATGGTGTCACCCAACAAGCCACTTATTTTACTTCCTCTGAACGTGAGACTCGAAGACTTATTACTTCCGTCCTGTTTCAATAAGCGCACTAATTGGGGGTTAATAGTTTCATTTTTGTCCATTTATCTGTGAGCGTAGAATGGTAAATTGACAGACTGCTGAATAAAAGTAAACGAAAGGGGATTGAATAATAGCATAGGGGTTTCATACGAAAATACGACGTTAATTCAGGAAAAAACAAAATAAATGGTGAATAAAATTCGATTTCCACAAACTTCTCATAAATACACAACAAATGTGCGTGGACAGCTCAGTGGTAAAGCATTGGACTCGTGATTGGAAGGTCCTGGTTTGAATCCTGTTCAGGTGGAAAACAAATTTTCTAGTTGGACCTAAAGTTGCGCAAGATCGCAGCTACAAAGCCTACCCAGAATACAGCTGAACTCCCTAACTCGCACAAGCTGAAAAAAGCTTCTGAGGGATCTTCACAGAAGATCTAGGAGTATCAGGATAATAATAATAATGAAAAAATTTAAGACTTTGACTATGAATACATAATATTGGGTTGTTCGGAAAGTAATTTCGTTTTCTTTTGTGGAAGATGAAAGACTATTTTCGTATAATGAACACATATTTTATTGAATTATATATTGGCCATTCTGGTCCAACATCTTTTGCCATCATTCTGGTAGTAGAATGATTCTACGCTATTTTAGGTCTTTGCTGGCAAAAAACCTATGGGGATTTTTGACCTCTTCATTCGAAGTAAAGGTTTTACCGTCCAAAAAATGTTGCAATGACCGGAACAAATAATAATCGCCAGATCTGGAGAATATGGTGGGTGGGGCAGTGTGTCCCATTCAAGCTGTAAAAGCTGTTGGCAGGTGACAAAACTTGTAGGAGTTCTAGCATTATCTTGGTTGAACACTACACCTTTTCTGTTGATTAATTCTGGCCTTTTCTGGTTTTAGGATATTCGATCTTAAAGGATTAGTAAAACACTTTTATATCATCAAAGCTTTCGGTAAACTTCATAACCTTTGTCAAGGATCTGTAATTAAAAGAAATTAATATTAATACAACGAAAGACTTAGTTACCACACTAACATACATATGACGTGATTGGTTCCTTGTGTTGTTCAAGTAATACAGACAGATAAAATGTTCTGTTGAGGTTAGTATCACTCTCACTAAGACAATTGATTGTAACTTTCTTATATCTAAAACACTAATGAAGTTTTCCATATAAAATTTTTTATTTCCTTCCACAAATTCATTCACTCCACCTTAAAAATTGATTTTTAAGCATCTGTCCACCCTACTACCATTGCGTCCACACGGACTTTTGTGGTTCACCCCTAATTTATATCTTCCCGACGAGGTCTAGTTATTGGATAAAACAGATAATCTTGTTCAGGGGTAATTTTTTCAGTTCGCAGTGAGCTATAAAAGCCTGACCAAAAACTTTGAATCTGATGCGACTCACTGCTGGACACTCTGAGACGATGTGGATGGCTGTTTCAGAGTCCTCAAGACGCAGCCTGCATTCTTCGTCTTCAGCCAGACCGATTTTATGCAAATGCGCTTTCAGTCAGCAGTGACCTGTCATAATTTCAAAAAAAGTTCTTAGTTTGGCCCTATCCAGACCTAGCGCCAGGTTCGCCATCTTTTCGTTCGGAGCTGTTCCAAGGAACAACTTCGAATGTTTCAGGCCAGAATGGCTCCGCCAGAAAGACTATAGGCTTGAGTCCATTCTGCCTGTTATCGCCTGCTTAGCTACGTCATGTGGTATTCTCAGGAATGGTTCCGGTCGTACCAGAGGCAGCGCAGCTCCAGCAAACGCCAGCCGATCTGTCTCCTCGTTACCCAAATAGTTTGAGTGGATCGGTATCGATGTGTGTATACATGCAACCCATTTTTCGTCTTCAGTAATGATAACCTTAAAGAATGCATAATTTTGGTTGACTTGATCATTACTATTCAAATACCTTTCTTAGTTAATATTTTCACGAAAATCAAAGAATTTCTGAAATGGTAGGGAAAAGAGAATTTGTCAAAGAAAAATGAAATTTTTTATTCGATTCGTATAAAAATAATGAGTTTTTCTGAAACAATAAAAAACTTCGAAATTGAAAAAAGTATCGCAACTGTGAAAATTTCAGAAACAGTATGACGTGTGACATCCCCTAGCTCTGATTACAGCTTCCAAACGTCTTCGCATGCTCGTGATGAGCCTTCGAATATTCACTTGTGGAATTTTCACCCATTCACGACGAAGGGCTTCAAGGAGCTCTTGTAAATTATTGGGCGCTAGAACTATACTTCTGACTCGCCTTCCCAGTTGGTCCCATAGATGTTCGATGAGATTCAAGTCAAGACTTCGTGCTGGCCAGTTGAACCTTGAAATTCCAAACTCATTAAAGTACGCTGTGACTATTCGAGAAGTATGTTGGCGTGCATTGTCATGCATAAAAATTCCCTGGTCTCCCGGAAATGGTATATAAGGTTCAACATGGTCCATAAGAATTTCCGCTTTGTACCTTACTGCTGTTGAAGATCTATTTATAAAAAACAACTCTGTGCGGCCCTCTAAAGACACACCTTCCCAGACCATAATAGATCCTCAACCGAATGGAACTCGCTCCTCCAAATAGGCATCGGCGTATCTTTCTAATGTACGTTCATAAACGCGTCAACGACCATCAGCTCTTTGAATGCTGAATCTGGATTCATCTGAGAAAATTATCTGGGCCCACTAAGCTTCTAACTAGTTTATTTGATCTCGTACAAATTGAAGAAGCGCAATTCGATGCTCTCTGAGAGGTTTTGGACCTGTCACAGGTCTGTATGGTTGTATATTCGATTCTGAGAGACGTCGTCTCACGGTCCATTCACTTACGTTCACCTGACGTACCTCGATTTGGAACTTCAACAGCAGATTTAGAAGACTTGTGGAAACCATGAATCTGTTATCCCTCAACGATGTGATCCAGGTCTTCTGGTCAGCCTGCCTGTCTCCTGGTGCCTTGTCAATACTCTTTGGAGTGTAGATAGGGTAACATTCATTCTTTAAGCAACAGATCTCTGGACCAGCCCATTTTCAATAAGTGTATTCTCGCACGATCTTCAATTGGTAAACTCATTTTATAAATTTGTTTCTTTCAGAGAGTGAAATAAAAAACTTTTCAATGACCAATGTTGAACGCAAATGATTAACGATGAATTTATTGTTAAGAATTATTCGAGGATGGTTTCTGTTATCAAGTTTTTTAGCCCATATGTCTACATTTCGCGCATATTCAGTTGATTTTCTAATGAAACATAGAAGAAGCACAAAATATTATTAAATCAATTTGAACACCGTCTAATGGAAAAATGGAAAATCTTAGTGACCCGTTTCTTTTGCTCGCCAGTGTATTTAAATGAATAAACCCGTATTATTGTTTCATTCCTTTCAAATTTCAAGCTGCTGGAATAAAGAGCCGAAAAAACTAATTGAGAAGATTCATCTGCGCTAATGTTCGAACTTCGCAGCTCTCAATCGAACATCCTCTACAATTTTAATGAAAATCATGTTATCAGCTTGTTGCTTTTCGCGTAAGAAATATCCGCAGGAAAATCCATTTGAAATCCAGTCCCAAAATTACCATATAGAAGCACGTGCCGCAGCCTCTAACAAACCTGTCCTGAATATTTTAAGAGCTATGTTATCACTGAACGCAATTGAATGTTAATCATTTGCAGAAAGTGTGTGTCTGAATACTGAAAAGGTTACTTCCACGAACGGAGCTTTCTCTATATAGGAAAAAACCAAACAGCCTTTCTACAATTATTTCACCTTTCCATCGTTCACGGTGGCCTCATAAAAAGTAAATTACGAGAATTTTCACAAGCCCATCAATTTTTCAAAGATTAGAGGAGTTTAACCTTAACATTCACGACTAAAAAACAATATAATCCAAATGACCGCCACGACTGGTTACAGTACACAAAACGATCAACCCAACTATTCAGTACATTGTCTATTGTTTGTATCAATATGATCTGAGAGTAAACAAGAGTCCACGCACAGCTCCCAAAGAACTTTGAAATCACCCCATTTGGGATTATAAAGTTATTTTATTAATAGAATACACTAATAGGGGTGAAAGCATCACAGCAGCACCATAGGAAACCACTCTGCGTAATTTAAGAGAAGCAATTAAAGGAAAAAGGCGAGAAAAAGTCACAGCGAGGGTGTTAGTGCTTAAGGACAACGCGTGGTGAAGGCTGCTGTGATTTCGCCGAAATTACTCATCCTCCGTACAGTCCAGACTAGGCCCCCAGTGACTACTACCTATTCCCAAGTGTGAAAAAATATTTTCGTGGAAAGCTATTTTCCCACGATGAAGAACTGAAGGTAGCAATTAATATCTATTTTGAGGAGAAGCTCGAAGAATATTTTTCACAAAGTTTAGAGAAGCTTTTTTCTAGATCTCACAAATGTATTGAAGTTCTAGGACACTGCAGTGACAAATAAAAAATTTTCGAAATTTTCTGAGTTACCTATACCGAGAATACATTGAACACCCCTGGTAGTTGATCATAATTAAAGCAAGTTCTCAGAAATTACTATATAATAGCTGTAGTAAATATCTTACTATATTTTTTATCTTCGGATACAGATTATTGTCTTGGAAACGCCGTTCCATGAATTATAAATTTTATCAACTGTCATATAATAAATCAAATAAAATATTATACAGCGTGTATATGAATAGGCGAAAAAATTTAGGGGGTGACTCCTTGTCAAAAAATACTGTGGGACTTTCACAATAAAGTGTTTTTTTTTCGAGCCCCTCCGCCCCCCGGTCAGTTACAGCCTCCTAAAGATTGCGCCCGAACAACAGTTTTTAATTTTTTTCTTTTTTTCTTAAAAACCAAAAAATTGTCAAGAATAAAATTAAGCAAACATTTCATGCGGGCGAGAAGGCACCCTCGAAAATGTTTATTGATGTTTCTCTATGATTGCAAGAGGTAGAAAAAGCCACCCCTAAACCTTCTTTTGCAAGAAACTTTTTTCCATTTTCCTATTTTACAATAAAAAATTAATTTTTGATAGCTTGATCCATTCTTAACGAATAAGGTCTCTTGTAATTTCTTGCTAAACTTCAAGGTTTTTGAGAAAAAAAAATCAACATAATTATTTCCGAATTAGAATTTATCTAGTAAGCGGATGTCACTTTGTTATGACAACTGAGTAGTTTTGATTAACTTTTTTAACAGTTTTTTGATTAAAAAAAATAAAAAACTGTTTTTTGGGCATCATCTGTAGGGGGCTGTAACAAGGCAAGGGGGGTTCAAAAAAATAAAGTTTTTATGAAAAACCCACCCTATTTTTTAACAAGGAATCACCCCCTAAATTTTTTCGCAAATATTCATATAAACCCTGTATATGAACATATGTTGTTCTATTGAAACTTGTCAGTAATATCTAGTCTAAATTACAAATGAGCCTGAATAAGTAAAGGATAACCTAACTCTTGCATCAGCATAGAGTCAGCTCTCCTGAAATGTGTCTTACTAATGAAGGCTTTAATATTAATATTTTACATAGAAAACGGGTCAACATCAACTTTCAAGTCATTCTCGAAATAAGAAGGAATTGTGAAGGTGCTTGTATTTTTCCGATCTTGTGACAGGTAAGAAGGTGAGCTGAGTCTGTGGTTTAGACTTGTTCTATGCTTACGCAAAAGTTAGGTTATCCACTACTTATTTAGGTTCATTTCTTCGACTGCTCTTAAGATGGGAACATGTGAATATTAATATTTGATATGATAGTAATAGTTTAGATTGGATATTATTGACGAGTTTCAATAAAATGAAATATTTTTATAAAGAGACTTTTGCAATAGCGATAATACAGGTTAAAAATTATTATTCAGTGGGATACAATTTATTTTTATTTAAAATGTTACATTATACCATTATGTATGGAAAATTACATTATTCAAATGACCACCTTGATTTCATGATTTCTCCTTACGTACTGCTATAGATCGAGAAATAAGCTTCTCTAAATCTTGTGAAAAATCTTCCTGCTTCTCTTCAAAATAGGTATTAAATGGTACCTTCAGTTCTTCATCGTAGGAAAATCGTTTTCCACGAGGATATTTTTTCACATTTGGAAATAGTTAGTATTGGGTGTTTTTTTTAGGGTGATAGAACTTTCGATAGGGAAAACTGTGATTTGGCAGAAGGTAGAAGCCATGTTTGACATTTCTGTTCAGTAAGCATTGTCAAATTATCATTGAAAGACTCACGCCGCAACAACGTTTAGAAATTGTTGAAATTTATTTTCAAAATCTATTTGCCAAACTTGTTGAGCACTTAGAGAAAATCACGGTTTACATAAGCGTCCATCAGAGCAGCTTATTCGTCGAACTATCGATAGATTTCGGACAACATTTTCTCAACTCGATGCAACAAAAACAACTAGACAAAGAACTGTACGTACAGAAGAAAATATCGCTGCTGTAAGTCATAGTGTTAATGATGATCCAAATTTGTCTATTCGTTGACGTTCACAACAAGTTGGACTCTGTGCATCCACCACATGGAATATTTTGCGTAAATATCTTTATCCACACCCATACAAGATCCAACTGTTAATAACATTGTTTCGAGAGAGGGTCCAATTAATTGGCCTTCAAGATCATGGGACATAACTCCACTGGATTATTTTCTTTAGGGTTATGTCAAGTCATTGAATTATGCTGATGAACCAGAAACAATAGACGCTTTGGAAGCCAACCTTACTCGCGTTATTGATGAAATAAGAGAGCTAGTCGTGGTGGACATATGCCAGAAATCATTTTTTAAACATAAATGTCATAAAATTATCTTTCAAATGAAAAAAATTTGGCTTCAATCTTAATTTAAATGTGTTTTATTTCAATTTAAAGTTCTATCCCTATAAAAAAAACACCCGATAGTTACTGGGGGCCAAGTCTGGACTGTACGGGGGATGAGTCATTTCTTCGAAGCCACATTCTTGAGCAGGAGCCTTCTTTGCCACGCGGCCCTTGTGAACCGACGCGTTTTCGTTTGGCAGCAGCATCCCCGCTGTGAGTTTTTCACGCCTTTTCCCTTTAATTGTTTCTCTTAAAATACGCAAAGTGGTTGCGTATGATGCTGCTATGATGTTTTTATCCGTTTTAGTGTATTCTATCACTAAAATACCTTTAAAATACTAAAATACTGTAGCCATTATTTTTACAGCAGATGGGGTAACTTTAAATTTGTTTGGGGCTGTGCAACCTTTTCATCCACTGCATGGACTCTTGTTTACTCTCAGGGTCATAGTGATGAATCCATTTCTCATCTCCAGTAACCAGCCGGTTGAAAATAGTCGATGAGTCTCCTCCAGAGCTCCAAAAACTCCTTGCAGCACTCCACTCGCACTTACTTCTGCTCGGTATCCATCTTGAGAGGTTACGATGGTCATGAAGGATAGCATCTATGGTGCCCACGGATAGGTTCGTCATCTCTGGTGACATCTTCATTTTTATTCTGGCACCTTCAAGTACCAGCTTTTTCCACATTTTCTTCAGTGGTACCGCTTACTATTGAGGATCGTCTTCAATGTTTTCTCTGCCTCTTTTGAATTCAGTTGACCACTTTTGAATGGTGGATAACGACAGGACACAGTCTTGGCGAACAGCAACCATTTTTTCATGAATGATTTTTTGACATTTCCTTGCTTAGTGAGGATTTTATAACGGCGAGATGCTCGATTCTCTTCATCGTTGTGGCGTCATTTATACTGGTCATCTTTCTCTCAGGATATCTAGCAAACTAATGATCGTAAATTGGTGAAAATATGATAGTTTCGTTAGTTAATAAGATAATTAAATTACTTATGTTATAAGCAAATCACCCAGATACTGAGAATACATTGAACACCCCTCGTAAAAGAAAATGGAACAGAATTATTGCAACGAAAGGGCAGATTTTAATTCTTCAGTTCTTCATAATTTGTTATTAAACAATCAATGTGGATTCAATCTTCTGTTTGAGCAAAGAATGACGACGGAAAAAACCATTCAACATTGAAAATCGATAACCGAAATGTTTGATCGCTACGACCTGAAAGTGTCCATGTAACGTTTTAGCCTCGATCTTATCTTCGTCTCGATTGAATGTTAATCATCTCCAGAATGTACGTGTCTGAATATTGAAAAGGTTACTTCTGAAATCGAGGCCTCGTTGCTATCGCAGGGATATAAATTTATCTGCGATATGCCTGGCAGTGTTACTTTAAACGGTGGCAAGATATATAAGAGCTGTCATTTCTGGCTCTATAAAAAGCCGGAATCCCGGAGTCTCTCTCTCTTACCAGTCGACGTTATTGACATCATCGTTAAACGCATTTCAACACACCGAGGCCACATATGTTCTACATAAAGCCGAGTGACATAGAAAACTGGGAAAGGGGTATTAATCAATTTCAGATAAGTTATGGTGAAAGAGTCCGATTACATGCTTTCAACCGATATCGAATTCAACTGGAAGAGTATATTGCTTTTATCGAGTGAACATAAAGAAGTACGTAAAGGGGACATCAATATTCTCCTTAGAGATTACACAACAAGAATAACGATTTTAAGAACTCGTCTTGATGAGTCCAAGAGAACTAAATAGTTTCTAAAATGAAAATTACTATGAAGAAGTATTTACATATTACAGAATAATAGCTGGCATTAATTCACCAGAACCTCTACAGATATTAATCTAAATAAATCTCACATTTAGGACTAAATCTCACATTTAGGACATATAAAACATGTCCTAAATAACCTATATCACTTTATAGACACATATATTATCATCACATGAGGTGGATTTCAATTAAAAAAGAATCAAAATAAATATGAAATAATGAACAAATTATTTAGACATCACCTTATACATATATATGTTTCGATTGGATGTTGAAGAATCAGAAGTTCCATCATCAAAAAATGTTCAACATATAATTCAAAAAGGCCTTTTTTCATTTTCCATTTTTGAAGAATATATAGCACATTCTCCTGATACATTCGAACCTACTTTCTGTGATATAACTTAATTTTCGTATAGGCTATGCCTATCTCAAAATTGGTTAGTTGTTGCAGAAATGTCTTGTGATAAAAAAGGTATTTCTATATATTATTCAAATAAGTCCTTACTGAAGATATAGGGTTCGAATTAATCAGGTTCTTTCTCTAGAGAATCGGCTATATATTGTTTGAAAAAGTTAAATAAAGAAGGCCTTTTTGAATTATATGTTGAACATTTTTTGGTGATGGAACTTGTGATTCTTCAACATCCAATAAAAACATATATGTATAAGGTGATGTCTAAATAATTTGTTCATTATATTATACTTCTTTTGATTTTTTATTCGTTAATTTTCAACACATGTGATGATAATATATATGTCTATAAAGTGATACAGTGTATTTGGGACATCTTTTAAAATTTAATTGTTAATGTTTTCAGGAGATTTATTCAGATTAAAATCTGTAGAAGTTCCGGTGAATTAATTCCAGCTACTATTCTCTGAATAGTTTCGTAAAGGGTTATTCAAAAAGCTATGCCATTAACAATGGAAAACAATGTCAGCCAGCCAAACAGCGGCTACAGCAACAAAATTGTTTTAGTCAATTATTTATAAATACGTACGCAATCAAGTCAAAAATTTAGTTATCGATGAGCACATAGATTTTTTAACGGTAGAAATATTCTTCTACAGGGAAGTCTTGATACGGTACACAATGATTTCTGTAAGGCATTCGATAAGATAGACCATACGATATTATTTTGTCATCTTGTGAAGGTTTATTTGCGACAGTCTCCTGAGATGGGTAGAGTCATACACATTGAATCGGTCTCAATATGTCTCTGTTTGTGGTAGTCGATCGAAACTGTTCAAAAACACCTCAGGGTTTCCGCAAGGCTCTCATTTGGGTCCACTGCTCTTTATCATTTACATAAATGAAATTTCTAACACTCAAAATTTCTACTAAATGCAGACAATTTAAAGTTTTTCAAGGTAGTGGTAACATATCAAGATTGCTTGGAACAACAGCAATATTTCTTGAGACTTCAAGATTACTCATTATTCCTCAACTTCCGAAAATGCTGGGTAAAGTCTTTCAATGTGAATAGCTTATTAGCTATTCACTCAATTATCTATTTATATTCTAACTATTTCAGGAAATTGAACTATAGAAAACTAAAAGGGGGGGGGTTATATGGCGATATATCCAGATCATTCAATTCAAAGTAAAACTACATTTATTGATACCTTGTAATAGATTCGAAAAGTTTTTAGAGAAAGAGGTAGGCGTACGGAACGGAAATCAAGAACTTGACATTGTTGAGTATTGACGGTGGTATGAAATGAACAGTTACAATTAATGAATTTGCTCGAAATAGCCACCATTATTTAATATATCGGGTGTTTTTTTTTTAGAGTGATAGAACTTTAAATTGAAAAAACACATTTAAATTAAGATTGAAGCCAAATTTTTTTATTTGAAATATATAAATAATTTCCGGCAGATGTCCACCACGATTAGCTCTGAGGAACTGTATTCGACCAGACCAATTTTGGACCACTTTTTCGAATAATTCAGGCCTTATTTCATCAATATCACGAGTAATTTTGGCTTGCAAAGCGTCTATTTTTTCTTTATCAGCATAAACTAGTGACTCGACATAACCTCGAAAAAAATAATCCAGTGGAGTTACGTCGCATGATCTTGGAGGCCAATTAATTGGACCATTTCTCGAAATTATGTTATCGCCAAATCTTTCTTTCAATAAATCAATTGTTACGGTAGCAGCATGAGGTGTAGCACCATCTTGTTGGAACTAAAATACTTCTGGGTCGATATCATTTAAATTTCGAAACAAATAATCACTGATCATTGATCTGTAACGAACACCATTCACCGTAACATTAGTTGTAGCATCGTTTTTACAGAAATATGGAGCGATGATGCCTCCAGCGTGCAAAGCACACCATACAGTGCATTTTTTAGGATGCAATGGAACCTGCAGAACTTCTTGAGGATTGTTTTCACTCCATATATGGCAATCTTGCTGTTTACATAGCTGTTCAACCAGGAAAGAGCTTCATCACTAAACACAATTTTACGATCAGAAATTGAATCAATTTCAAGCTGTTCTAGGGCACAATCAGCAAACAAACGACGCTTATTATGATCAAGTGGCTTTAGTTCTTGAACCAGTTGGATCTTGTATGGGTGTAGACCAAGATCTCTACGCAAAATTTTCCATGTTGTGGATGATCAGGGTCCAACTTGTTGTGAACGTCGACGAATAGACAAATCTGGATTATCGTTAACACTATGACTTACAGCAGCGATATTTTCTTCTGTACGTACTGTTCTTTGTCTTGTTGTGGTTGCATCGAGTAGAGAAAATGTTGTCCGAAATCTATCGATAGTTCGACGAATAAGCTGCTCTGATGGACGATTTTGTAAACCATAAATTTCACGAAGTGCTCTATAAGTTTGGCGAATAGAACACTGATTTTGAAAATAAATTTCAACAATTTGTGAACGTTGTTGCGGCGTGAGTCTTTCCATGATAATTTGTCAATGCCTACTGAATAGAAATGCCAAAACAACATGGCTTCTTTCTTTCTGTCAAATCAAAGTAATCCCTATCGAAAGTTCTATTACTCTAAAAAAACACCCGATATATATTTTCACTTGGAATTGGATCACCTGGATGTAATGCCATATAATCTCTCCTTGCAGTTTTCTTCCTTTTATTGTTCATCAAATAAGAATAAAATTACACCTTCATTTCTCATATACCTTAAAGATTAAAGAGCATTAAAATTTGAAAAAGTTCTGGTTTTAATCTTCTTAATCATTTTTGATCGACATTTACTTAGTTATTCCGCATTCCTAAGAACGTGTTACTGATAAGACTGATGATGGGATAGTTCATTTCCCGAAACTCGAGTCACAAGAAAAAGTGTAATATATATTTTTTGGTAGTAAAACATAGTAATTTCTACAATTTTTTTTAATGCTGATAAGTCGATTCGTCGTTAGCCCTATTTAACATTTTCAGCGCTTTCGCACAAGAAATTCGATTTGCCATGCGTGGAAAATATGACGCAAATTTTTCCATCGATATTTTATCCATTATGAAAATGGCAAATCACACTTGAGTTTCACTTACCAAATTGTAAACAAACTAAATGACAGTTCACACCCAAACTCGGTGTTAGTATAGAGTGCCAATTCAGCGATAAGAATTTCTGAAATCTTTTGAAGCAGGCTTTTTAAATGATCATTTCCGGGTACTCTTCTACAATAATGAATAGAATAAAGTCCTTCCAACAATCCCTTCGGAAATATGTTCATTTCGTTCACGATTATGTATTCCACTTCAATCTTGTACTTTCAGATAAGGAAATGGATAGATAAATTTCCGAGATGCATCTAAATAATAAATCAAGGTGATTTCTTTTCTCATGTCACTCGGTATATCATATCACTTGAACGTCTCTGATTATCAGGGCGAAGAGGAGGCTTACGTACTCGATTTGTATCGAGGTCATGGAGCACTGGATGATTGTTCCATTTGTTTTCACTACAAAAACAAATTGTGTTTATTCCTACTATCCCTTGAGACTGCTTGTCTGTTTGACTGATTTAGCTTTTATTAGATTTTATAGTAAACTATTGAAAGATGACAAAGAACGATATTTTAAGGATCTTAAACTTTTAATACTTAACAAAAATTAAAAACTACTGGAAGAAGATATATTGTAAATTTTACGAAAAGATATACACTGTTCTATAATTGAAATGGATTATTTACGTACACATAATAATATAAGGTGTCCCAACGAAAATTTGACTCCCCCAGAATTCAGAAAAGAAGAATTTTCGAAGATTTAAAAAAAAAACAGGTCGATCTCTATTTTGAGAGGGACGAATTTCCATCATGAGTTTGTTCCGATGAAGGCGGCATCAATCCCCAACATTTTTTGAATAGGCAAGAGATGTCGAGTGCTGATTAGTTTGAAGGTTATTTATGTTCTGTACACAATCCAGTAAAAATTTTCAAAATCGGTTCACTATTCATGAAATAATGTAATTTGAACTTACCGTGAAAAACTTTGAACATTTTTACTGGGTTGTGTACAGAACAGAACTTTCAAACTAACCAACACTCGACATCTCTTCCCTATTCAAAAAATGTTGGGGGTTGATGTCACTTTCCTGGGGGTGTTTTTTTCGAAACAAACTTATGATGGAAATTCAACCCCCCCCCCCAAAAACAGAAGTTGACCAGTTTCTTTTAAATCTTCGAAAATTTTTGTTTCTGAGTTCTGGGTCAAATTTTCGTTGGGACACCCTGTATAAGAACCTATGTAAGTTCTCACACCGTATCAGTTCAAACGTAGAACATGATTAAGTCACACTGTGGCGTTCAACAATAAAAAGTTTGTGGAAATACAATTTTATTCAATAGTTGTCCTGCATATCTATTGGTATTTCAATGAAGAATATTATACCAGGAATAACTTGTTGGATTTGATTTATTTGTCAGCGTGTTACACAGAAACGCACCGTGGGGTAGTAGAAATCATTATTTTGAAAAAGAAAAAAAATTCTACCGGCGATAGATTTTCTACAGCTCGTATACAAGGTGTATATGAATAGAGGCGAAAATATTGAGAAGGTGATTCCTTGTCCAAAAATAGGTTGAGTCTTTCGTATAAACTTTATTTGTTTAAGCCCTCCTGATTAGTCACAGCCCCCTAAAGAAGGCGCCCAAAAAACAGTTTTTAACTTTTTTCTCAAAAACCAAAAAAGTGACAATAAATTGTAACTGAATTAAAGTTGAAAATATGAATAAAAACAATATTCTAATTTCCGCTAATATTTTATTAACACTACGATCTTTACGTCATCCATGACTTCTTCAGGTGAGTATTACAAGATACTGAGTATACCATGAACAAGAATTTCATTTTATAGTACATGGATATAACAAAAATAGAAGAGGGGGTGAAGAGAGTTTTACAATTCTTTTGCGAAACTGAAAAATGCTACAAAAAAGATTCAACAAAGGGGAGTTACTTAATTCTGTTTGGTTATTCAATAATATTTTTTTTATGATATCTATTAATTTCTAAAGTTTCTAACAAGTTTAATCTAAAACTTTTGTTTTCTGAGTGTAACATTTCAAAGTTACTATTAAAACTATGTCCTGTGTCTAGAAGGTGCTCTGCGTAGGTTGAATTTCCCTTTTTGTTACAATAGCATTTTTCATGTTCCCTGAGTCTCGTCTGGAACGATCTTCCTGTCTGACCAACATATACAAAATGGCAAGTACCGCAAGTTAACTTATAAACACCTGATTTCTTGTTCTTAGATGTTTTATCTGTATTATTTTCTATTAGTTTTCCTAGGGAGTTATTTGTTTTATAAGAAATTCTAAAATTGTGATTCTTCTTTAAATATCTAGCTACCTTTTCTGTTTTTGGTCCCAAGTATGTCAACGAAATGTATTTACTTTCAATTGGATCATTATTTATGGGATATACTAATTTCAAAGCCAGCTTCAATTGTATAAATAATGATCCAATTGAAAGTAAATACATTTCGTTGACATACTTGGGACCAAAAACAGAAAGGGTAGCTAGATATTTGAAGATAAAGATAAAGATAAAACATCTAAGAACAAGAAATCAGGTGTTTATAAGTTAACTTGCGGTACTTGCCATTTTGTATATGTTGGTCAGACAGGAAGATCGTTCCAGACGAGACTCAGGGAACAAGAAAAATGCTATTGTAACAAAAAGGGAAATTCAACCTACGCAGAGCACCTTCTAGACATAGGACAAAGTTTTAATAGTAACTTTGAAATTTTACACTCAGAAAACAAAAGTTTTAGATTAAACTTGTTAGAAACTTTAGAAATTAATAGATATCATAAAAGAAAAATATTATTGAATAACCAAGCAGAATTAAGTAACTCCCCTGAATCTTTTTTGAACCATTGAACATGAATCTTTTTTGAACCATTTTTCAGTTTCCCAAAAGAATTGTTAAACTCTCTTCACCCCTCTTCTATTTTTGTTATATCCATGTACTATAAAATGAGGTTCTTGTTCATGGTATACTCAGTATCTTGTAATACTCACCTGAAGAAGTCATGGTATGAAGTAACGATCGTAGTGTTAATAAAAGATTAGCGGAAATTAGAATATTGTTTTTATTCATATTTTCAAGATGAATTTCCGTCAAGTAAAGACCGAAACAATCATAGATTTGAATTAAAGTTGATCAAAACTAATCAGTTGTCATAACAAAATTACATCCGCTTACTAGATACATTATAGTTCGGAAATAATTCCAGCCTTTACGATTCACGCCATCATGTTGAAAATTTTTTTTTCTCAAAAACCTTGAATTTTAGGAAGAAATCACAAGAGACCTTATTTGTTAAGAATGGATCAAGCTATCCAACATTAATTTTTTTAAAATAAGAAGGAACGGTTTTTTACTTGATAGAAGGATTATTACAAAATTTGAATATCAAAACAGATTTAATCTGTTGTCTTCTACAATTTTAATTTCAAAAAATTCTTTGAAGAAACTTTAAGAATTAAATTAATATCTTTATAAGCACTGCTTATATTTAATAGACGTATAAAGTCAAAATTCATCATACAATATCACACGGAATTAAGAAAAACCAACGAATAGAAATTGTCAATTGAAATTAAAATATAAATAAGCAAAAAAAATATTTTAATTTCAATTGACAATTTATATTCGTTGGTTTTTCTTAATTCCGTGTGATATTGTATGATGAATTTTGACTTTATACGTCTATTAAATATAAGCAGTGCTTATAAAGACATTAATTTAATTCTTAAAGTTTCTTCAAAGAATTTTTTGAAATTAAAATTGTAGAAGACAACAGATTAAATCTGTTTTGATATTCAAATTAATTTTTTTATTGTTAAATAGGAATACGGAAAATAGTTTCTTGCGAAAGAAGGTTTAAGGGTGGTTTTTTATACCCTTTGCAGTGATAGAGGAACAGCACCAAAATTTTTATGAGAGCTTTCTCGCCCGCATAAAATGTTCGCTTGATTTTATTCTCGTCAGTTTCTTGGCTTTTAAGAAAAATTTAAAAAGCTGTTTTTCGGGCGCCATCTTTAGGGGGCTGCAACTAATAATAATATAAGCAGGGGAGCTTAAAACATTTAAGTTTATAAGAAAGACCCACCCTGTTTTCTCAAGGAAACCCCCAAATTTTTTCGCAACTATTCATATACAGTGTTTCAGGATTATCTAGTTATTCTGAGCCAACCTGTATAAATCCATGACAGTATCTATCAATGTATTAAAGAACAATCCTTCAATTTTCAATCCCTTTCAAACGCAAAATCACCAGCCAGTTTATCCCACACTTGTCGATCTATCAGTGATGGAGCGTTAAGTAATTCACCATAAATTTCGCCCGAATCAGTGCGTGAAAGGGGAATTGATGGGATTCTAAAATCGGCATCATAGGGGAATGAAGCGATTCATATTTTCCTATTCTGATCCAGATAGAAACGGGGAACATTATTCCACAATCCATTTGCGGTCGCTTCCCGATGATCAATCATAGACGACGACAGCTGGAATACTACAAGTACACAGAATAGTCAGAGAGGGAATATTTGTGGAACTGTGAATGTTTCGATGATGATGTGATAACCTGAATAATTTACATATTAAGTCCGCTTTAAAACTGGACAGTGAATATTGCCCATTTGATATTGATATCTGATGAAAATGTGTAGAGTTTTGAATAAATAGCAGTCACGGAAACTGCATTTTTGAGCAGACGGAATAAAGCGATTAGACTCGAATATGCTAATGCCATTGTTCAACTTTGATTCAAATATAACGGATGATGAATCTAGTTGGCTATTTCAACGCAAGAGTGATTAATAGGTTGAATATCCAGGCAGCAATTTACACAATTTGAATTTGAACAATTTGATTTCCTTCAATATTCAATTAGGATGAAGCATTCTATTATTATGTGATGGATCATTTCAAATGATATAGGGAAGTATCTTATGGGCATAAATAAGTTTGTGCAGTTTTTTTTTAAATTGAAGCTTATTGTGAAAATAATTCTTTAACAGGTTCTAGGTCCAGGGTTACAATAATGTTTTTTTAGAATGATAGAACTTTCGATAGGGACAGGTGAATTCTACCAGAATAGTTCTTGGCTATTTGAGGAAGGCCTCTTTTCCAAGTGACTACCAAGCAGTCTCCACAGTCCACCCCTAGAGGTAGAAAGTGTGATAAGGATTACGCCATATCATCGCGCGTGGCGAGCACCCCTCCGAAGAGATGAACCCACCAGCTTCCAGTTTGGGCCCCGACTCGAAAGCCAGAACCGACTGACTGGTAGCAGCGAAGCACTATCCAACCTCTACTGGCTCAGCAGGTCAGTACCCGAGTCGGTTTGAGACGCAACTCACCCGCCGGAGGGAATTCTTATCCATCCACCCGAACGCAGTCCCATGAACTAAGATAAACTCAAGATTGACGACTACAATTGATCCTGGTACGAGCACCGTCTAGCGGACTATACGTCCTGACCCACCGAACCCATGTGAGATCATTTGATTGATCCTGGCGTCAAGCACTAATGGCGGAGCCATTTCGTCGAGATCCACAAACCCTAAATAGTTACGCACTAATCCAGGGGCCAGGACAGGCCGGTCGAACCGTCAAGTCCCGTTAAACCCCGAGTCGTTTCATGAGAATATCCCGAAAATGGGGGTCTGCGAACAGATAAATGAAATACCCCCCTAGTCCAGCATGCGGACTTTCAACCACTGCCCCCTCGAGTCCAACACCAATTGGGGTGGCCAGGTGGTACAAGTAACACCTGTGGGCAAGACGACCCCCCCGAGGTAACGCAGTATGCTACATAACGCACTCGGCCATTACACAGAATCCGAAGATTTATACTGCGATAGGGTAGAGTACGCTAGTTTTAAGGGAGAAGCCCTGTGCTGCGACAGACTCCCTTGTCACTGAGTTAATCAACCGGCTCAGCCCTCCATTTCACCTGAGTAAAACTAGGGCCCCATTCGGAGATCTTCCACCATACAGGTCCAGTGACTGGCACGAAATGGCATTACGTTAGACACCAAGACTTAACCCTCCAAATCGCCGGGACGAATCTAGGGTCCTGGTCAAGAGAGCGCCCCCATCACGTCAAGATCTAATGCCTGGGGGGCGCTTTCGATAGGGACAACTGTGATTTGACAGAAGGTAGAAGCTATGTTGTTTTGACATTTCTGTTCAGTAAGCATTGACAAATTATCATGGAAAAACTCACGCCTCAACAACGTTGTTGAAATCCATTTTCAAAATCAGTGTTCTATTCGTCAAACTTATAGAGAACTTTGTGAAATTTGTGGTTTACATAATCGTCCATCAGAGCAGCTTATTCGTCGAACTATCGATAGATTTCGGACAACAATTTCTCTACTCGATGCAACAATAACAACAAAATATCGCTGCTGTAAGTCATAGTGTTAATGATAATCCAGATTTGTCTATTCGTCGACGTTCACAACAAGTTGGACTCTGTGCATCCACTACATGGAAAATTTTCCGTGAAGATCTTGGTCTACACCCATAAAAGATACAACTGGTTCAAGAACTAAAGCCACTTGACTATAAAAACCGTCGTTTGTTTGCTGATTGGGCCCAAGAATAGCTTGAAGTTGATCCACTCTTTTATCACAAAATTGTGTATAGTGATGAAGTTCATTTCTGGTTGAACGGCTATGTAAACAAGCAAAATTGCCGTATATGGAGTGAAAACAACCCTCAGCAGGTTCCATTGCATCCTGAAGAATGCACTGTATGGTATGCTTTACACGCGGAAGGCATCCTCGGTCCATATTTCTTTAAAAACGATGCTGGAGCTAATGTTACAGTGAATGGTGCTCGTAAGAGACCGATGATCAGTGTTTTGGTTCCAACAAGATGGTGCTACACCTCATTCCTTCGAGAAATGGTCCAATTAATTGGCCTCCAAGATCATGTGACATAACTCCACTGGATCATTTTTTTTGGGTTAATTCAAGTCATTGCAACATGCTGATAAACGAGAAACAATAGACGCTTTGGAAGCCAACATAACTCGTGTTATTGATGAAATAAGGCCTGGTCGAATGCGATTCCTCAGAGCTAGTCGTGGTGGACATATGCCGGATATTATTTTTAAAACATTAATGTCATAAATTTATCTTTCAAATAAAAAAAAATTTGGCTTCAATCTTAATTTAAAGGTTTTTTATTAGAATTTAAAGTTCTATCTGTCTCAAAAAAAAACACCCGATAGTTTCGATTTTATCACAAAATCTTCATCAAGGCTTTGAAACGAATGACATGAACTCCAGTTAGGACATAACAATACAATTTTAAAAGCAATACAAAACGAATATAGTGAGGAAAATTTTGTCTTTTGGTGATGGATCAAATAGACTGTTTTCAACTTACATTTCTCCCTCGTCTGGTTTTTGTCGTATGGAAAATGTAAAATTTTGGAAATGACAACTACTGGCCTTATGGGAGACTGTCGAAGGACAGAGGTGGAAAAATCTGCGGCTTTCGGAGGAAGCGTGTATCACGATGGCACAATGGAGCTGGAGAATAATGGGTTTAATTTTTGTTTGGAAAATTTGTTTTATTTTTTAGGGTAGAACTTCTTATTTGAGCGTTTCCAAGTATGTTTTAACGGCGTCAGTTCATACAGTACCAATTTCCTACCTTTTGGAACATTTAAATTGCTTTAAAATGATAGCAAACGGCTGGTTGAGTGGATCCAAGTGTTTTTGGGTGTTCTTTTTGCGTTTGTGATGTATCTTCATAGTCTTGCATCCACTAAAATACGATGACTTTCGACAGTCCTTTTCTTCATATTGAAGTAAAACTCCTCGCAAAAACACTTTTTCGGTGCGAAAGTTGACATTTTCAAACTATGTTGTTTAAACTTCAGCGTAATGACAGATAATGAGAAGAAGCATCCCCCACCAGTCACTACAATTGATAGAGAACAATCGTTTATTAGTCATCGCATCGCGCTGAGGTTTTGATTCTTCCACTGCTCCACTATATCGACGTTGTTTATAGATTTACATTGAATTTCTTATGTTTCCGTCTGTCTTTTTCATGCTTGTATACTCATTAGAGAACGAATAATCTGAAGTGTCGCAAGTAATAATTCTTCGAAGTTAACATGGATAAGCAACAAGTCGATTGGAAATTTCGTTATGAAAGATTTAAGCGCTTTCACGGCCACCTACAAAAACAACAATAATGAATTATATATAACGCAGGCGAGACCATCTCCTCATAGACGTAACACTACCCATATGGATCAATTGTTGCCATTGACCACAAAAATACCAAAGCTGAATATTCATGGTTGAAAGTTTTGCTGTATAGCTGATGGGACAAGGGGGCGTTGTGTTCTGCGAGCTGCTAAATCTGTTGATTTTATTACGGGTGATCGCTACAGACTGCAATTACTTCCTTTGAACCGTGCATTACAAGAAAAACGGTCGGAATATAGGTACAGACATGACAAAGTTCTTCTTCTGCATGACGACGCTTACCCTCACGTCGCCAAAATTGTCAAAAAATATCTAGAAAAGATCAATTGGGTTATATACTGGCGAGCAGAAAAAACGGGTCACTTAATCATTACTGTTCTAAAACCTTACTGAGTTTACCAGAATCATGAAAATCTGAAATGTTAGGAAAAAGAGAATTTCCCAAAGAAAAATGAAACTTTTTATTCGATTTGTATAAAAAATAATAAGCTCTCAGTATGATACGTGACCTTCACTAGCTCTGATTACAGCTTCGAAACGTCTTCGCATGCTTATGATGAGCCTTCGAATATCCTCTTGTGGAATATTCTCCTATTCATGACGAAGGGCTTTACGGAGCTCTTGGAAATTATTGGGCGATTGAACACTAGTTCTGACTCGCCTTTCCAGTTGGTCCCATAGATGTTCGATGGGATTCAAGTCAGGACTTCGTGCTGACCACTTGAACCTTGAAATTCCAACCTGATCAAGTACGCTGTCACTTTTCGAGTAGTATGTGGGCGTGCATTGTCATGCATAAAAATTCCCTGCTCTTCCAGAAATGGTATATATCGATACTTCCTCTATGCACCTTGCTGCTGTTTAAGATCCATTTACAAAACCAATTCTGTGCGGTCCTCTAAAGACATACCTCCCCAAACCATAATAGATCCTCTACCGAATGGAACTCACTACTCTCTACAGGCATCAGCGTACCTTTCTCCTAGACGTCTATAAATGCGTCTACGACCATCAGCTACTCGAATGCTGCATCTGGATTCATCAGAGAAAGTACCTGGGCCCACTGAGATTCTAACCAGCTTATGTGATCTCGTGAAAATTGAAGACGCGCAATTCGATGCTTTCTGAGAAGTTCTGGGCCTGTAGCAGGTCTGTATGGTAGTAAATTTGATTATAAGAGACGTCCATTCATTTACGTTCACCCTACGTACCTCTATCAATCGATTTCGAACTTCAACAGCAGTAAGATGGTGATTTCGAAGATGTGAAAACCATGAATCTGTTAGTCCTCAACGATGTGCACCGCCTTCTTCCATATTCAGGTCTTCTGGTCAGCCTGTCAGTCTTCTAATAGTTTGTCAATATTCTTTGGACTGTAGATAGGGTAACATTCACTCTTCTAGCAACAGATCTCTGGCTCAGCCCATTTTCAATAAGTGCCACTATTCTCGCACAACCTTCAATTGGTAAACTCATTTTATGAAACTGTTTCTTTCAGAGAGTGGGAAACAAACTAAGACCAATGTTGACCGCAACTGTTAAACGAAGAGTTTATCGTGAAGAATTATCCGAAGATGGTTTCTTTTGTCAAGTTTTTTAGCCCACATTTTGAGCATATTTAGTTGATTATCTAATGAATGGTAGTGGTGAACACAATATTATTGAAACAATTTGACACGTGAGTCTATTGGAAAAAACAGTGTAAAATCTTAGTGACCCGTTTTTTTTGCTCGCCAGTGTATTTGCACCCGCTATATTCTCCGGACATTGTTTCTTCTGATCAAGGGCTGTCTCGACAATTTAGCTGGTCACTTTTTCCGAAGAAACTGAAAATTGGCTTCAGAATTGGATCGCCTCAAAATATACGAAGTTTTTCGAGATGGGATTCGGAAATTGCTTTAGAGGTGGGTAAAAGTTAATAGTAAACAGTGATGGACAATATTTCGGTTACTTTGTTAATTAATTATCTTTTGAAGTTAATGCAGTTCTGGGCAAATAAAACGAACCGAATCAATTTGTACTCTCAATATCATACAATTTAATGTAATCTACTAATTTTCAATGCGTGCACAACGTTACTCCCTAAAATAATTAATAATATTTGGGGATAACACTGAAGCCAGCGTACCATATTACGCTTAAACGTTTAATAAACTATCCAGATAATATAAATAGATATTCCAGCCCGTATATCTCACTCATCGACGTCACCTATCATTTGCAACCTGTTGAATGTGTTTGTTGGAGCGAAGAGGGGTTGATATACAAATTACTTATTTATTCCAGGGGTTGTTCGAGAGATAATCGGGCATTAAACGTGTTCAGCAGGTTCCTCTAGTCACTTTTGACTTCATTTACTGCAAAATGCGTTTAGGTTAGCGAAGGGTTGGTCCAAACAGTTCAATTATGGCTACTACTGTTTAATCAATAGGTATATTCGAGTAGTAAAAAATAATTGAGCCATTTATATTACCTGAGTTTGGAATCATTTGGGCAAATATACTGGGGAGCAAAAAAAAAACGGGCCACTAAGATTTTACACTGTTCTTTCCAATAGACTCACGTGTTAAAATTGAGTGAATAATATTTTGTTCATCGTTTATCTTTCATTAGAAAATCAACTAAATATTTATGATTGTCTCGGTCTTTACTTGACGGAAATTCATCTTCAATATACGAAAAACAAATGTTAGTTAACTTCCGCTATTTATGGGTGGAAAGAGGTGGTTTACAATTAATGAAAAATGTTGAGTAGGGGGGATCTGTTTTAATCTATATGATCATTCAATAAAATTCGTCTTTTATTATATCTATTGATCTCTAAGGTTTCTAACAGATGTAGTTTCTGACTTTTCTTTTCGTTATGTAATATTTCATAGTTCCTATCAAAATTATGACCAGTCTCTAAGAAATGGTTGGCATAAGTTGAATTCGGTTTATTATTAATGTTACATTTTTCATGTTCTCGTATCCTTGTTTGGAATGAACGGCCTGTCTGTCCCACATATACACATGGGCAATCATTACATGTTAACTTGTGAACTCCTGATTTTTTGTTTTTGGAAATGACGTCTTTATTACTTTTTATTAAGCTGCCTAAATAATTAATGGTTCTAAAAGAGATGTTATAATTTTCTTTTTTCTTCAAACATTTAGCAATCTTTTCAAATTCGCACAGAGTTGCTGTTTATAAATGAATCTTTAACAGCAGTAAGGTTCATAGAATAAATTCTTATGGACTATGCTGTACCTTATATACCATTTCTGGGAGAGCAGGCAATTTTTATGCATGGCAATGCACACCCACATACTGCCCGAAGAGTGACAGCGTACTTGAATGAGGTTGGAATTTCAAGATTCAACTGGCCAGCACGATGTCCTGACTTGAATCCCATCGAACATTTCTGGGAGCAACTGGGAAGGCGAGTCAGAACTAGGGTTCAATCCAACAATAATTTACAAGAGTTCCGTGAAGTCCTTCGTCATGAATGCGTGAAAAATTCCACAAGAGAATATTTGAAGGCTCATCACGAGCATGCGAAGACGTTTGGAAGCTGTAATCAGAGCTAGGGGAGGTCAGACGTCATACTGATACTGAAATTTTCACAGTTACGATACTTTTTTCAATTTCAAATATTTTGTTTGTTTCAAAAAAAGCTTATTATTTCCATACAAATCGAATAAAAAGTTTCATTTTTCTCTGGGCAATTCTCTTTTCCCTACCATTTCAGCAATTTCATAATTATCGTAAAAAATTTTAACTAAGAAAGGTATTCGGACAGTAATGATCAAGCGTTTTTTCTGCTCGCCAGTTTTTTCTGCAGGCCATGTAGAGTTTGCATTTTGAAGTAGTGGTTATTTCGAGTCTGTTAGTCGTCTTTTGACAAAAAGTTAGTTTAATATTTGACATTACCGAAATGAGTCGATTTACGCTTTAACAAAACTGGGAAATATCAAAAACTTTTTTCCAAAGTGGTCAATCCAAACTGTTTGAAAATTACGTGGAAAATTCAATAAAAATAAAATGCCCTCACGGCAATTTCTGGATCAATTTGTTCGTGAAAACTGGATCGTTATTTGATGAAACCCGCCGTTTACGTCTTCTACCAGTGAGCACACCTGAAAACATTGCTGCGGTAGTCCAGGAATTCGTCGAACATCTATCAACATCAATTCGTCATAGTGCTCAAGAACTGACTACTTCTCGCACTTTTCTGAGAAGGATTTTGCATAAAGACTTCGGTATGAAGGCCTACAAAGTTCAACAAGTGCTAAAAGTAAATCCTCCTGACCACTTCGCTCCGTTAAGGATAAGTGTTATGCTAACCTTCCAGAAACGATTGATGTGTTAAAACACGAAACCTAAGTTGCCAATAATGAGATTGAGCTTCAAACAATCGACAATGTAGTGGAAAATTGAAATGATCGGATGGAGTACTGTAGCCAGTTTTGGCGGTCATTTGAATGATAATGTTTTTCGTTTGGAAATGTCAAGAATCAACCTCCCTACTTAACTCATAACTCTGAAATAATATCCATTACCTTTTTATTTATAGCAGAACAAAAATGCAAATTTTAAATAGCCCACCTCTTACTTGCATTTGGTATTGAAAACGGTTAACTGGACCAATGATCTCCCACCCAAGCTTTTGAATCGAGTCAATTCATTCTAAGGGCTGTAAAGTAAGGATTAGAATTCAACAAAATTATTACCTACACAAAAACTGTATATCGAATTTTCATGTCACTGAATTAAAATAAAGGAAAGAATATTTTGGTTTTTTCAGTTTTTATGACGGATTATTTTTGATTTTCGGTTATTTAAATTTTTTCCTGTAACATTAATCACCTTCATCACAAAATAAAGTAACATTTCTTTTGGACCGTTTTCATCTAAGATATTTCGGATATTTTATAAAATTTCGTTTTATTCCATATTGAGATGGATTTCCAGCTCGAGTAGTAGGAAATTTAATTCGCTAACACTTCTTCAAGTTGCCCTCAGAATTGTCGCTCCTCACCGAGAACTCTGCTTTGCTCTGCTGCAGCTTGCATATAGAGGACACGACTAGTGTCCTCTATAAACAATACATGACTGACCGTCCCCGCCGAGTTCAAGTAGAGCAAGGCACACAGCGTTCGAAGAACGTTCCGACGTGGAACACAAGGTCACTGGTGTCATAGGCAAACATGCCCACCACGCCCGTCTGAAGAGTTTAGGTGCGCATGCTCGGAACGAAACGCCACCTCCCAAATTAAAAGGGAGAAGCTACCTCATAACACCGCTTTCCTTCATAGCTTCAGAATATTCAACGAAAAACGTATTTCCAATTTTGATTATTCAGTTGTTTATCACTTTCATAAAACTTCTTTTGAATTCTTTATATATCGGGAGTTTATTTAGAGTGCTGGAAATTTCGATAGGGATAACTGTGATTTAACAGAAGGTAGAAGCCATGTTGTTTTGACATTTCTGTTCAGTAATCATGGACAAATTATCATGGAAATACTCGAGCCTCAACAACGTTTAAAAATTGTTGAAATTTATTTCCAAATCAGTGTTCTATTCGCCAAACTTATAGAGCACTTAGTGAAATTTATGGTTTACATAATCGTCCATCAGAGCAGCTTATTCGTCGAACTATCGATAGATTTCGGAGAACATTTTCTGTACTCGATGAAACAAGACAAAGAACTGTACGTACAGAAGAAAATATCGCTGCTGTAAATCATAGTATTAATGATGATCCAGATTTGTCTATTCGTCGACGATCACAACAAGTTGGACTCTGTGCATCCACCACATGGAAAATTTTGCGTAAAGATCTTGGTCTACACCCATACAACCAACTGGTTCAAGAACTAAAGCCACTTGACCATAATGAGCGTCGTTTGTTTGCTGATTGGGCCTAGAACAGCTTGAAGTTGGTGAGTTCTTTTATCGTAAAATTGTGTTTAGTGATGAAGCTCATTGTAAACAAGCAAAATTGTCGTATATGGAGTGAAAAAAATCCTCAAGAAGTTCTGCAGGTTCCACTGCATCCTGAAAAATGCCCTGTATGGTGTGCTTTACACGCTGGAGGATTCATAGGTCCATATTTTTCTAAAAATGATGCTGGAGCTAATGTTACAGTAAATGGTGATCGATGATCAATGATTATTTGTTTCAAAATTTGAATGGTATCGACGCAGAAGTGTTTTGGTTCCAACAAGATGGTGCTACACCTCATGCTGCTACCGTAACAATTGATTTATTGAAAGAAAGATTTGGAGATAACATTATTTCGAGAAATGGTCCAATTAATTGGCCCCCAAGATCATACGACATAACTCCACTGGATTATTTTCTTTGAGTTATGTCAAGTTATTGGTGTATGCTGATAAACCAGAAACAATAGACGCTTTGGAAGCCAACATAACTCGTGTTATTGATGAAATAAGGCCTGAATTACTCGAAAAAAAGGTCCAAAATTGGTCTGGTCGAATGCGGTTCTTCAGAGCTACAATTGGTACAATTGCCGGAAATCATTTTCAAAACAAAAATGTTATAAAACTATCTTTCAAATAAAAGAAAATTGGCTTCCATCTCAATTTGAATGTGTTTTATTTCAATTTTAAGTTCTATAACTCTAAAAAAACACCCGATACTTTTAAATTCATTTTATGGATTAATTTCTTCATCTCTTTTATTCGATTACTGCATATTCAGATTTTAAAGCGATAGTAAGATTAAGTTATTTTCTGATAAACTTTACCTTCAAGATGATGGGATAAAATATCTTCATAAATCTTAATGATAACTTTTGATGATTGTAAGAGAGGAATTCCCATATTAAAATAGTGTAAAAAATGTACCGATTCACTGAGTATACTCTACCTTCTCCTGTGCAACACCAGAAATCCAGCTGGAAGTTAAGCTCACCTGAAAAGAAAGGTAAAATTAATTCACTAAATTATTATCAAACCAAAAATTCAATAAACATCAGATCTTTTGGGATTCTAAAGGTATTCGATTGATAGAATTCACTAAAAAGGGTGAAACCATCACAGCGGTACCATACGCAACCACTTTGCGTAATTTAAGAGAAGCAATCAAAGGAAAAAGACGGGAAAAACTCACAGGAGGGGTGTTGCTGCTTAACGACAACGCGCCGGTTCGCAAGGCCCGCGTGGCGAAGGCTGCTGTGCGGGAATGTGATTTCGAAGAAATTACTCATCCTCCGTACAGTCCAGACTGGGCCTCCCGTGACTACCATCTATTGCATTCGAATTTTGGGAAACAAAAATAGGTTGAGTATGGCATGTTCCCCATTGACCTGGACCTTGCTCTTTTCGAAGAAAAAGCGCCCATTGGTGCCACAGGATCAAAAAACGCACCAAACAGTTACTCGTTGTGGTTGCATCGGCTTTTCCACAATGACGGGTGGATTTTCAGATGCCCACAAACGCGAGAGTTTTCATATTCTCTAAAGTGAGAATAACGCTAAAGATAATTTTTATGAAAAAATGCTCATCTTCGGCTATTCCATCATTGGCTCATTGAGCGAAGTGGAAACTTCTTGCATTAGTTGAACTTTGTAAGCCTTCACACCTAGGTCTTGATGCAAAACTCTCATCAGAGAAGTACGAGAAATATTCAGTTCTTGGGCACGACCAGTTGATGTTGACAGATGATCAGTCATTCTGGGCTAGGGGAGGAACGATTTCAGGTGTGCTCACTGGACCAGAAAGTGAACAGGTTTTATCAAATAATGATTCAACTTCACGAATTCGTTTCACAAATTGCGTTGAGGACATTTCACAACTATTGAAGTTTTCACGTAAATTTCTAACAGTTTGGATAAAAGATTCACCAAATGTTAAATATTAAACTAAATTTCTGTCGAAACACGAATGACCGAAGTATAACCAGACTCGAAATAACCACTACTTCAAAAAAAAGGTCTTTCATTAACAGCGCCTTGAAACCTTGAAATTTCATTATAAAGTAAAATGGATACCATTATTTATGAAACAAAACATCATTTAAATGTCCATCACGCAAACGCTGGCAGAAATGAAATCGTTAAACCCAATTTTCCATAACTCTCCACATAAATCAGGTCGTATGTTAGCAATTACTCGTCCAATATTGATCTGTGAATCATACAAATTTGCTGGATAATTGCTGTAAACCAATGACTTAATGTAACCCCAAAGAAAGAAGTCCAACGGAGTTAAATAGCAGGAACGAGGCGAATAATTTATCGCCTCATGAGCTTCGTTGAAAAAAAAATAAGGTTTAATGATTCCTCCAGGATGAAATCCGCACCAAACAGTGAGTTTGTCAGAATGTAATGCCAGTTCTTGATATTCTTCAGGTTTATCCAGATACGGCAATTCTGCTTGTTAACATAACCGTTTAACCAGAAAGATCTGCATTATTTCCGATTATTTCTAAGCACCAATTACTGACGCTTTAAATGATCTGTTGGTTTGAGTTCTTGGATTAAAACAATTTTTTATGGATGTAAACCAAGGACTTTTCGTAAAATTCGCCACAAAGACGTTTTGGAGAAGCCTAGTTCTTGTACACGTCGAGAAATCGATAAATTTCGGTCTTCACGGACATTTTCACGTACGGCAGGAATATTTTCTTCACTTCTCGCATCTTTTTGTCTCACTGGCACTGTAACATCATGAAGTATAAAATTTGTTTCAAACTTCTTTACTAAACGGTCTAATGTTCTTTAATCCGGACTATTATTAGTACCAAAAATTGAAGTTGAAGCAAGTAAAGTTAGAGTAACAGATCGCGATTTTTCATAATGAATTTGGATTAATTATAAACGTCGTTGGAGTGTATAACTTTGGATGATCAAATGGTAGACATTGACAAATACAACTGTCAATGTCACAAATAAACCATGGCTGCCATGCGTGAGTAATGTCAATTTAAAAATGGAGCGTTCCCATTGAAAGACCCTTTGCAAACGCTAGATGGTCCTTTATTTCTTCAAATATAATTGTCAAACTTCAAAGAAGTTTTTGTTAGCCAGATAGTATGTAAACTTTGTTTATTTTTCGTATATTATTACTGCGGATAATCTCAAATGAACACTATTATGTTTTTTGTATCAGATTCCAATTTCATTCTTTCCATCGATAATTTAAAGATTCCCTGCCAAAACCCAGGCTCTAAATTCCTACTTGTTCAAAGAACCTAATTCGATTTCTCAAGGGAATAATATCAGGAAAAATGGACTAGACTCAACTGATCCATCGAATTAAAAACTCCAAACTCCACAGGTTACCAAGAAAATCGAGTTTAAAAGTCCGAACCAAGATCACCAGTTGAACAACATGCAAATCCACAAGTCTTTATCCGAATGAATAATTAAATATTCAAATTCCCCAACCGTAAAAGAATATTAATACATACCGACGAAAAGAAATTCATTATGCGAGTCATTCATGGAGCTTTCTTCCCAAACTCAAAACCGACAATGAAATTCGTTAATGAAAATCGCAAACAGCTGCGATACCCCAACGAATAGCGTTTCTCTATCTGGATATAAACGCCAGAAAGTAGGTTTTCATTTATCCTCTTTGTTCCAGGCTTCGCTGGGATCGCAACTTCTCATCAGTATGAAAATCAACGAACCGGTCGTAAAAAAAATGCCGCAGGCAGATGGAGTGAATAAAACGAGGCTTTTCGCTCGGAAGCGAACAAAACGGGGCGGTACTACACATTTTTAGGAATAATAAAGAGAGAGAAGTGCCAGCTAGCGTTTTTAATTGTTAAGTGGGTTCTGGTTGCGATCTTCGTGATTAGGGGAGGGGAGATTAAAAAACGCAATGACTTTTGTTGATGACAGCTGGCACCATTGTTTTGCGCATAACCTCATCTGTCATCACATGTTCTAGGATTGTTGATGTCTCGTTCAGTTTTTGTGCTATTTGTAAAGGGTTTTCTAATAAAAGTTATATATATGTACACCAGTTTTTCGAAGGCCTTCGATAATGTTGATCATAACATCTTGATGACAAAATTGTCTGAGATAGGTGTACATAGACACTTGCTACACGTTGGTTATCTTCGTATCTCAATAAAAGATCTCAAGTTGTTGCCGTTGACGGATATTTCTCATCATCTTTCTGTGTGACCTTGGGGGTGCCTCAGGGGTCTCTCCTTGGACCTCTTTTATTTATAATTCACATTAATGATATAAGTGGATGTTTTAAATTTGGTAAATTCTTGATATTTGCGAACGATGTGAAGATCTCTTACCGTATAGCTGCCGCTTTAGTCTGCTTTAACTTCCAACAAGGCTTAAATGCATTCAATAACTTCTGCATCGAAAATAAACAAGTGTAACTGCACTAAAGCTCAATCATTTTAAGTACTATTTAGGTGATTTAGGTTATATTTGATACAAAAATATTGTTTGATTGACACATCGGTTATGTGGTGACCAGAAGTAGCCAGATGCTGGGCTTTGTGATGAGATCTTGTTTGAGATTTCACTTCCACTAAGGTCTTGAAGGCTCTATATTTTACCTTCATTTACAGTAGGTTATCTTATGCATTAGATCTTTGGCCACCACAATATGAGGTCTACAAGCACATGCGGAATAAATTCCTGAGATATTTAGATTAAAAGGTTACAGGAAGTTATAATTTCATGGCGAGTATGACTAGCCTTAGAAAAAATTATGGGTTCGTCTCATTGGAAAACTGTAGGGGAAATTAACATATCAGTACAAAAAAGTGTAGAGAATCTAATAGTATGAAAATTAAATAATAAGAAGAGGTTTTTTACTTGATAGAAGGTTATTACAAAATTTAAATATCAAAACAGATTCAATCTGTTATAATTTGTTTTTAATTTATGTAATATAATAATTCTAATATTCAAATTTTGTAATAATCCTTCTATCAAGTAAAAATCCTCTTCTTATTATATTGAATTGAATCAGTCCTTACTTGGTGAAAATCCATATTAAATAATATTCAGATAAGATTATTCTGATTCTCACAAATTTTTATTGTTATGTTTACACAATCGTTTCGCTATCACAGTAGCATCATCAGGCAGGTTTACATTTTTGAATAACTAAGCTTGTTTTCGAAATCCGTTGCCATTTATTTTACAGTAAGTAATATAACAATTAATTTTTATTGAGCATTAAAACCCAATTAAGGCTCTCTGCAAATTCCAGCTTATTGAATATATTTAACAGAGGTGAGTTAAATCTACCTCAAAAATAAATATAATTTAAGAACTTCATTTAAAAACAATTCAAACTTGTGTACAGTCATTAAAAATAATAAAGACTGAACACATAAAGATGATAAATCGGGGGTTTATAAGTTAACCTACGGTGATTGCCCTTAAGTTCACATAGGACATTAACTTTCCGACATAGAATTTGTGGCCATTCGAAGAGTTTCCTCAATGATAAAAGTAATTACACATATTCTAACCATTTGTTAGAAACAGGACATACTTTCAACCATAATTTTGAAATTCTACAAATAGAAAGTAAAATTTATGCGATGAAATAGAAAGGCCTTTTACTTGATAGAAGAAATATAACAAAATTTGAATATTAAAACAAATTGATATGTTTATCTTCTACAATTTTAATTTAAAAAATTTTTATTCAAAAAACTTTTAGAATTAAATTAATGTCTAAAACAAGCACCGCTTATATTTAATAGACGTATATAATCTAAACTCAATATACAATGTCAAATGGAATAAATAAACCAAAAGATATACGAAAGTCCCTAAAATTAATAAATAAATATCTAAAGGAGACAAAATTTGTTTCTGGTCTTGCCTTCAAAACGCCATTTGCACCTTAAAAACATGAACACACTTAAAGGACCTCTCAAAGAATATAATTTATTTGAAATATTTAATATATTTAAATATTCGAATAAGTAAATTCAGAAATCTCTCAAAGCATGCACTATATCTTCAAAAAACAAATATAGTTCTAAGCAATTCCGTCTTCAGTCCTGAAATATATTCAAAATATCAAAATCAAAAAACTAACCCATACCAAACAACTCACCACGTGTAAATGAATAATGTTTCGAGACATAGATCATCTTTATAATTCAAGATTGATCTATGCTCTAACAGAATCAAAGAACAGTGTGAGCCATTTTTAAGGCTTACCTAAATTCATTGACATTGCATAATGAGATTTATTGAAGCCAAAATATAATTATATATTATATATAAAATAAAATAGAAAGGCCTTTTACTTGATAGATGAAATATAACAAAATTTGAATATTAAAACAAATTGATATATGTTTATCTTCTACAATTTTAATTTAAAAAATTTTTATTCAAAAAACTTTTAGAATTAAATTAATGTCTAAAACAAGCACCGCTTATATTTAATAGACGTATATAATCTAAACTCAATATACAATGTCAAATGGAATAAATGAACCAAAAGATATACGAAAGTCCCTAAAATTAATAAATAAATATTTAAAGGAGACAAAATTTGTTTCTGGTCTTGCCTTCAAAACGCCATTTGCACCTTAAAAACATGAACATGAAGTGTGTATATCTTATATCTTTTGGTTTATTTATTCCATTTGACATTGTATATTGAGTTTAGATTATATACGTCTATTAAATATAAGCGGTGCTTGTTTTAGACATTAATTTAATTCTAAAAGTTTTTTGAATAAAAATTTTTTAAATTAAAATTGTAGAAGATAAACATATATCAATTTGTTTTAATATGCAATATGGCGCCGAACGTAGATGTCGCGAACGAGTTGACTAGATTAAAAAAAGAAAATTTAGTTGATATAATTGTCAATAAAAGAATACCCAAAGGGCTCACAGTAAGTGAAGAACTGAGAGCATTCGTTGAGTACCAGGAAATCGATCATAGTTCCCAGGATGTTCCAGAAATTCCAGTTGATAAACCTAACCTAGATTGGAATATTTTGGAGACAACACTGAAAAACGAAATGAAGGTATTGGATATAGAATTACAATGTTCTAAAAGATTAATTAATGAACTAGAGAAAACAATCCATGACAAAATCATGATAATTCAATTATTGGAGAATAAACAAAACACGAAAGTCGATGTTGCCGCACGTACGGGATTATCTTCAAATCAGACGATGCAGGTGAGAAGTGTTGGAAATTTTATCGATAAAGTATCGTCCGTTAAACAAACGAGAAAAACTGATTCACACAAGAAACGCAACAAATCAGTTCATCCAGAAAGCACCCAGAACTTTAGTGATGGAAATATTACAAATGAGGGTGGATCTGTTGATGGGTCCATAAAAATTAACGCTGATAAATTAGTCAGTTCAGAAAATAGCTGCTTGGATAACAAAACTTCAACAGACGAAGAAAACTTTACTATGGTCGAAAAAAAGAAAAAATTCAAGAAATTCGATAAGAGCATACTTGGCAGTGGCAAAGGAGCGAACATTGGAATAGAGGCCGCTCCGAAATTCAGCTATATTCATGTGTGCAATTTACATCCCTCCTTGAGTGAGGAAATATTGACTCAGCATTTGGTAGCGAATGGTTTTCCTGAGGCCAAGTGTAGAAAATTGGATTCGAAGAGACCGGATGAGTATTCTTCCTTCAAGGTTGGTGTCCCTTCCGGAGAATTCGAATCGTTGAAACATCCAGATATTTGGCCAGAAGGCAGTAAAATTAACAATTTTTTATTTCACCTATCAAAAAGGAGAAGAGAATTCTAAAAGATTTTGTTTTAATTCATCAAAATATTCAATCCATAAGTAACAGCCTCAATGGTCTAGAATTGTTGGCTCATAATAATAACGCATCCATTGTAGCCGTAACAGAGCATTGGAAGGATTCAGAAGAAATAGAAATGTTTACTATTCAGGGTTATAATTTGATTTCCAAATTTTGTAGAGGAACATCGCTTCACGGCGGTTCCGCAATTTATTGTAAAGAACATATTAGTTGCAAGGAACGTCCAGATCTGGCAAGAATGAGTATTCCCCACATTTTCGAATGCTCGGCGGTCGAAATAAAAACGGATAATCGCAATGTGGTTATTGTCTGTGTTTATCGTCCTTGTACGGGGCCGCATACGAATCTTGACGTTTTCTTGGATAAAATGAATGTATTGTTCTCAGTACTTTTAAATGAAATCGCCGATTTTATCATAACTGGAGACTTCAATATAAACTTACTCCTATCGAATTCTGACACTCGGAGATTTGTCTCGCTTGTGGAGAGTTATGGGGGAACATTCATGATTAAGGAACCGACTCGCATAACTGCGAATTCGGCCACTTGCATTGATAATTTTATAACCAACTTAGAACAGTGTAATGCTAGTGTCGTCTCCTCACATTTATCGGATCATACCGCGCAAAGATTTTCTTTTGTGTGGAGGGATCGTTCAGGTATTTCGCGGAAGCAGGTTCGCCTGATAAACGACTCCACAACTGATAAGTTTCTGAGTGAACTATCGAAGGAAAACTGGAATCATATTTCAAACGTAAATGCGGATAATTCAGAGAAACTTTGGGAAGAATTTTTCACCCGCTTTAAACTAGTTTTTGATCGATCTTTTCCGTTTGTAATGAGAACAGTTAATAAATCTAATGTTTCGCATATATATAAAGACAATCCACTAATACAAACTGCAAAACAAAGGCTAGATGTACTATTCACTATATCTAGATGTAGACCAGAATATATCGAGGAATATAAAAAAGAAAAATTAAGATACGAGAACCATCTTCGCAAGGCCAAACAAAAATATTTCCGCGATAAAATCATGGGATCGGATAATAAGTCGAAAACAACGTGGCAATTGGTCAATAATATAACAGGAAAAGGAAACAAAAAGTCGAAATTTAACTGCGATATAGATCCACAAACGCTCTCAAATTCTTTCAACAGGCATTTCACCAACGTAGGTTCCTCTAATCAAAATGCAGTCCCAATTGACCGATTCACTAAGCATATTAGTCCAAATCCAAAGACCTTTTATATGTTTAACATTGATGAAAAAGAAATCGTGAACGTGGTAAAATCACTCAAGAACACACGATCGAGTGGATATGATGATATTCCGATGACAATTATTAAAAAATCGGTCCATTTGATCGCAAAACCACTGGCTAATATTATCTATACTTGTTTTAGAGATGGCTTCTTTCCAAGTAGTCTAAAAATAGCTATTGTAAAACCTCTCCATAAAAAAGGCGATACTAAAGATTTAGATAATTATCGACCAATTAGTCTCTTAACATCGTTCTCAAAAATTTTCGAAAAAGTACTTGGACAGCGTCTGCTAAACTTTTTGTCTAAATGTCGGATTTTACGTAGCAATCAACATGGGTACTCTAAAGACAAGAATACAGAAACGGCCATTTTCGAGTTGACACGCACAGTGATTGAAGCATTGGAGGGGGGCGAGGTTCCTGTGGGAATTTTTCTGGACTTCTCCAAGGCTTTTGATAGTGTAAGTCATGAGTTACTCTTGAGAAAGTTAAACGCGTACGGTATGAGAGATAGGCAGTTGGAGGTTGTCCGTAGTTTTTTGGAAAACCGGATCCAGAGGGTAGTACTTGAGGTCGATGGTGTTAAGTATTTGTCTGATGAGGCACTGCTGCATAACGGAGTGGTTCAAGGGAGTATACTTGGACCGCTTCTCTTTTTAATATATATCAATGACCTCCCATGCGTACTACAAAATGACGCATTAGTCGTCATGTACGCTGATGATACGAATATTATCGCGACCAAAGGGAACATAGATTCTGCAATATCAACAGCTCAATCAGCAGTAATGGCGGTACGCGACTGGTGCCGGGAGAATGCACTGAAAATAAACACAACCAAAACCGAATGTATGATTTTTTCTGCATCCAAAAAGCCGGACAACCCAACCTCATTGCAGTTGCTCGGTCATAACATCCAGATATCGACTAGCACAAAGTTTCTTGGAGTTACTCTTGATAGTTCTTTAAACTGGGGTGAACACCTAACAAACCTCCAGCAAAAATTAACATCTACTGTGTATTCGTTTCGGGTACTGGCACGACAAGTTGACCGGAGCGTCTTGGAAATCCTCTATTTCGCCAATTTCCAATCTCGCCTAAATTATGGTATAGTAGCGTGGGGTGGATGCTCAGCCGTTGAACGGATTTTTGTGGTTCAGAAGTCAGCAATACGTATAATCTATGGATTGCCATATAGACAATCATGCCGTGGATTTTTCAGGAAAAACAATATTTTAACACTGGCCGGCCTTTACATTTTCAGATGTCTTTTATTCCTGCATCAGAGAAGAAACACATATTTCAAACAACACGAAAACACCAATAACACCAGACGTAGGCTTCCATTGCATTATCCAGTCCACTCACTCACCCTTACTGAAAAAAATGCCGAATATATGTGTATCGTTTTTTTCAATAGGATACCTAAAGAAATACAGAGTATCGATAAATTTCGAATATTCAAGTCCAGACTGCATAGGTTTCTCATAGAACTGGAACCTTACAATGTCCAGGAGTTCCTTGCAATATAATACATCTTAAATAAAGTTTTTTGTTTCTAATTTGTTATCACATTTGTTTACTTCAGTGTATATTTATTGACGTGTTCTCTATACATGTATTTTTTTTTTTTTTTACTGTTCATGGGAATAAATATCTATTATTATTATTATTATTATTCAATTTTTTTTTTTTAAATTTATGCCTTAAACCTGTTAGAATACCTAGAAATAAATGAACAAAATAAAATTGGAATATTACTTAACGAACAATTAGATTTAAATAACTCACCTCTGTTAAACATACTCAGATAAGGAATTTGCATAGACTTACTGTAATATAAATAGCAACAGATTTCGGAAACAAGCTTAGTTATTCAAAATGTAAACCTGCCTGATGATGCTAGTGTGATAGTGAAACGATTGTTGTAATTATAACAATAAAAAAATTGTGAAAATCAGAATAACCTTATTTATTTAATTAAATTTTGAAAAGTTCTTGGGAATAATTTAAAAAAATTCAAATTAGTAGTGCCGTTAGCAGAATTAACTTAGAATTAATTTAGAATAATCTGTTTCACTTTTCATTTTCGTTTGAATTCTACCTTTCTAGGGGATTAAAAGTTTGCTTTATGTTTTCTTCTTCATTATTTTCAACTAGAACCAAACAATATTACTTAGTGGATGATATTTCCGCTTAAGGATGACCTGACGAATGTTTAATTGAATTATACGGTAACCGACCAAGAGTTAAACAATAAACCGCAGATTAACATCAAATAACTGAGAGGCGCTCTCTTCTTGAAACGAGTCACTTTTAAATAAATTATACCTTACTGGGAAACTTGCAATGCAAGACAGTAATTATTTGGTGAACTATATAACAGACTGACCAGGCACCGGTTGGCATTCACATGTCTCTTGTTATTAAAGTTCGCATAAAAACCGCAAAAATTACAAGGCAACTGGCTACTTGAGTTTGTCGATAAAATGCGGCTGTGTCCAAGCTGTGTAGCAAAGTGAAGAGTTGAGTTTCGCGGTTTCCTTTGAGAGCTTAAGATTTCGAAGACAATTTCTCGGTTCGAGTCTTGAAATAGGGAATTTAATTATTGCACAGTTGGTAGAGATGCGCACTTTAACAGCAAATCGATTTGGATTATTGTGAACTCATTCAACTTATTTCATGACATAATTTATGTTTACGATTTCGGAAAATGCCTTAATAGTCCAGTCAAGTTAGTTCTAATAGTAGAAATAAGGTAACACATTCCCATCCAACTAAAAATTTTCGGAATACTATTATAAATTAACTAGCTGACCCGGCAATCATAATTAAATTACTAAAATGGCTATTAAAAAATAGGGGTTGGTGACAAAAGGGTAAAAATTTAGGGTTTTATGCATTTTTTAAAGCGACATAATAAAAAAAATGAAGATATTAAAAAAATGTCTAAAAAATGTTAAGGGTGGACAACCCTTATCACTAAGGGGTATGAAAAATAGATGTTGGCCGATTCTCAGACCTATTCAATATGCTCACAAAATTTCATGAGAATCGGTCAAGCCGTTTCGGAGGAGTACGGGAACGAACATTGTGACGCGAGAATTTTATATATAAGATTGTGGATAGTACACATCGATCCCTCTTTTGAAAAAAAATTTTATTGATGGTGAAAATTTGCAAAAATGGTTTATTGCATTTTTCAGCTAAATGGTGAGATTCACAGCAAAAATAGTACAGACAAAAATTGTAGATCATACAATTCCCTACAAAATATGCCTTGTCATTTTTTTCGTAAGAATCGCCATTTCTCCGATATGACGGTTCAAAAATTTTTCGGGACAGGTATTGAAATTGTTCGAAAAACAAAATTTTATTGTAACATGGATGGAGTATGCGGTTGGCTCATGACATTTAGAGTTTTTGGGTTTTTAACACTAAAAATATTCTGGTAATCATTGGACAACTGTTTCACCGAAACCAAACAAAAATTGGGTGTTTTTTTTTAGAGTGATAGAACTTTCGATGGGGATAACTGTGATTTGACAGAAGGTAGAAGCCATGTTGTTTTGACGTTTCTGTTCAGTAAGCATTGAAAAGTTATCATGGAAAGACTCAAGCCGCAACAACATTTGAAAATTGTTGAAATTTATTTTAAAAATCAGTGTTCTATTCGCCAAACTTATAGAGCACTTCGTGAAATTTATGGTTTACATAATCGTCCATCAGAGCAGCTTATTCGTCGAACTATCGATAGATTTCTGACATTTTCGCTACTCGATGCAACAACAACAACAACAACAAGACAAAGAACTGTACGTACAGAAGAAAATATCGCTGCTGTATGTCATAGTGTTAATGATGATCTAGATTTGTCTCTTCGTCGACGTTCACAACAAGTTGGACTCTGTGCATCCACCACATGGAAAATTGTGCGTAAACATCTTGGTCTACACCCATACAAGATCCAACTGGTTCAAGAACTAAAGCCACTTGACCATAATAAGCATCGTTTGTTTGCTGATTGGGCCCTAGAACGGCTTGAAGTTGTTCCACTTTTTTATAGTAAAATTGTGTTTAGTGATGAAGATCATTTCTGGTTGAACGACTATATAAACAAGCAAAATTGCCGTATATGGAGTGAAAACAATCCTCAAGGAGTTCTGCAGGTTCCATTGCATCCTGAAAAATGCACTGTATGGTGTGGTTTACACGCTGGAGGCATCATCGGTCCATATTTCTTTAAAAACGATGCTGGAGCTAATGTTACAGTGAATGGTGCTCGTTACAGATCGATGATCAATGATTATTTGTTTCAAAATTTGAATGATATCGTGTTTTGGTTTCAAGAAGATGGTGCTACACCTCATGCTGCTACCGTAACAATTGATTTATAGAAATAAAAATTTGGCGATAATATTATTTCGAGAAATGGTCCAATTAATTTGCCTCCAAGATTATGCGAAATAACTGCACTGGATTATTTTCTTTGGGGTTATGTCAAGTCATTGGTTTATACTGATGAACCAGAAACAATAGACGCTTTGGAAGTCAACAAAACTCGTGTTATTGATGAAATGAAGCCTGAATAATGAGAAAAAGTGGCCCAAAATTGGTCTGGTCGAATGCGGTTCTTCAGAGCTAGTCGTGGTGGACATATGTCGAAAATTATTTTTAAAACATAAATGTCATAAAATTATCTTTCAAATAAAATAAAATTGGCTTCAATCTTTATTTAAATGTGTTTATTTCAATTTAAAGTTCTATCACTCTAAAAAAAACACCCGATATAAGAATGACAAATTCCCAAATAATATTGTCAACACCCCTATATTGCATGCTGTTATCTCCATGCGCCATAAAAATACACAGATGTCCTAGGTGTTATAAAAGAACCTTGTTCAATTTTCAGTTTAGTTCCTTCTTGTACTCCTTCGAAGTTGGTCGAAAGACCGGAACACGTGTCAGGATTCCGAATGAATTATGGACATAAAAACTGTGTGAATTATTTTAAATAAAACTGATAATTAATTGAACTGAAGTTTTAAAAGATAGTTCCTCCACTTCAGAAGTTATAATCACTACCGGAATTCGCTTTCTTCTTTCTATGTACGGAGCTCCGAAAAAAGTTACCTGCTTGGATAAATTCTGATACTTACCATTTGCAAAAAAACTTATAATAAAAAACAAGTGCAATAAGCTTGTTTTTCTCCAACCACTGCTGCTGCTTAACAACATTCATTCCAGGTATATTATCAAGTTCAAGTGTGGCTTGGTAATAAATTGGACCCAGAAGACTGGGGTTGAGAATTAGTTGACAATACATAGAAACCAATTCATACATTACTCCCACCTGTACCAGAAAAACTCCTCAATACTACTATCTTTTGGAATTGCAGAAAAGGGTGTAATGCTGTCTGGCTCATTAGCATGTACCAATTGTAAAGGCCAAACGTTCTTCAATGTTGAAAAAATTAACCTTCTTCATTTCTCCTTAAAAATGGGTTTCGAAAATCAATTTAATGTTTTTTTTTTGCACGGGGTGAGCGTTGCACACCCTTAAAACTGGTGGTTCTACCCTATTGCAGGTTCATAAGGACGAATACGTTAGTAAAAGGTCAGTGCAAGCTTGAAGAGGAGGCATACGAAAACCCCCTTGAGTTCGCTGTTTCTTGCATCGAGTTGAACTCGTCTTTTGGAAGCAAGATTACCACGGGGGATCGAAGTCTACAGTAGTATTTGTACTCCTAGCCACCCAATTGAGGTTGGACTCATGGGGGCAAGTATCTGGTTTCGTGGTTCTTAAACATGGTTGGTCCAGAACATCTTTTGGCAACGAAACAAGACAAGTGTCGAGGAAAAACGTCTGAAAACTCGTATTTTGACCACAAAGATCATATAACCTCTCAAAAAACTCGAAGAGGAGCTTGGAAATTAACTGGATGCCTCAAGAATTCTCCGATAACAACAAATCTGATCGTGTCAAAATTTCCTCCTAAAGACTGCGGAGTAACAGCAAACGTCTTTCCCGAAGAATCTTTTGCCTGGCAATGAATCGTGGTTGCTCGAAAATTTCAAAAGAAAGGGTTTGCGTTTCGTCAGGAGCAACACAGGAATGACTAATGAAAGGCTATGTGCTGTGCTTGATGGGCGTCCATATCGGCTGAATCCAGACAAAGCTGGAATGCGCCTATTTATGTTTAACAGCGACGTCTTCTTGACTCGACTCGTACGTCTAGATGCAGCAACTGACAAGAAGGACTCTGTAAAGAATCATATCGTCTTTCACCACGAAAGGCAAGTCCATATATTGAGCATCGTGTCGTCGAATAATATCGCTAATAAGGGACGGAATTTGTTGGTAGATATATCCGTAAGCTCCCAAAAACTACCACTTCCGTTGCTTGCTGAGAGACTGACTGGCGAATAGAAGTTTTTACGGATCATTCCCATTGCTTTTAAACGATGGCAAATGGTTGGTTGGGCGAGTCCAAGTATTTTTGCGAGGTTCTCTGTCATTTGTGATGGATATTTGAGCCTTGCTGCTAATTCTTCATCCTTGAACTTTGGTATCGCCCCGGATCGTTCTTCGTCTTCGAAATTAAAATTGCCACTTTTAAATCGGACAAAACACTTCCGCTCAGCTGGAGCATGGTCACCATAAGCATCCATTAAAATACGATGACTTTCGGCAGCCTTTTTCCTCCTATTGAAGTAAAACTTCCCGCAAGAACGCATTAGTTGGTACAAAAGTTAACATTTTCAGACCACACAGAAATAGTTATTTAAACTTCAGCGAAATCACAGATACTGAAAAGAAAGCCTCATGATGACACTTCAAAATGAAGCTATTCCCAATGAAATAATACACTAGTAGCAACATCTATTATTATCAAAATCACACGACCCTATTTCTACTCCTAATGAAATATATGAAAATGATTAAACTTCTAGTACAATATATTGTTACTTATCTCAAATGAAAACAGCTACCGTTTAAACTGACACGCCACTGGCGTACTACAAAGAAGAATACACCGGAAGATTTATTTTGATAATTACGGCACTCGGCGAAGCAGCTTTCTAATTTCTTCCATCTAATTAGTTGTAATAGATTCGCTTCAACTCGGCCGAAGCAGTCCTTCCTTAATTTGATTGTAATCGAGACGTAATCTCTTATTGTTGTTGTCGTTTTGTAAGTATGATTTATTGTCGGCTCGTACTCAATTAAATGAATAACGAATGAGCAAGAAAACCTTCCAGAAATGACACCATTAGTGGCATTTAATAATTTATCAACTTCAATGGTAGTACACATCATTTTTCAAAATTTGTCATTTTATGTCGATGTGAAGATGCAACATGGGTTGAGCGTGTTCTAGGAATAGAACTTTGAAATGTAAAGGCTTTATTCATGAGGGTGATTGATATACTCATCTTACTCGGTAAATGTTGAATTAAAAATTTCAATGAATAAAGTGAAGAAAAAAATTGGCTTAAGTTTCGCTTATTCGTATTGCTGACAAATATTTCGGATTTTTTCAGTACTTTTTCGAAAATGAAGAGATGGTGCTATTCCCTTCAATACAATTTATAGTTAGCAAATCGAATGAAAGTAGGGGGAAAGTTAAGAGATATTGGATAGTCTTAATCTTTAATAGATATATCTTTTCAAAAAAAAAATCTATGATTTTATGAAATGGTTTTCTTTCATACAGATTCTTCAAAACAATTTTTACTTTTATTGTGGTACAAGGTTTTTCTTATTCATACAAATGGTGTTGATGTTGTCTTGCTTTAGTCTATTGCAAATATTAGTGCTTATTGGTGGGATGAAGTTAATACTATGAAATTTTTCTTTTTTTGGCCAAAGATGGCAATAGAAACTAGTGATTTTCATGTTTTTTTTTAATTGAATCGGTCTTTAGTTGATGGAAATTCATTTTAATTAACTATAATTAAAAGGACTAATTCTGGAAAAAGTCTTCATTATGTTATCTGATTTTCATGTTATTTTTTAGCCATTAATTCTTGATAAATGATATTGATTTCTCGCATATCACTTGGTGAAATATTTTTAAATTAATAAAGTAAATAAAAACAACTTAGCTTGAGTTTCACTGTTTATTTGATGTCTGTTGACATATATGTTTCGAGTTTTTAGCCCATTTTCAAAACTGAAGAGAACAAAACTTTAAAATCCTATTTATAATGGTAGGGTAGATCATAGGTACAATTTTGAAGAGTGTAAAAATATGGTTTTAGATAGGTCCTAATCTTTTACAGATAGGAGCAATGGTGATAAATTAAAATTGAATTTGTTCATTTGTGATTGGTAGCTTCTTACTATGTGCTAAAGAAATTTCCAAACTTTTTAAAAGGTCTATTCTTCTGCTTTTATTACCTACGTGTAAAATCTCAGTTCTATTGAAATCTATATAGATTTCAATAGAACTGAGATGATTGTTATTTATACAATGTTTCGATAAAATCGGATGTTGTTTTATTATGTTAAATACCTTTTCTATGTTCCTCTATCCTTATGTTTATAGATCGTCCTGTCCGATCTATGTAAAATGCAGGGCATTCATCACAATATTATTAGTATATACCGCTTTTTTCACACGTTTCACGACAGTCTTTGACTAAGAGTGAACCTAAGTTTTCCTTATTTGTATCTGTATTAATATTATTTGTACGATTAAGAAAAACTTAGGTTCACTCTTAGGCAATAGCAAAAACTATCGTGAAACGTGTGAAAAAAAGTTATATTGTAACGAATGCCCTGGATTTTACATAGGTCAGACAGAACGATTTATAAACATAAGAGTGGAAGAACTTAAAAAAGTATATTACATAATAAATAACATGTGATTTTTCGGAACATTATATAAATAACAACCATTTTACAGATTTCAGTAGAACGGAGATTTTACATGTATTTATTAAATGTAGAAGAGTGGACCTTTTAGAAAATTTGAAAATTTGTTTAGCACATGGTAAGAACCTTCCAATCACAAATGAACAACTTCTGTTTAATTTATCATATTTTTATTGCTCTTATCTGTAAAAGATAAGGATCGAACTAACACCATATTTTTACACTCTTCTTAATTGTACTTGTGGTCTACCCTACCATTATAAATAGGATTTTAAGTTTTGTTCTCTTCAGTTTTGAAAATGGGCTGAAACACGAAACATATATGTCAACAGACATCAAATAAACAGTGAAATTCAAGGGAAGTTGTTTTTATTTAATTTATTGAATTAATTTGTCTTAATAAAGTAAATGAAAACAACTTGGTTAAAGTTTCACTGTTTCTTTTATGTCTGTTGACATATATGTTTCGGGTTTTTAGCCCATTTTCAAAACCGAAGAGAACAAAACTTAAAATCCTATTTATAATAGTAGGGTAGATAAGAGGTATAATTTTGAAGAATACAAACATCTTATTTTTACACTCTTCAGAATTACACTTGTTATTATTCTGTGAAATGTTTCAAAATGCGCAAGACCTTAGTTGTTGGTATATTTCTTACGAGTCTCATACGTAGGTGGGCAAATCTACATGTCCGATGATAATATGAAGTTGGCATAGTTGAACATTGCGTTTTATCCTGTCCATGGAAAATTTGACCTTGACAGATTATTATTAGAATTTTATATCGCATAGCGGTGATATATTTCGCAATCTAGTTGAAATTTGAGCAGAAAAGCGACCATTATCTGTATCGTTTATTGAGTTTTATTGAGCCAACATGATGAACTCTTATTTGGATTTAATTTCCAGACAGTAATTTTAATTGCCCAAAATAATATTTTTATAGTCACGCTCTGACAGTGAGATACACACTTTGTTTTGTTTTTTCGACATATCCATTTTTATGATCTGTGAAAGTTTCCTCAATGTCTATTCAAAGATTGTAGCCAATTTTCGAGTGATTTGAATGAGTGAGTCAATGTTTAAGGACTTCTATTCAAAATGTACAAATTCTCTCTTTTTGTCTTCAAATGTACCGAGTTTTTCCGAAACTTTAAAGTTCGCAAACTGGAACAAACTTTGTAAGGTTACCACTACAACATGTATTAAACTATGCTCCGCCACAGAAAATCATTTCTTTCTGATACTGAACGTGTGACCATGTCTGTTCATGATTTTCTATGGAGTAGCATAGTTCAATAAATGTTGTAGGGCAAGCCTCACAAAGTTCAAAATAAAATAATAGGAAAATTGTTTTCACTTGATAGAACGAATATAACGAAATTTGCATAACAAAACAGATTTAATCTGTCAGTATTCTACAATTTCAATTTAAAAAAAAATTTATTCAGAAAACTTTTAGAATTCAGATTGAATCTGTTTAGATACTCAAATTTTCTGACAAAGTTTGTTTCAGTTTGCTTTAGGCCGGAAGTATATATTGAGCAGAAAGTATGTGGATATATTTTTAATTGATTTTTTTTTTTAATATCCAACTTATTTTCGACTGTTGATAAATCAGTGGGTATATCAAACGCTTTTCTGGAGAATGCGCTATATATTTTTTCAAAATAATTTTCTGGACTAGAATTTGTTGTTCATAAATATCCAATCGAAACAGCTCTCTCGGATGAAGTTTGCTAGGTAATTACGGTCAATATTCAAGTTATTATTCGCTATATCTGCCCATGGTGATTTGGCAAAACAGTTTGAATAAATGAAAGCCAATTCGACACATGCAATTTCAACCATATGGCCGTTATTAATTGTCAAAAGTCGGAAATCCCCATTGGAAGACCCGTTATTAACGAATTTTTCGTCAAAACCACCAGACGGCAGTTAGGATATTTCAAAACGATTTTCATATTCTATTAGGAGTAAAAGTAAGCTCGTGCGATTTTGTCATATGTCACTACTACTTTATTATTACATTGCAACACCTTCATAATGAAGTGCCATCAAAAGGAAGACTTAGTGAAGGGCATAATATTCTCATCTCATGAAATTTGTTCCGAAAACTCGCAATTTGTAAAAGAATATTCCTGATGTAGCTTCTAATACACAATCTATTAGGAATGTTGTAAAGTTGGTGGAATGTGAATGTAGAAGTGAAACGATCTTGAAATAATTTACATTTATTTATTCCTCCGTGTTAGAACTATGACTTGGCCAAGCAAATACTCGTTTATGACTGGAGTTTTCAGTTAGATGAACTAGATTGCGTTTATTATCTCGTCACTCAAGGATTGCTCAATAACAATCATCCATTATCAATAACTAATGGTACAATCGATCAATAGCATCACGATGTTACTGATACCTCTAAATACTCGAAGAGAAGAAATGAATGATTCTTTGGCGAAAATTAGGAGCAAATAAGATTCATTTTCGTCGCCTCTTTGGACCGCCTGTAACTTATTTATATGGAACCAATTAAATGCAAGTCATGTTTCGTTATAACGTGCAAGATTGGGTAACAGTCAAGTAGTAGTTTGACAATAATCTGCATGGACATATTAAAAGGAACAATTATTTTCTTTCTCTACTGAGGCTAACTTTATATCGCTCATTATTCAACTAGTCCAATGTAAATACTCATTAAGACCCTTATTACGAATTTACTCATTTGAGAATATGTTTGCTCTTAAAACCGTTGTAAGCATTCAAGTCCCACAATATTATTTATCCTATAAACCTTTGCTTTATTCATAAGTTACTCACAGTTATAACTGGATATTAATATCTTATCAAATAAAGATAGGAATCCATTAACCAAAAAAAATAATGTACATTTTTCTATGATAATAACGTCGTCAAGAAATTTCTTGTAGAAGGTGGCAACCCTGCAGTCTAAGAGACTCCAATCACATGGATTTGTGTCCCTCTCATAGACTACGTTGCCAATGTAGGTTCACCCTTGTTTTCTTTAAATATCAATGCATGCATTCCTGAGTTTAAAAATTAATTTGGAGATTTGAGCTATTTAAGGTAAATTTAGTTATAATTTATGGACAGGTGAGAAACATTTATTATACGTCCGTGGTGTTATGAATTTGAATAATATTGAATTTCTTACAACGTTGCCAGCACAGAATCTGATTTTTTCATCCTTGTCGCTCTATTTAGTTCTGCTGAGTAAGGACAGCTTAGTGGTAGAGCATTGGGCTCATGACCTGAAGGTCCGGGTTTGAATCCTGTTCAGGTGTAGAAGAAATTTTCTAGTTGGACGGGTGTCGGCCATCATTTCACTGTTGGGTCAAAAATTAACAGTGCTGTGACCTAAAGTGGCGCAAGATCGCAGTAAGAAAGCCTACGCAGAACACAACTGAAACCCTAACTGGCACAAGGTGAAAAAGCTTCCATGGAATCTTCACAGGAAAGCTTCCGAAGATCTTCCGTCAGTATCAGGATAATAATAATAAATATCTTAGTTCTGCTATATTCGTCTTTATCTAAAAACTTTTTTAATTGTCGCGGTCTTTACTTGACTGAAATTCATCTTCAATATAAGGAAATGAAATGTTTATTTCCGTTATTTTGTTGATTTACACGATAATTGTTTCGTCATACCATGACTTCATCAGGTGAGTATTAAAACTGAGGTATATAATGCAAATCATGACTTTAAATACACAGCTCTGATACAAAAAATAGAGGGGTGGAAAGAGATGGTTTACAATTAATGAAAAATATTAAGTAGGGGGATCTGTTCAAATCTATTTGATCATTCAATAAAATTTGTCTTTTATTATATCTATTGATCTCTAAAGTTTCTAACAGATTTTGTTTCTGACTTTTGTTTTCGATATGTAATATTTCAAAGTACCGGAAATCGATCATTTAAAAAGCTTTTCTGAAAAGAGTTTCGAAATTGTTTTGTCGGTAAGTTGTTCCTTCTGTTCAAGCAAAGTTTGACGTAATCTGTCATTTAGTTCGTTTATACAGGGCCCAAACTTTACTCCGTTGTCACTTTTGACAGACGTAAAATATGATGTTAGAATTTTGAAAGTTTGTTTGTCATTTAATTACCTTTCAAAAATGCGTTTATCTGTTAAAATCGATGAACAGAAACCGTTATTGAATTCCATTGTTTATTAGAGAATAAAACACTACATTTCATCAAATTCTCACAATTTTTTCCCTATAAGTCACAAGACGCGTTTCAATCATAAAATCTTTGTCAAGATGCACCTGAAGAACGCCAATACATTTGTCTGAATAATAGCAGGGTGTCCTCAACGGGTCCATATTTTCATGATAATTTTTTCACTATCTATAACTATGACAAAGTAGTTTTTGATGAAATAGTTTGATTTGATGCATTTTACCTCTTCTTTAAGAAAGATTCATCTTCATTTCACTCGTGAAATTAAAAATAAACCAGGGACACTGACTTGTGAGTTCGAATTTTGTATGTTATAGACATTATATCTGACAGACCAGAAATTTAACGTAAAAGATTGAAACGGCTTTATAAGATATACTTACTGATTCAGATGTTTCCTTTCGCAGGCTAAATGCAGTTATTATAACTAATCGCTTCTCCAGAGCCTTTTGATTCAATTAGTTATGAGCTTTCATTGGTTGAATTGTTTCATCGTGGCTTCGATGGATCTACTAATGAATGGTTCCAGGGCAAATTATATGACGATAGTACTTGCCTATTTAGGAGACCTTCTTGTATAATAGATATCAATAAAGGTAGATACGATGTTCTGTATATCGATTTTCGATATTGTTGAAAATTAACAATGTCGACAATGTTATACTCTACCTTTGTTACCAGTAAGAGCGACAACTACTAAAACTTTGTAATAGTATTATGACCTTTCAAAAGCAATTTATTCAAATGAAGTCATGAACTCTTTTTTAATGCCACTATTAAGGTATGGTCATTTCTTCAATTGTACTTCCGAAGTAGGTTAAGATTAAGAGAAAAAACCACAAAAGTTCAATTGTCTGAATATGAAGTAATACTTCGAAATTGCAGCCATAAAAATGCTTAAACTTCTCTGTATCGTAATGCGGTTAGTAAACAGTCGTATTTTGCTTATTCTTTCAATATTTGGAATCAACAAACAAGGGAAAATTAATTAATAGCAATGTTTAATTACACTATATTGATGTGGATTGTATCTAATAAACTTGAGAATGCACTTGTTATTTCGATGATGAACTAGCTTTGTCAATCTAATAATACAAACCAACGAAGGTGAGGAAGTGAAGTAAACTCGAACACTTTAAAGACAACAATTATATTTTGGTATCACTTCATATCGGGTGTTTTTTTAGAGTGATAGAACTTTCGATGGGGATAACTGTGATTCGACAGAAGTTAGAAGCCATGTTGTTTTGACATTTTTGTTCAGTAAGCATTAACAAATTATCATGGAAAGACTCACGCCGCAACAACGTTCACAAATTGCTGAAACTTATTTTCAAAATCAGTGTTCTATTTGCCGAACTTATAGAGCACTTCGTGAAATGTATGGTTTACATAATCGTCCATCAGAGCAGCTTCGAACTATCGACAGATTTCGGACAACATTTTCTCTATTCGATGCAACAACAACATGACAAAGAACTGTATGTACAGAAGAAAATATCGCTGCTGTAAGTCATAGTGTTAATGATGATACAGATTTGTCCTCTCATCGACGTTCACAACAAGTTGGACTCTGTGCATCCACTACATGGAACATTTTCCGTGAAGATCTTGGTCTACACCCATAAAAGATACAACTGGTTCAAGAACTGAAGCCACGTGACCATAATAAGCGTCGTTTGTTTGCTGATTGTTCCCTAGAACAGTTTGAAGTTGATGCACTGTTTTATCGTAAAATTGTGTTTAGTGATGAAGCTCATTTCTGGTTGAACGGCTATGTAAACAAGCAAAATTGCCGTATATGGAGTGAAAACAATCCTCAAGAAGTCCTGCAGGTTCCATTGCATCCTGAAAAATGCACTGTGTGGTGTGCTATCAGCGGTCCCTATTTCTTTAAAAACGATGCTGGAGTAATGTTACAGTGAATGGTGCTCGTTATAGATCGATGATAAATGATTATTTGTTTCAAAATTTGAATGGTATCGACCCAGAAGTGTTTTGGTTCCAACAAGATGGTGCTACACCTCATGCTGCTACCGTAACAATTGATTTATTGAAAGAAATATTTGGCGATAACATTATTTCGAGAAATGGTCCAATTAATTGGCCTCCAAGATCATGCGACATAACTCCACTGGATTATTTTCTTTGGGGTTATGTCAAGTCATTGGTTTATGCTGATAAATCAGAAACAGTGGACGCTTTGGAAGCCAACATAACTCGTGTTATTGATGAAATAAGGCCTGAATTACTCGAAAAAGTGGTCCAAAATTGGTCTGATCGAATGCATTTCCTCAGAGTTAGTCGTGGTGGACATATGCCAAAAATTCTTTCAAAACATAAATGTCATAAAATTATCTTTCAAATAAAAAAAAATTGGCTTCAATCTTAATTTAAATGTGCTTTATTTCAATTTAAAGTTCTATCACTCTAAAAAAACACCCTATATGATACCAACTTGAAGCTATGATAGTAAAACACTATGAACAAATGTGAATCTGCCAACACTTGGGCAATCGACAAAAGGTGCATTACTACGTTTATAGTAATCGCAATAGTCTTCTGCCGGGAACACAAGCGACAAAAATGATTACTACCGGACCGACTAGGTTGACTATCACAATGAATATGATTTTACCGTGTATTTAAAAATATTAAAATATTAGAGATGCCTCAATGGATCTCTTCTAACAAAAAGAGAGAAATTAACGAAACCAGCAAATCTACTACGGTAAAATCAAAATATTAAGCGATAGTCAGTCAGTCAGTTCTCGAATCCAGCAGTTGAAAACAGCTGTTTAGAGCCGCACGGCTCTAAGCAGGCAGTATGCAGAACAGAATCACTCTTTTTTGGATACCGAGCCACTCAAACTATTTGGGGCAGATCGGCTGGCGTTTGCTGGAGCCACGCTGCCGCTGGTAGACTTGAAACCATTCCTGAGAATACCACATGACGTGGCTAAGCGTACGAGAACAGGCACAATGAACTCAAGACTAGAGTCGTTATGGCTGAGCAATCCTGGCCTGAAACATTCGAAGGCGTTCCTTGGAACGGCTTCGAACCACAAGATGGCAGACCTCGATATAGGTCTGGACAAGGCCAAACTCAGGATACATGTCGGAATTATGACTGGTCACTGCAGGCTGAAAGCGCATTTGCCCAAAATCGGTCTGGCCGAAGACGCTGAATGCAGGCTGTGCCTTCAGGACACTGAAACAACCATGCACATCGTCTCAGAGTACCCAGCGGAGAGTCGCATCAGATTCAAAGTATTTGGTCAGGCTATAATAGCCCACTGTTAACTGAAAAAATTACCCCCGAAAGACATTATCGGTTTTATCCAAAAACTAGATCTCGTCGGAGAAATATGAAGAAGGGGTGAACCACAATAATCTGGGTAGGGTGGACAGAGGCCCGCTCACTATAAATAATAATGGATGGACTGAATGAGTGACATGAATTTTCACATTGGTTATAGGAATGTTTTTAAGATCAATGTTAGTGGATAAGGATAGAATGAAACAAATTATTATTCCCAATTCTGTGTCATTGAATTTAAGTGATTAAGTAAGCTTTATTTAGCAATTTGCTAGTAATATAATTAATTGACAGGCACTAAATATATCAAGAGTTTCGAATGATTAGAAGATTCAAAACACAGACAAAAATTTTGTGAGCGGAGCAGCGTTCAGCGCTAAAGAAACCATAGCAACATTCGCACGATCGATTTATCATTTACATGTAAAATGATGACAGGATCACAAAATTTCGTGAAGATTGTATAATTAGAAGACCACAAAAATTATTTTGTGAGAATCATGGGTGTTATGACCTAGCGCCCAAAAGCTGATGATTTCACGTAGTGTTTTTCCCTTTTTTTAAGTTCTCCTAATGAAAAATTTCGGAAACAAAAGAAACTCAGAATATCTCATTCGGTATTTTATAAAATTAGAACAATTTGGTTCGGTAAACTATCCTTTGGTGAAAAATATTATACCTACTCCGGTAAAATTAGAAATTATATTATCAATAATTGTTATTTCTTCACGAATGAAATTAAAATAAATCCAATTATCGTTCAATAAACTTAATCTAATTAGTGTAATTTAGTCCACCAATAATATGTTTGGCGCTCCGAATATATCCTCGATTAATTATTAATATTTAATCAATTAATGGTCGTCCATGATAATTAATGTACGCTAATATTTCAAATCACGATGTTAATTTATTTGTTACCTGTTCACTTATCGATAAGTGGAAACGCATCGGATGATCAATTTTTGCACTGGTTGAACTATGTTAGGGTTTAAATCGAGGTCTTTAAGCAAAATTTTCCTCAGAGAAGTGTGAGAAATGTTCAGTTTTTGTATATTTCTGTGATATAACCTAAGGCCACGCCTATCCCAGAATTTTTTAGTTGTTGCAGAAATGTCTTGTGATAAAAAAGGTATTTTTTATATTTTTAGATGATTATTTTGTTTATTCAAATAACTCCTTACTAAAGAGATTTTGGGTCCGAATTCACTAAGTTCTTGCTCTCGAGAATGTGCTATATATTCTTCAAAAAAAGGAAAATAAAAAAAGGCCTCTTTGAATTAAATGTTGAACATTTTTTGGTGATGGAACTTGTGATTCTTTAACATCCAATCCAATATGTATAAAGCGATGTCTAAATAATTGGTTTATTATTTTATATTTCTTTTGGTTCTTTATTATTCAATTTCCACCACATATGATGATAATATATGTGTCTATAAAGTGATACAGTGTATTTATGACATGTTTTAAAATTTAATTCTAAATATTTTCATTAGATTTGTTTAGATTAAAATCTGTAGAGGTTCTGGAGCATTGATTCCAGATATTATTCTATAATATGCGAATACTTCTTCAAAGTAATTTTCAATTTATATATTTCAATAAGGGAGAAATTTCTTTATATTACATCACCTGCACGTGGCGGTGATCTAATGCAGAGTCTAAGTGGTACACACTTTCATTGTATATTCCTGTGATGTAACCTAATTTTTGTATAGGCTATGCCTTTCCCAAAATTGGTTAGTTGTTGCAGAAATGTCTTGTGTTAAAGAAGGTATTTTTATATATTTTTTCAAATGATTATTTTGTTTATTCAAGTAACTCCTTACTGAAGAGATTTTGGGTCCGAATTTATCAGGTTCTTCTCTGAAGAATGTGCTTTATATTCTTCAAAAAAAGGAAAATAAAAATTGCCTTTTAGAATTATATGTTGAACATTTTTGGTGATGGAACTTGTGATTCTTTAACATCCAATCGAAACATATATATGTATAAAGCGATGTCTAAATAATTGGTTCATTATTTTATATTTCTTTTGGTTCTTTATTATTTAATTTCCACCACATATGATCATAGATTGATCAATAAAGTGATACAGTGTATTTAGGTTTTAAAATTTAATTTTGAATGTTTTCATGAGATTTATTTAGATTAAAATCTGTAGAGGTTCTGGAGCATTGATTCCAGATATTATTCTGTAACATGCGAATACTTTTTTTATAGTAATTTTCAATTTGTACATTTTAATAATTGAGAAGTTTCTTTATATTACATTAACTGCACGTGGCGGTGATCTAATGCAGAGTCTAAGTGGTATCTTCTTTCATTGTATATTTCAGTGATATAACCTAATATTCGTATAGGCCATGCCTTTCCCAAAATTGGTTAGTTGTTGCAGAAATGTCTTGTGTTAAATAATGGATTTTTATATATTTTTTTAAATGATTATTTGTTTATTCAAATAACTCCTTACTGAAGAGATTTTGGGTCCGAATTTATCAGGTTCTTCTCTGAAGAATGTGCTTTATATTCTTCAAAAAAAAAGGAAAATAAAAAGGCCTTTTCGAATTATATGTTGAACATTTTTTGGTGATGGAACTTGTGATTCTTTAATATCTAAACGAAACATATATATGTATAAGGCGAAGTCTAAATAATTGGTTCATTATTTATATTTCTTTTGATTCTTCATTATTTAATTTCCACCACACGTGATGATGATATATATGTCTATAAAGTGAAACAGTGTTTTGAAATTTAATTCTAAATGTTTTCATGAGATTTATTTAGATTAAAATCTGTTAAGGTTCTGGAGAATTGACTCCAGTTATTATTCTGTAATATGCAAATACTTCTTCATAGTTATTTACAATTTATGTATTTCAGTTCTTGAGCTGATGTTGATGTTAAGCCACATTTTGGCCTACAGCAGCAATGTTTTGAGACGCGCTCACTGAAAAAGAACGCGAACGGGTTGTTTCATCAAATAACAATCCAGTTTTCACGAAAAAATCGATCAGCAAATTGCCGTGAGGGTATTTAATTCATATTGAATCTTCCACGTAAATTTCTAAAGTTTGGATAGAAGATTCACCACTTTGGAAACAAATTTTTACTACTTTCCACTTTTGTTCAAGCGTAAATCCACCCGTTTCGTTAATGTCAAATTTTGAACAAACTTTCTGTCAAAACACGAATGACAGAAATACAAACTCTAGATGGCGTACTCTTTAAACACAGCAGTTTCAAAATGACACATTGATTTGATTTAGTTACTACCATTGAAATGATGATTGGTCAATCAATTCGTCCCACCTAGAATCTGAATCTGAATGGTTCCTTTACTCTCGATCTCTGCACTTCAATCAATCGTGAAAAACGATTTGGACGAAACTTTCAAGGCTTCAAATTAGTATACGTGCCGGCTACCCGTAGATTCACATGGAGTCGATCATTATTCATAGAGGCGCCAATCGATATTCAATTATTGAATTAATTCATCGGTTCCTTCAGGCCGTCCGCTCAGATTTTAGGATCGCAGCGAGGCTGGCGTATTCCCAGGAGCCGGTTTCATGCTCGATCATCTGACTGACGTCGCAACCCATGCGGGTGGTTTGTTTTTCCAATAGGGATGTCGCTCTGTCGTTCGGTTGAAGGGCGAGTTGTGAATGTACCCGCATCTTATTATATTCTCCACTTTAGTAAAAAAAGGTTACAGAAAATATGTTTGCGCCGAATAGTTTGAAATTTTATTTAGAAAAAATTCACACAGATTTTATGTTTCACAATTTATTCAGAAGCCTGACACGTATTTTGGTCTTTCAACCATCTTCAAAGGAGTACAAAAAGGAACTAAACTCAAAATTGAAAAGGTTCTTTTATTACACTTAGCACATCTGTGTTTTTCAATGGCGCATGGAAATAACAGCATTCAATATAGGGGTGTTGCCAAAGAGTATTTGGGAATTTGTTGAATTCTTCTTTTTCTCAATGACTTTTTTGATTGAGAGAATATCCAAATAGTCCATTAATTCACCTTTATTAACATTATATAGTACAGTGACATCTTTCTCATTGTAAAAATGATTATTTTCTAATCATTTAAATATTTTAATATTAACAGATATATTCTGTTAGCATACTATATAATTAATTTCAAAAAATTATATTTAACATAATATTCAGGAATTAATGTCATATATATACCACTTATATCAAGTATAAACCTCCATTTATTTTATTTTACTCATAATATATAATTATTTGGTTTCCTTAACATTCTTAATAAATATTGAATTGAATTAGTCCTTACTTGGTGAAAATCCATATTAAATAATATTTAAATAAGGTTGCTCTGATTTTCACAAAATATTATTGTTATGTTTACAACAATCGTTTTGCTATCACAGTAGCATCATCAGGCAGGTTTACCTTTTGAATAACTTTTTCTCTATACAGATGGTCCTTTTGCTATAACATAGGCCGTTGAATTGCCTTCAAATCTTTAAGATCAATGATAAACCGCAGAACTATTTATTTCGAGCTACATTAGACTCCATTTAAATGTTCAGTATTCGTTTACCAAGAAATATTCTGGATTAAAGGTGAGTAAATACTTTTTTTGATTGATGTTATATTTTATTGAATACGATTGAGTACTGTCGAAGCAAAGTCTCTCTTAAAACTTGTTTTTCAGTAATGTTTTTATATATCTTGAGATTTTAAAAAAAGTAACTTAGATATCCAATAATATTGAATATTCTAAGTAAGATAGTTTTATGATGAAATTCTTAAGATTATATTAAACATTTTTGAAAGATTTTTGTTTTCATAAGAGGGATGAGCAGAAACAAAATTTTGTCTACTCAAAATATTTAATTTATAGAATTTTTGTTAACAATTTATATTTATTGGATTTTGTTCTATCATTTGGATGTCTTATAATGAATGTTTATTTTATATGTCGTTTGATATAAGTAGTACTTATATGACATTAATTTATTTCCTGAAAATAAAACAGAATATATCTGTAAATATTAAAATAATTTTATATACCTTCTATCAAGTATAAACCTCCATTTATTTTAGATTATTTTCTATACAATGTTCTGCAAAACCAGTTGATTTCTGGTTTTTCAAAATGGACATCCTTTGTTCTTTGATTCCAGGTTGTAAACATCCGGCTGTCTGCCCTGTATATGAAGCATTACAATCATCACAATTAATTTGATGGTGCAAATATATCGATATAATTTTTTTTTAATATTGTGATAAGTTTTCTTAATAATCATTTTGACAATGATTTCAGTTCTATAGCCATTGGTCATCGCTATATCAATATATATTGACTTCTAATTAAAAAAATATAAAGGAGTATAGTGGATGGATGGCGTTTTCAGCAAATATGTGAATTACTTCTAATAACATATGATGAGTAAAAACAAAGAATTCTGTTCTGTCGTCCGAAAGTCAAATAAACGTCACTTTTTGTGAATTTAGAACTGTTCTCTTCATGCGACCGAAAATGTCATGAATATTAAAAAAAATCGTTAAAAGGCCATCCTTCATTGAATCTGCATCGTTACACAGCGCAGAAAGGCTTGTCGGAATTGTTCAATATTTTCTGGGGTTCAAGTACTTCGTGGCTGTTTTGTTTTCGTAAAAGTATCTGGTGTACGAAGCGCTTAAACCCAACTACGTTAAGGAAGTATCGGGTATTTCTTTAGAATGATAGAACTTTCGATAGGGATAACTATGATTTGACAGAAGGTAGAAGCCATGTTGATTTGACATTTCTGTTCAGTAAGCATTGAGGAATTTTCATGGAAAGACTCACGCCGCAACAACGTTTACAAATCGTTTACATTTATTCTCAAAATCAGTGTTTTATTCGCCCAACTTATAGAGAAATTTATGGTTTACATAATCGTCCATCAGAGCAGCTTATTCATCGAACTATCATAGATTTCGGTAAACATTTTCTGTATTCGATGCAACAACAACACAACAAGACAAAGAACTGTACGTACAGAAGAAAATATCGCTGCTGTAAGTCATAGTGTTAATGATGGCCCAGATTTGTCTATTCGTCGACGTTCACCACAAGTTGTACTCTGTGCATCTACCACATGGAAAATTTTGCGTGAAGATCTTGGTCTACACTCAAATAAGATCCAACTGGTTCAAGAACTAAAGCCACTTGACCATAATAAGCGTCGTGTTTATTTGCTGATCGGGCCCTAGAACAGCTTGAAGTTGATCCACTTTTTCATCGTAAAATTGTAATTTCATCGTAAAATTTGGGGATGAAGCTCATTTCTGGTTGAACAGCTATGTAAACAAGCAAAATTTCCGTATATGGAGTGAAAGGAAGTTCTGCAGTTTCCATTGCATCCTGAAATGCACGATGCTGGAGCTAATGTTACAGTGAATGTTGCTCGTTACAGATCGATGATCAATGATTATTTGTTTCAATATTTGAATGATATCGACTCAGAAGTGTTTTAGTTCCAACAAGATAGTGCTAAACCTCATGCTGCTACCATAGCAATTGATTTATTGAAAGAAAGACTTGGCTATAACATTATTTCGAGAAATGGTCCAATTAATTGGCCTCCAAGATCATGCAACATAACTCCATTGGATTATTTTTTTTGGGGTTATGCCAACATAACTCGTGTTATTAATGAAATTAGGCCTGAATTACTCGAAAAAGTGGTCCAAAATTGGTCTGGTCGAATGCGGTTCCTCAGTCGTGGTGGACATATGCCGAAAATTATTTTTAAAACATAAATGTCATGAAATTATCTTTAAGATAAAAGAAAAATTTGGCTTCAATCTTAATTTACATGTGTTTTATTTCAATTTAAAATTCTATCACACTAAAAAAACACCCGATACATAGATTCCGGTGAATGTCGAAGAAGCGTTACAGACTCGTTCTTCTGGATGAAGTTTTCGTACCCGACTGCACAGTATTCTAAGAACCACGGCTCCATGGCTTTGACTGATAAACAATAGCTAAAACCCTACGAACTTACCATTATCAGCTCCACTCTAATAGTTCCTTCCAGGAGGAAGTACTAACCGTTTCAAAAACATCCGTCTTCCCTACCCCTGTAAAACAAAAATAACTCATTCTGAAACAACCGAGAACCGTCAAATCCTCTGTGACAGAAAACTGTGTCGTGAAGTTCTTTAATATCTCAAGAATATTTACGAGAATAATAAAATACATTCTGTCAAGTACCGGGAATTATCGATTTAAATCTGGCGGGGCAATGAGGCAGGTAAAAAATTTTTTTCCTAGGTTGGTACCACTGTCCTTAATTACTATGCCAAGCTTGAGCGGGATCTGTCAACTAGTGTGTTTGCAACAGCTGATTAAGTCAGTCGATGTCAGAGTGCGTGCCGATTTTTACTATGGGTGATAACGTTGAGCAAAGAATTTGTTTAAAGTTTTGTGTTGCAAATGAATTTTCGTGTGCCGATGCATTGAAAATGTTGCAAAAGGCCTTTGGTGATAATGCTCTATCGAAAACTCGTGCATAGCAGTGGTACAGAGCCTTCAAGGACGGTCGTGAAGTGGTCGCCCATCGACGGCTTCGATCGAAGATAACGGCGATAAAATTAAGGAGAGGGTGCTGGAAAACCGTCTTACCAGCTTGAGAGAGATAGCACATGATCTTAAGATATCCCACGAGTCCGCACGTACGATTTTGATTGATATTTTGGGCATGAGAACGGTGGCCGCACGACTCGTACCGAAAGACCTGAATTTTCTTCAAAAACGTCATCGCGAACAGGTTGCTTCAGACATGCTGGATCGCTGTAATTCCGATTCTACATTCATGGAACGCATTATAACTGGTGATGAGACCTGGGTCTACGAGTACGATATGCAAACAAGCCAGCAATCATCGGAATGGGTGGCAAAAAATGAGCCGAAACCGAAGAAACCACGCCAAAGCCGCTCGAAAATGAAGGAGATGCTCATTGTTTTCTTCGATATCCGTGGCGTGGTGCACTACGAATTCGTTCCAGAGGGTCAGACGGTAAACAAGGAGTATTACCTAGGCGTTATGAAACGTTTGCGTGAGCGTATCCTTAAGAAGCGGCCAAATTTGTGGGCGAACAACTCATGGATTTTGCATGACGATAACGCGCCTTCTCACCGAGCTACGATTGTGACTGACTTTCTCGCCAAAAACTCAACAAACGTGCTTCAGCAACCACCGTATTCGCCGGATTTGGCTCCCTGCGCCTTTTTCCTCTTCCCAAAACTAAAATTGCCCCTTCGTGGCACCCGTTTTGAGTCGATTGAAGCCATAAAACAAAATTCGGCGCGAGAGCTAAAGTCCATCCCGGAAAGCGCCTATAAAAAATGTTTCGATAATTGGAAGTGCCGTTGGCATAGATGTATTGGAGCAAATGGAGCCTATTTTGAAGGCGACCCAATAAATTTTGACGATTAAATGTAAAAATGTTGTTTTAATTGAAAATTCCCGGTACTTTCTTGACAGAGTAGTATAGCAGTATTTTGCTTCTGAGCAAAGTCTAAATTTATGTCTGGCAGATATAAGGAGTCCAAGAATCAAAACTACTCCAGGGCAACTCCTTATTTTCTACCCTGCAACTGCACTAATTAAGAACACACATACGTTATGAGGCGAAACTATGTTCACAACTCACATAGAGTATACCCACTCTCTTCATTAGACGTTGGAGAGGCGCAAGTGGAACTTGAAGTGTCATTATAAACGACACTTCTCAGAGAGTTTCCCATTTATATGAATGTTTAATAACCATACTCGAACGTTGTGATATCCACTCCGTCATTCCTTATGAATTCAATTTATTCCCTACAAATTGAATGCCTTCATTTCTCCTTGGAATACGGTCGGAAACACCTGGGGCACTTCCTCAGAGTCCGCTCCCCTTCGTGACTTGTGTGGTCTAATCAGCGAGGCGCAAACTGCAAGCGATAATTTCAGATAATTCCCTCGAATTCTTCGCTTACAAGTTGCCAGAACTGCCACTCATATTTTAGTGCATGTTTAGCGACGTATACAAACATTTAATTTGACATAATCGCCGGTGCAACAACATTATACCGCACGGCCGTTAAAATCGTTGGTTTAAAGTGTCTATAATTCAGAGAGAACGATTACTTGTATTTCACTTTCGAGCATCTAAGACTTTTGAATAGCGAGGTTGAATTATCGGAATAATAAAACACACTAGTGTATTCGATTGATCAATACTGTCAATTAATAACAATTTTGTGGGTAGTTCAACGAGCCGGTAGATCAAATCAAACGGTGGTAAGAGGGCGTGTCTAATTGTTGTCTATGATCTCAGAAAATTGAATGTAATATTGATAAATCTTACATTTTCCTTGGTTCGTAGCAAATAAACGGAATATAGTACAGAAATAAAAATACTCTTATCAATTAGATCGGTTTTTCGACTGTCGACTTGTAACGAAACTTTTTTTTGCAGATTCAACTGTAAAAAGCATTTAGACTAAAAAAAAAGCATTTTTGCGAGTTTTCAAGGATGATTTCTGCTTCAATTATTAGAAAAGCATGAGAGTAAATTCATAAAGAATAAAGATTATATTATGATAATGTCATTGGATACAAGTTCAACACATTCAATTCCAAAAATTGACCAAAAATGTTTATGCAAAATAAATCCTACAGGTTATTTTGATATCTTCAGTGTGTCAGCTATCTGGTTTAACCCTTGAAAACTTGGTGGAATATATAATATAATATATAATACAAGAGGAAAAAATATTCTTCAAGATGATAGGCCAAATTATACATATATTCAGAAAAATGTGACATATAGCTTGTTGACTGTGTGGAATAAGTTACCCGAAAGGTTCAAGACATCAACTATGAAAGTTCAAAAGCGAAAACTCAAATGTTTCTTGATCAACAAATGTTATTATGGCATAGGAGAGTTTTTACAGGATAATAATTTCGAGAGTTTGTGAATGGAATTATTTACTTTATTTTTTTTTTTGTTATACATTTACATTTGTATCATCGACTGGATCAACACCTGTATGGTAAATGATTTAATAAATGATTTCTTCTTCTTCTTCTATCGATTTATTTTTGATTTTTTGAAGCCACATTACCCGTCTGCAGCACTTGGTTAGAAAGAGTCAATCAAAGGATTGTCCGACAACTTATTGAGTGAATTCCCATTTCTTATTTTAAGTCTTTTTTATCTTTATGAATTATAACTAATCTTGAATTAGAGGTCCGTTGGTAAGCACTATTGTTCACGAAATTCAACATTTCTCTTCCGAATGGTATAGTCCAAATGCTTTTTGTACCAAGTTTCTCGGAGTTTCCTAATTTCTCTTTGAATTCTAGAATCTTATGATTCAATTCGTTTCCAGAGCTAACTATGATACATTTGAAGAGAAAGAACGTACTGTAAGTTGGTTGAAATAGGACTGACTAACGTTTCTGAGCAGCTCTTTCTAATATAGATTCCTTATATTTCGAAAAATCTGGTTAGCCATTCCTATCAAAACTTTTGAGCTGGAATAAAATAAAATTAAAAATAAAAATGCATTTTTTTCTGGAAATGCTTTTTCTTGAATAGATAATTTTCTAGAAAATTCACATACACAAAGACATTTCCTTTTTAGTGGCTTACTGTATGTAAATTCTTAAAGTATGTAAAGTTCGTAACAAGACTGTAGTACAAAAAACAACGTCCTGATGTGAGCGCGCAAAAAGCTGGCACCAACTGAGATCATAAACGTTATTTACCTTAAGGATTACTTTCACAAGCGGACCTCGTTTTATAATGCACGTCATATAATTCGATAGACTGAAAAGCCAGTCTGTCATTCGGCATTCCTCATTAACTTCATTTCTCGCAACACACGGCCCATTGAGAATAGGTATATTTGAATAACTACAAAGGAAAACACGTTCCTAATAGAGTAATCCTATGTTCGAATTGGAAATCGGCATTGTTTGAGTTTTCAGTTATTTTATCTGTGGTTAAGAAGACCTTATATACTTATATACTTCTACTTCTGGCAGGATGGTACACTTCCGTACAATGACATTGTCGAATGGTGAAAACCCGCACACTTCTAGTATCTACTATTTTGAATCTTATATCGGGTGTTTTTTCTAGAGTGATAGAACATTAAATTGAAATAAAACACATTTTAATTAGGATTGAAGCAAATTTTTTTTTTAGTTGAAAGATAATTTTATGACATTTATGTTTTTAGAATAATTTCCGCCATATATCCACCACGACTAGCTCTGAGGAACCGCATTCGACCAGACCAATTTTGGACCACTTTTCATCAATAACACGAGTTATATTGGCTTCCAAAACGTTTATTGGTTCTGGTTTATCAGTATAAACCAATGACTTGACTTAACCACAAAGAAAATAATTCAGTGTCGCATGAACATGGGGCCAATTAATTGGACCATTTCTCGAAGTAATGTTATCGCCAAGTCTTTCTTTCAATGAATCAATTGTTACGGTAGCAGCATGAGATGTAGCACCATCTTGTTGGAACCAAACCTTTTCTGGGTCGATACCATTCAAATTTTGCAACAAATAATCATTGATCATCGATCTGTAACGATCACTATTCACTGTAACATTAGCTCCAGCTTCGTTTTTAAACAAATATGGACTGATGATGCCTCCAGCGTGTAAAGCACACCATACAGTGCATTTTTCAGGATGCAATGGAACCTGCAGAACTTCTTGAGGATTGTTTTCACTCCACATACGGCAATTTTGCTTGTTTACATAGCCGTTCAACCAGAAATGAGCTTCATCACTAAACACAATTTTACTATAAAAAAGTGTATGAACTTCAAGCTGTTCTAGGGCCCAATCAGCAAACAAACAATGCTTATTATGGTCAAGTGGCTTTAGTTCTTGAACCAGTTGGATCTCGTATGGGTGACTTACAGCAGCGATATTTTCTTCTGTACTCACAGCTCTTTGTCTTGTTGTTGTTGTTGTTGCATCGAGTAGAGAAAATGTTGTCCGAAATCTATAGATAGTTCGACGAATAAGCTGCTCTGATGGGCGATAATGTAAACCATAAATTTCACGAAGTGCTCTACAAATTTGGCGAATAGAACACTGATTTTGAAAAAAAAATTTCAACGATTTGTAAACTTTGTTGTGGCGAGAGTCTTTCCACGATATTTTGTCAATGCTTACTGAACAGAAATGTCAAAAAAACATAGCTTCTACCTTCTGTTAAATCACAGTTATCCCTATCGAAAGTTCTATCACTCTAAAAAAAAACACTCGATATTTTATAAATGAGCTCAGTTGATATACTGTCTCTATTTCTTCTAATTGTCAGCCGCAATTGATCCCAATGGACCTACATTTGAAAAATCAGTTGAAAGATTTAGTTTTCTTCGTCCATGTTGCATTTCAAAAAGAAATAACTTGACAATTTAATTTCTAGAGGTATCTAACAGACAGGTCGAGACCACAGGCATAATTACTGATTTTTTTCAATATCAATGAATATTGGTTGATACTATACTGATACTATAACCCATGGATTGCACTATCATCCATGGATTACACTATCATCACTACTGATAGTTTAATCCATGGATTACAGTATCAAAAGTAGTGATATTATGATCCGTGGATTATAGTATCAGTAGTGGTCGTTTTTATAGAAATGTCGAATGTTAAACCGACCATAACTGAGACTATAATCCATGATCATAATATCACTACGACTGATCCTATGATCCATGACCAAAAATTATAGTATAATGCATTCAAAATCTTGAGCAGAAACTTTATCAGCCTATCAAAAGTCAGTCATAGACTTTTGAGTACCTCGTTCTTTACATAGGAATAATTTACCTGAGATCTTGGTGAATAAAAACACAAATTTTTGAATCAGGGATATATCAATCCTGATAAAACCTTTATTGGGCAGATAGTTGTATACAAGATAGAAGCAAAGAACATAAGATGTCTTGAAAAGCCAAGAATCTACGGGTTTTAGAGAGTATAAAAAATAACTTTATTAATTGATATCTACTTGATTGATGTATTATTCAAATATTATATCAACTGAAATTTCTACGAATAAAATTCAAATAAACCAAGACTAATAAATTTAAATAATAAATTCCATCACCAAAAAATGCTCCACATAGAATTCGAGAAGGTCTTTTTTATTTTCTTCATTGATGTAAATGCTCCTAATTTAGACAACTTTTGTAAATCATTTCTACCAACATTTCACTACAGGTTCGATACAATGGGCAAGTAAACTTCCTAGTTTTTAAATCGACAAATTGTTTTTAATCAAAGGGTTATTTCAAGGTACCGAAATATTTTTTGTAGATTCATAGAAAAAAATTAAATTTATTTCGAATGAATTTTTTCGATAAAAACAAAATGAAAAATACAGACAGACATAGGAGTATTTAGTATTCATAAAACGTTCCCAAATAAACACTATTACACGATAAATTAACATCTTTGGTTCATTTGAACTCGAATGTTTTGGAAGATATTCATTAAATTGATAATGTTATCTACTCTCAGTTGCAGACTATTTTTTTTCCTTAATAGATACACAAATTGTACGGTATTCAAGTAAATTGCCAAATTAGTTGCGGAGTTATAATATTTAGCCAAATAACAACTTTGGGTGATAATGAGGTGAGATGATTAGGTTATGTTCGTCCAACATACATAATTTGCCAATAAATATATGTTATTATCAATTTCACAAGAAAAAAGTTTTAGTTGACCCCAGTAATGGAAACCAATACGATTTTTCAACGATGAAGTTCAAAATTTATGAGTTTGAGTCGTGTACGATTTTTCTGCAACTTATTCATCTTCATAAAGGGTGAAAGATCTGTCATTTATTTCAATCAAACATTCTTTAAATTCACAACAGTTTTTTCCTTAAGACTGTGGTTTCTTCAGGATTCATTTGGAACTGGCTCTAAAAAACTAAAATCACATCTAGGCAAAAAATTTAAAAGGAGATCCGAATAAAATTAAATGAAGTAAAATGTATTGGGGTCTGTTATAGAAAATACCTATCTGAAAATACTTATCAAGAGAGATCTGTCAACATCTGTTTGGTCATTAGGAAGAATTCCGAAGGTTTTGTAACTGTAAATCTCCATTGTTTCTGGTTTACTTTCAGTATGGATAATTATTGAAATTATGTTCAAATTCTTTCAAATGACGGGCGTTCATGTATTCTTTTCTTGTTTGATTAATATATACCATAGAGCGATACATTTTACTTAGAAACTTCAGATTTATTGTATTTTATTCGTTTTATCTTTGTTGTTTATTTGGATGAGAATTCCTGTACTTATTATCGTTCTAAAAGCTAATATTCTGAGGAATCCAGTTAGTTTGATTTCAACTAAAACTTTGATGGATAATTTAGAAGGAAAAATTCACTTAAGTGAGATATGTGAATGATATCATTTGTTGCTTCAAAGTTACAGATTCAATTTGGACGATTTGAGTGATGACATCCATTCAACTATTGAATTAACTTTTGAGAAAGAAAAGAACTGTAGTATATTGGTTAGAATAGTCTGTTACTTTGTGATAGTTCATTTTAAAACGGAGTAAAATGAAACATTACTTCGTTTTCTATCACTTTTTATTACTGAATATACAGTGACTCGAGTTTCGTAGTGTTTGCTACATTTTCAAACTGAATAAACGAAATTCTCAAATATAGATATTGATTGAAATTTACTTTCTTGAAAAATTAGTTGAATTAACTATTGAAGTCAACACAGTTTCCCCATAACAGGATGTTATAGGTTTCTATAAACAAGGCTCTAATTAATGAATTGAGGGGTGGGTAGCATATCCTTCACTTTATTTATGGCAAAAAATTAACTATTGGGTTTTTTGCAAAACTCATCAACATGTATGGACCAATTAAAATTTCTGTCAACATACACACATCGTCAAAAGCCAATTTGAATGAACTGGGCATGCAAACTCACCAGACACGAATCCACCACACCGCACACGATGGGTTCAAAACATTCTTCAAGAGAACTATATCCAGAGAATGAACTGGCCATGCAAACTCACCAGACACGAATCCACCACACCGCACACGAAGGGTTCAAAACATTCTTCAAGAGAACAATATCCAGAGAATGAACTGGCCATGCAAACTCACCAAACATGAATCCAATTGAGCACGTATGGGATTACTTTGGGAGAGCAATATCAAATCGCCAAAACCCACCTTCAACTTTTCAGGAAATTAGTTTAGCCCTTCAGGAAGAATGGGACGATATGCTTGAAAATTTCATTAATGACTAGATTCGTGAGATGCCTAGGAGTATGAGGCCGTTGATTGGAAGAAGATGGGGTAATACGGACTATAAAATTTGGATTCAGTTGAGTAATAACTATAATTAATCAAAAATAAATAATCGATAAATTTAGATTTTTTCCATTTTAGCTATCTCATCCTGCATAAAGCAAATAGTAATGAACAAAGATTTTCTATCAAATATACTGTAGTTGAAATTGAGTAAAATATTCTTCTCATTTCCAGCACATAGATTTTTTATTTCTCGAGAAACCTAGGGGGCCAAGGCTTTTGAAGATGTGTGTATAATCCTAAGAATTGGCTATTGTCAGCAGATTTTTTTGAGAATTTTGCATAATGTGATTTCAGATGTCGTTAAGATCATTTTTGAAACCTAAGTAAATGCAGACTGTTTTATTGACATTTACCACTACTCTGGTCGACTGGCACCATCTCACGAACTGGCCTATAATTGCCTCGCAAGCGTTATGAAGTTCCTCGCAACTCTGAGCCTTAACCACAACCAAGGTGTCACTGGCAAAAAGCACAAGCAGAAAGAGAGCCAAGGGAATGGGTAATTCATTTATGAATAGTAAAAATAACAGTGGTCCTAGATCAGAACCCAGCACCCCACAACTGATATGAAACTGAGCCGATCAAGTGGATCAATCTTTACATGCATAGTTCTCTGGTTAAGATAGCTACGCAACCAATAAAGAAATATTTCTAAAAACCCTACGCTGTAGCATTTATTTTAAATGAATTAATATGGAAGTTTATCGAAGGCAAAAGATTAATAAAAAAACAAGCCAGCAATGCGTAAGTTGTGTTCCATACCATCCTAAACGGATTCTATGAAATCGAGTGCAGTCGGCTATGTTGATCGACCACATCTGAAGCCATGCTCGACTGAATTGAGTACTTTGTATTCATTTAAATAATTTAACATTCTAACAAAGACGATTCTTTCGAAAACTTACGATAAATGCTCAACATTGAAATGGGACGATAGTTTGTAATCCCATCCAGGTATTACAATGGATTCCTTATGAATATTGGAAAATTTACTAAGCGAAATCGAAAGATTTATGACATAAGCTAAATGCTCACTAACTGTCTCAACAATGGCTTTCAAAAGTTTGGTTGAGATGGAATGTAACCTTTATTATTCTTCAAATTTTTTATAGCATCCAGGACCTCAAACTTAGAAACCTTCTGGGTCATAAGGGCGCTTTTTCCTACAAGTGTATGAATTTTGAATATCAAAACAGATTTAATCTGTTAGTTTTCTACAATTTTAATTTCAAAAAATAAAAAAAAAATCTTTTAGAATTAAATTAATGTCTTAAATAAGCACTGCTTATATTTAATAGACGTATAAAAATCAAAATTCACTATTGGATATCAAATGGAATAAAAAACCTTAAAAATAAATTATTAATTAAATTTAAAAATAAGTAATATCAAATGTTTCGTTCCAAACATACGCACCCGAACTCATCAGAAAGGCAAGTGCTACGTATGTTTTGACCTTGACAAACATTTGAAAACATGTTCAGTTTCTGGTCTTATATTTATGAAAACTAAATCTTTTTCAAAAATACACAACATAATTTTAAGAACTTCTCCAAAACTAATTTATTTGAAATATTCAATCTGTTTAAATATTTAAATAAGTTACTTCAAAAACTCTCAAAATCATGTAGCACATCCTCAAAAACAATTGAAAATTCAGATAAGGTCAGTTCAACTTTACATTTATAAGTTCAATTAAAAATAAATAAACTTGTAATCTTACCAAACAATTTCTGCAAAATTTGTGAACGCAAATAAACTCGGTAGGTACATCTAATATCCAAGGTAATCTATGTTTTATGCTAAACACAGAAATCACACAAAGTTTGTAAGGCATTTTATGGCATTCATTAAACTACTGGAAACTGTATAATGAATTTCATTATTCAAAATCTAATATAATTATATATTATATATAAAATAAAATAATAAGATGCGGTTTTTTACTTGATAGAAGAATAATTCCAAACTTTGAATATCAAAACAGATTCAATCTTTTAAAAAAACTTTTAGAATTAAATAAATGTCTTAAATAAGCACTGCTTATATTTAATAGACGTAAAAAAAAATCAAAATTCACTATACAATATTAAATGGAATAAAAAACCCGAAAAATAAATTATAAATTAAAATTAAAAATAAGTAATATCGAATGTTTCGTTCCAAACATACGCACCTGAACTCGTTAGAAAGGCACGTGGTACGTGGCCCATCTATTAAAAATGAGCAGTGCTTATTTAAGAGATTAATTTAATTCTAAGAGTTTTTTTCAAAAATTTTTTAAAACAAAAAATGTAGAAGACTAACAGATTAAATCTGTTTGGATATTCAGTTTGTAATTATTCTTCTATCAAGTAAAAAACCGCATCTTATTATTTAGTTTTATATATAATATATAATTAATTATATTAGGTTTTTGAATAATGAAATTTATTATAGTTTCCAGTGGTTTGATGAAGGCCATAAAATGCCTTACAAACTTTGTGTGATTTCTGTGTTTACCATAAAACATAGATTACCTTGGATATTAGATGTACCTACCTAGTTTATTTGCGTTCACAGATTTTGCAGAAATTGTTTGGTAGGATTACAAGTTTATTTATTTTTAATTGAATTTATATTATAAATGTAAAGTTGACCTGACCTTATCTGAATTTTTAATTGTTTTTGAGGATGTGCTACATGATTTTGAGAGTTTTTGAAGTAATTTATTTAAATATTTAAACAGATTAAATATTTCAAATAAATTAGTTTTGGAGAAGTTCTTAAAATTATGTTGTGTATTTTTGAAAAAGATTTAGTTTTCATAAATATAAGACCAGAAACTGAACATGTTTTCAAATGTTTGTCAAGGGCAAAACATACGTACCACGTGCCTTTCTGACGAGTTTAGGTCCGTATGTTTGGAACGAAACATTCGATATTACTTATTTTTAATTTTAATTAATATTTTTGGGTTTTGTATTCCATTTGATATTGTATAGTGAATTTTGATTTTTATACGTCTATTAAATATAAACAGTCCTTATTTAAGACATTTATTCAATTCTAAAAGTTTTTTTAAAAAATTTGTTGAAATTCAAATTGTAGAACACTAACAGATTAAATCTGTTTTGATATTCAAAGTTTGTAATTATTCTTCTATAAAGTAAAAAACCGCATCTTATTATTTTATTTTAGTGTATGAATTCGCAATATTCCACAGATTTACTCTTAGTACTAGAGTTCTCAATAACAACAATAATAATAATATAATTATGGTTACTGAATTGTTTCAGCCCTTACTATTTGGTAGTTGATCATAATTAAAACGAATTGTAGAAATTACTATGTTTTACTACCAATAAAATATATTTTACACATTTTCTTGTGAATCGAGTTTCGGGAAATGAACTATCCCATCATCAGACAACTGAAGACCTAACATAGGTACAGAGGTATTTAAACAAAAGTGATAAATATTTTGAATATTTCAATAGATTCACCTTATAGTGGTACAGAGGTTTACGAGCGGAGCCTGATAAAAAACCGCATCTTATTATTTTATTTTATATGTAGTATATAATTATATTAGGTTTTTGAATAATGAAATTTATTATAGAGTTTCCAGTGGTTTAATTGAAGGCCATAAAATGCCTTACAAACTTTGTGTGATTTCTGTGTTTAGCATAAAACTTAGATTATCTTGGATAGATGTACCAACCTAGTTTATTGGCGTTCACAGATTTTGCAGAAATTGTTTGCTAATTGGTCATTTCCCGAAACTCGAGTCACAAGAAAATGTGTTAAATATATTTTATTGGTGCTGAAACATAGTAATTTCTACAATTTGTTTTAATATAATTATGGTTTTGTGCGATCCTACTTTTGTAACAAGTTGAATGTATTTTCGGAGTTTTCATAAGATGTAGCAGGCTTATGATTTACCATATGTGTCTACAGTAGACATATGTATACAAGAGTGAGAAATAGGACAATTACTTGTCGTGGTAGGTCAGTAGTCGATGTGGAAACCCAGAAGAGTGCACCTCTGCACTCATAAATCAACGTAACAAGCCAACAGTTATCGAAGCAGTAACCAATGACTCACCTGATAAATAATAGGCTGCCCTATACGCTGCAAGCATAATTTCCCTAAATTGCGGCAAATGTACTATCGAGTTCTGAACACCTAATCCCAAAGGAGGTAACATCGATGGCACCTGCCCTAACGGTGACACAAAAGAAGTGTGCGTACACTCTTCTCGCGTCAACTGATGATCTAACGACATCGCACACACTTTGCACGGCACCTTGATCTTCATTTTGAATATATCTTGCTCTCTTTTTGTTATCACAGGTTCTTATCACTCTAATTGAAATCACAGCACTTTACTATCACAAAGATTTTTATTTTTTATAATCGCTTTTGTTTTTACTGAATGATTCTTCTTCTGCTGAAATATGCCACACCGACGAGAAGGTTTAACGACTACAAAATGGAGCTATTTGAAGATTTTAATCTCCACACTAGCACAATACCTTCTAAAACGATTGGAAATAACTATTAAATTTTACTGGTAAACAATTATATTAAAAAAAACAACAAACTACTTTTGACGTTTCGCTTCACATCATAACAGATCGAAAGAGACAATTCACAGCATGTCCAGACGAACAGTTGACTACATCAATGAAATCTAAACATCATCGAGTCTGCCATGGAAGTTAAGCCTTCTCGTAAATTTCATCAACGTAAAGTAACAAATGAACGCAAAATCCTCCACACCATCAAAGAACAACAACACATCATCCATAAAAGTGTAGAAATCACAATATTCTGCTGGTATCCAACTGCAAAACAAATCCAGTAAAGAAACGACTGCAAGAATCCACCATCACTTAATCCACATACTTGTACTGAACTGTTAGGCTATCAAAGAAACCATCACTCGACCGTTGTTGAAGCGAAAGGTTCAACTCGGCTAGTGCTGAAATCATTTAAACAAACGCGTATAACTGTAACTCAACCTCTTAGGAACGCAAAATAAATTAGCACCAGGTATCAGGGACCCGTTTAGTCCCTACACGAATCGTTCGGAAATACACCGATATCTGACTGACATGTCAAAAATCAAGCGGTTACAACGCGCGAAACGATTCAAATATATAAAAAATACGCGCATCGAAGCGACGTACAGACGTTATGCCGACTCTACCTCGACTAAACTTAAACTTAACCTACGCGAAAATCCTTGGTCAGTTCAACGCAGCTCTGGTGGAACGGGACCAATAGGAGCGCGTTATTCGCGTTACGTCACACTTACGTCATACGCTACATACTCGTGTGCAACCAGGTTTTAATCGGGGAAACTTGAAACTTAGCCTGTCGCGTCCTTGACATATAGCAAAACAAGTACTTTTGCGTATGTTTCATCATTGGAGATACTGAATCCATAATATCTGTTGTGTGTCCAGACTTGCGAAGGTCGCTGGAATGAATGATTGACACACATGTTGGACTGTTGGAGGTTCTGGTCCATCGAGCCGGATTCGAATTTTTTCAGTGCATTTTGCATACGCAGTTGCATATGAAAATCTAATTCCTACTTACATTAGATAAAGGGTATGTATTTATGATGCAACCATATACTAAATAGACTGAAAAACATAATGAAAAAATATTGCGTAAAATCTTCATTTCCGCTGAAAAACGTCATATTTCAAATTGGATGACAATCGAGGCCACTTCGAGGAGAATATATTCTGTTTTGATTACCTCAGGAGACAGAAAAATCCGTTCAAAACGACATGAATGAGATTAAAAGTGGTTTATTGTGATCTCTAGGTCGAATCGTTGAATTTATCTCAGACATGGCCGAAAAATTCAGAGAATTTTAATTTTTACATTGCGAATAATAACCCTGTAGGCGTCATGAGATAATGCAAGATTTTATCACCTCAAATCAGAAGAAATTTTTTTTAATGACAATGTTACCAGTGCTTGAGTGGGATTTACTAAATAACACACAATTAGTTTAATCATAATCATGGTGCTAACTCAAAGAGAGCCGACAAAACCAATCAATGTTTCAGAAATATTTCAGTTTTGTTACTTTAACTATTTATCTACATTATTTTCTTTTACTTTAAATTCAGAATTATATCTTCTAACAATATATATTGAAAATTCATATAAACTCGTAATCAATATAAAATATTTTTCAATGTCTTAGAAAAAACTTTTTTACTTCACGACATAAAACGTATTAATACAAATGTATTAACGAAACTGTATAAGTATGTATCTAAACATTCAAATGAAGGAAAATCCACTATTCCCAAATTATCATTCGAAAACTTTTAGAATTAAATAAAATACACAGTGTCTTTAGAACACACTGTGCCAATTTAGTAGAAATATAGAATTAATACTTATTATTACAGAGTACTAAAAGGAATGAAAGAAATTCAGAGAAATATAAATTGTCAACTAACAATTATTGAATAAATACTTAAAGAGTACAAAATTTTGTTTCGTTCCTTGTTTTATGAAAACTAAACTCCTTTCCCAAAAATGTAAAACATGACCTCAAGAACTTCTTCAAAAACAATTTGCTCCAAATAAGTTCCTTTAAAAAAATTCCTGGAACATGTTGAACATATTTAAAAAGCAATTTAGAATAATCACAACGGTAACTCATCAGCTCAACTTCATATTTAAAAAATAAAAATAATTAACAATAAATATCTTATCAAACCAACTGAATGCTATTTACTGGACAAACACTAGAATGAAGTGAACTTATAAATATCCTACGTATTCTATGTTCGTCACAGAAATTACATAAAATTTACAAGGTATTTTATGGCCTCCTTTAAAACTAAATGATAATATGTAATAAGCGTAAACCAAAATATATATCATTATATATACAATAAAATAATAAAAAGGAGTTTTTCTTGGCAGAATTTTAAATATAATACAGATTTATTCTGTTGACCTCCTACATTTTTTAATTTCAAAGAAATTTTCATTCAGAAACTTTTAGAATTAAAATAAATACATGTCTTTAGAACACACTGTTCAATTTAGTACCTAGACAAAGAATTAATACTTGTTACACAGTACTAAAGTAAATGAAAGAAATTCAAGGAAACATGAATATCAACTGAAAATTATTGAATGGGTACTTGAAGAATACAAAAATTTGTTTCGTTCCTTGTTTTATATAAACTAAATTCCTTTCCAAAAATGCAAAACATAACTTCAAGAACTTCTTCAAAAACTACTTTCTCAAAATAAGTTTCTTTAAAAAAATTCATGAAACATCTTTAAAAAGCAATTTATAATTATTACGTTAACTAATTTTTCGAAATTAAAATTTGTAGCAGGTCAACAGAATAAATCTGTATGATATTTAAAATTTTGTAATAATACTTCTGTCAAGAAAAAACCTCTCTTTATTATTAAATAAAAATAATTGAACCAGAACTCCAACATTTTATGAACCGATTTAGTCTCTAGACTTCATCCGAAATGTACTCAATTCAGATTCAAATATATTACAAAATTAAAATTCAATTTACCAAAGAAAGATACGAATCGATTCGAAGTGAATTATAAAGTATCTGAAGTACTAGAGAAATGAGAAACGTGTTGTAAACTGTTATAAATTATTAATCATTTGTACTTGAACAAGGATAATGTCTGGAGACTGAAATAAGTCGGTTTATAAACGTTGGAGTTCTGGTTCAATTAATTTTATTTGGTCATTTATTTTGAGAATTTTAGATAATTTTGGAATAGTGGATTTTCCTATATTTATATGTTTATATATATACACACTTATATAGTTTTGCCTCTTCCTTAAAAATTATAATTTCAGTATAACCCAAAAAAATTCAAATTGGTAAACATTATCATAAACAAGGAGAAATCATTCACTTATCAAGTGAATAAACAAGAAATATTATTTTTGAATATTAGCAGAACAGTTGTTTTCACAATATTTCAAGATATTTCGAAAAAAAACATAGTGATTTCTAAAAACTTGTCCGAAACATGATCTAGTACCAAAAAATACTAAGAGCAATATTCTTATGGAATTATTATTATTTATTTCACTAACAGTTTTCACAATTTTGAGTGAATTTAATGGAATGAAAAGCTACTCGAATCGATTTTTCCCAATACCCCAAGCATTCTTCCCATCGCATTCTGGGAAATCAAGGTATGGTTTTCATAAACATTTATCATTTGGTTATAATGAAACGTTTTTCAATATTTGGTGAAGATAAACCAAAAATGTTTCATCCTAGATCTGCTATAAATTATTGATAGTAGCAAATACAGCATATCAAGTCAAATGGAAAACACTTTATTCTAAAAGAAAAACTAAACGATGAAAAAGTTGAAATACTGCTCACTATGTTTGAAATATTTTATTTGCTCAAATATTGGTCCAAAGAATCTACCAGGCTTTGTACTAAGTTAGAAAATAGATTGAGTATAATCAGTTTTTGAATATTATTGGTAACTTCAATGATAATCAAAACAAAGGAAATGTCTTATCAAAGTATCTTTCAATCGGTTTGAGTTTTTCCAACAAAGGGAGTTCTAATAGCAGATAGTGAATGAAAATAGAAGATTATATTTCTATTAACAATCAATTATTCTGCATATTACAGATGCCAGTATCAGTCAATAAAGTCCATGAAATAACTCACAAATAGAAACATAAATAAATAGTATATTTCTCAGAATGCATCAGAAAAACTATTAATCTACATTTATGCTCAACTTACTACAAACTTCAATAGAATAAAAGTGAAATATATGATTGTTTCGGTCTTTACTTGACGGAAATTCATCTTGAAAATAGGAATAAAAACAATATTCTAATTTCCGCTAATATATTAGCGGAAATTAGAATATTGTTTTTATTCATATTTTCAAAAGTGAAATATATCAGAATCGTTTGAAATTAATTTTTTGAATTTTTTTTTTATTTTAGGGTTTTTGTGTCAGGTTATTTAGTCTATTTCTTGGGAATCTCAACCCCAAAATTGTCTCCAACGATTAAACTAGATTCAGTCATGAACAGGTGGTTTGATTTAAATCGTTTGTTATATATAAAATGAAATAATAAGAAGAGATTCTTTACTTGATGAAGATTTATTACAAACTTTGAATATCAAAACAGATTTGATCAGTTAGTCTTCTATAATTTTGATTTCAAAAATTTTGATCAAAAACATTAAGAATTAAATTAATGTTATACAGCTTATATTTAATAGACATATTAAATCAAATCTCATCATATAATATCAAATGGAATAAATAATCCAACAAATATGAATTGTCAATTAAAATTAATAAATAAATATTTGAAGGAGACAAAATTTTGAAAACTAAATCCTTTTCAAAAATACAAAACATAATTTTAAGAACTTTTCAAAAAAATTATTTATTTGAAATATTTTATATATTTAAATAAGTAACTTCAAAATTCTCAGGAAACATATATCACATCCTCAAAAAACAGTTGGAATTCAGATAAGGTCTTCATCGGTCCTACTTAACATTTAAAGAATAAAATCAATTAACAATTAATTACTTATTTATTTTTTAAATGTGACGTAGGACCGACGAAGACCTTTATCTGAATTCTAATTGTTTTTTGAGGATGTGTTTTGAAAGATTTTTGAAGTAACTTATTTAAATATATTGAATATTTCAAGTAAATTATTTTTTTGAGAAGTTCTCAAAATTATGTTTTGTATTTTTGAAAAGGATTTAGTTCTCATAATTGTAAGATAAGAAACAAAATTTTGTCTCCTTCAAATATTTATTCATTAATTTTAATTGACAATTTATATTTGTTGGGTTATTTATTCCATTTGATATTATACAATAAGTTCTGATTTTATATGTCTATTAAATATAAGCTGTGCTTTTAAGACATTAATTTGATTCTAGAAGTTTTTGAATAAAATTTTTTGAATTTAAAATTATAGGAGACCAGCAGATTAAAACTGGTTTTATATTAAAATTTTTTAAATCGTTTGGTTGTTAACTAGCAGGATTGACAATGATAACTTTTGAAATAAGTAACTCCAAAACCTCATATTTAGAGAGATATTTCAGTGAAAGAATTCTTGATCATCCTTCCTTCTGTATTTGATAGATTCGGTCTTTACTTGGTGGAAACTCATTTTAATTAAAAAAATGTATATGAGACAGTAATTTATTTCCACAAAAATGTTTGTACTACTACAACAATTGTTTCACCACGATGTGGCTTCTTCAGGTATTACATTGTACTATCTGATGGTATTCAGTGTAACCGAGTTTAAATACATTTTAGGTACGTGACCAAATAATGGAAGCACAAGTCATAAAAACTCTAGGTGTTTATTGGAGTTTGCCGCTAAAAATGCCATTTAGGAAAAATATTTAGTAATGGAGAATGATCGACATCTGTTTGTTCGTTCAAAAGGATTTTACGGGCATTATACCTGTTGATTTCAAGAAATTCTAAAAGTGTTAATCTAGAACTTTTGTTTTCAACGTGGATAATTTCATAATTATTGTTGAAATTATGCCTGAATTCCTTAAAATGATTAGCATATGTCGAATGTACAGAATTGGATATATATGTTCTTGGACACGTTTCTTGAATGATCTACCAGTCTAGCCAATGTATACTAAAGGGCAATCTTTGCAAGTCAACTTGTAGACTCCGGATTTATTTTCTTCCTTCTGTATTATTAATTTAGTTTTTTCGTTCGAATTATTTTGTTTCGACAGATAAATTCATGATTTCCATGAGAATTACTTCAATATTCAATAATAAAGAGCTTCAAGATAGAGTGAATTTAGGTTTGGAATATTTCAACTTCTGAGCAGAGAACAATCAGCTAGCACAAAAGTTGATATGTCATTCTGAAGAATACTAAATGAGGTAATTTTTGCTGAAAAGAAAACATGTCCATAATTATGACTGATTTTTTTGACTTCAGAATAGAGATATTCATCTCCTTACCACGGCCGCAATAATAATTTTTTGGCACACAGAACTTCCCAACAAGTAGCAAATTTAATGCCGTTTCTAGATATCTGGTCAAATTTGATGACGCTACAAGGATAACTGAAGTATAATGGATTTTATGGAAAAACTTGAAATATTTCGTGAAATCAAGAAATGTAAAACTGAAGACTAAACAGCAAAATTTCGACCATGTATTACATGACTTTTTTGTTGCAAATAACTTGTATGATATCTCTTGAAGCTTGGCCCTTTTAAAAGTAGACAATCTGTATGATTTTAAAAAAGAAATTAATTTAGAAATTATGGAAATAATCTTCATTTGACCAAAATGAATGGAGGACCGATTCAATTAATAACAACTTCGATATTTATCCGCTTACTATAATCGAGTACACAACAGCACTCCGTTAATCAGGATCCGATATTCAAATATACCAAGAAATGCAGGATTTCCATCCGAGCCGTCCCGATAAATCTTCAAGAACGTGTCCCAAATTCATGAAATTCCCGCGTGTGCGCCATATTGTCTGCGGAACTCCCGATGGTGACGCAACAGAAATTTCGAAACGTAAATTCAGAATGTCCCGAACATGGCGGTCGATGAACCGCAGAGGTTCCTTTGGATCATTAGCCGAACTTTCGGGCCAAATTGCCGAATATTATTAGATAATAAACAGCGGACCGAGTCCATTTGGGTAATGTAAATGTCACGAAAGGTATGTACTTGATAATATGATTTATCTTATTGCTTGTCCACGATTCCCGAAAAAAAGCACTTAATGATACAGGGAAAAGAACTGAGAAATCTCTTTGGAATTTCTGATGGCCATTTTAATCTTATAAAGAGTCATTTAGAATGCTCATGACTGAACTTCAAATTCAGAAGTATCAGGTGTTTTTTTAGGGTGATAGAAATTTCGATAGGAATAACTGTGATTTGACAAAATTTAGAAGCCATGTTGTTTTGACATTTCTCGTCAGTAAGCATTGACAAATTATCATGGAAAAACTCACGCCGCAACAACGTTTACAAATTGTTGAAATTTATTTTCAAAATCAGTGTTCTATTCGCCAAACTTATAGAGTATTCCGTGAAATTTATGGTTTACATAATCATCCATCCGAGTAGTTCATTCGTCGAACTATCGATAGATTTCGGACAACATTTTCTCTACTAGATGCAACAACAACAACAAGACAAAGAGTTGAATAACAAAACAGATTTCATCTGTTGGTCTTCTACAATTTTAATTTCAAAAAAATTTTTATTCGAAAAACTTTTAGAATTAAATTAATGTCTGCAATAAGCACCGATTATATTTAATAGACGTATATAATCAAAACTCAATATATAATGTCAAATGGAATAAATAAACCAACAGATATAAAAAAGTCATTAAAATTAATGAATAAATATTTGAAGGAGACAAAATTTTGTTTCTGATCTTGCCATTAAGAAGACTCATTGCTTTTCAAAAAAATGAACACAATTTAAGGACTTCTCAAAAAATATAATTTATTCGAAATATTCAATATATTCAAATATTCAAATAAGTTCATTCAAAAATCTCTCAAAATATGCACTATGTCTTCAAAAAACAATTATAATGCTGGTAATCTCTTCATCGGCCCTAAATAATATTCCAAATATCAAAATCAAATAACTATCACTATATCTCACCTCCACGTGATATTCAAATTTTGTTATATTTCTTCTATCAAGTAAAAAGTCTTTTTCTATTTTATTTTACATCCCTACTATCCCTACTAATATTATAAATGCGAATGTAAGTTTGTTTGTTACGCTTTCACGCAAAAACTACTATACATGAAACTTTGTACATATACTCTTGAAGGTATTAGAAGTAACATAGGGTACTTTATATTTAAAAAAAAAAATTTTTTTACGAAAGATAAAACAATTGTTTGTCAAAAAATCGTCAAATTTAGCTACTTCAGTAATGAAGTTTTACTATTATTATACCCTTACCCTTTATCTTTCATACTTATTTAATGACTCCACTGCGGGCGAAGCCGCGGGTAAAAAGCTAGTAATATTATAAATGCGAATGTAAGTTTGTTTGTTACGCTTTCACGCAAAAACTACTGAACCGATCATCATGAAACTTTGTACATATACTCTTGAAGGTATTAGAAGTAACATAGGGTACTTTATATTTAAAAAAAAAAAATTTTTTTACGAAAGATAAAACAATTGTTTGTCAAAAAATCGTCAAATTTAGCTACTTCAGTAATGAAGTTTTACTATTATTATACCCTTACCCTTTATCTTTCATACTTATTTAATGACTCCACTGCGGGCGAAGCCGCGGGTAAAAAGCTAGTAATATTATAAATGCGAATGTAAGTTTGTTTGTTACGCTTTCACGCAAAAACTACTGAACCGATCATCATGAAACTTTGTACATATACTCTTGAAGGTATTAGAAGTAACATAGGGTACTTTATATTAAAAAAAAAAAAATTTTTTTACGAAAGATAAAACAATTGTTTGTCAAAAAATCGTCAAATTTAGCTACTTCAGTAATGAAGTTTTACTATTACTATACCCTTACCCTTTATCTTTCATACTTATTTAATGACTCCACTGCGGGCGAAGCCGCGGGTAAAAAGCTAGTATAATATATAATTACATTTAGGCTTTAATAAATCTCATTATGGAATGTCAATGGTTTAAAGATAACCTTATAATACCTTACACTTTTCTGTGATTTTGTTAAGAATATAGACTGTCTTGAATTTAAAGTTAGTCTGTTTAAAGCAATTTATCCTGTTAAACACGTGGAGGTGAGACATAGTGATAGTTATGTGATTTTGATATTTAGAATATTAATTAGGGCCGATAAAGAGATTAATTGTTTTTTGAAGATATAGTGCATGTTTTGAGAGATTTTTGAATTAACTTGTTTGAATATTTAAATATATTGAATATTCCAAATAAATTATATTTTTTGAGAAGTCCGTAAGTTGTTTTCATGTTTTTGAAAAGCAATTAGTGTTCTTAATGGTAAAATCAGAAACAAAATTTCGTCTCCTTCAAATATTTATTTATTAATTTCAATGACTTTTTTATATCTGTTGGTTTATTTATTCCATTCGACATTATATACTGAGTTTTGATTATATACGTCTATTAAATATAAGCGGTGCTTATTGTAGACACTAATTTAATTCTAAAAGTTTTTTGAATAAAATTTTTTTTTAAATTAAAATTGTAGAAATTAACAGATTAAATCTGTTTTGATATTAAAATTTTGTTATATTTCTTCTATTAAGTAAAAAGCCTTTCTCTATTTTAACAAGACAAAGAACTGTACGTACAGAAGAAAATATCGCTGCTGTAAGTCATATTGTTAATGATGATCCAGATTTGTCTATTCGTCGATGTTCACAACAAGTTGGACTCTGTGCATCCACCCCATGGAAAATTTTGCGTAAAGATCTTGGTCTACACCCATATAAGATCCAACTGGTTCAAGAACTAAAGCCACTTGACCATAATAAGCGTCGTTTGTTTGCTGATTGGGCCCTAGAACAGCTTGAAGTTGATCCACTCTTTTATCATAAAATTCTGTTTAGTGATGAAGTTTATTTCTGGTTGAACGGCTATGTAAACAAGCAAAAAAGCCGTATTTGGAGTGAAAACAATCCTCAAGAAGTTCTGCAGGCTCCATTGCATCCTGAAAAATGGACTGAATGGTGTTACAGGCTGGAGGCATCATCGGTCCATATTTCTTTAAAAACGATGCTGAAGCTAATGTTGCAGTGAATGGTGCTCGTTACAGATCGATGATCAATGATCATTTGTTTTAAAATCTGAATGGTATCGATCCAGATCATAATTTTCAGATCATAATTCATTGAAAGAAAGATTTGGCGAGTACATTATTTCGAGAAATCGTCTGATCAATTGACCGCCAAGATCATGCGACATAACTCCACTGGATTATTTTCTTTGGGGTTATGTCAAGTCATTGGTTACTGCTGATAAACCAGAAACAATATATGCTTTTGGAAGCCAACATAACTCGTGTTATTGATGAAATAAGGCCTGAATTACTCGAAAAAGTGGTGTGGTCGAATGCGGTTCCTCAGAGCTAGTCGTGGCGGACATATGCCGAAAATTATCTTCAAAACATTTCATAAAATTATCTTTCAATTCTATCTATCTATCACTCTAAAAAAATACCCGATATGTCTTGAAACTTCTGCAATATATATTGAAAATGATACCAAAATAGCATCTTACCCTAGTTTTCCAAAGTTTAAGAGAATATTATATGTAGAAGATTGTCAATTTTTTTTCGCAAGCATGGCATGGCTTCATAAAGGACAAGAGTGTTGAAACTGCTATCTTTGAGATAATAAGCTCTGGAACAAGAATGTTTTTGGATCTCCCCAAGCCCTTCAACTGCGTTGATCACGGAAAGCTTTGGAGTTTCTGGAGCAATGTGAAATAAGGGGCATTCAGCTACTTGTCATTGAGAAGACAGAGAGTTGTCCTAGAGTTTGATGGTGAAGTTTTTTCGTCGGATAATATAGAAACAATCATGGGCGTTCCCCAGGGCTGTATTGCAGGCCCCCTTCTATTCATTATATACTTTAACTACTTGGCTAGTCTATGTGGACGCAAGAATATTTCATTGAGATTTTTGTATTTCATCTGCCATCGATGATCCGAATGAATGAATATAATTATGTAATAACAATCTTGTAATTAACGTTGAAAAGTCTCAGTGGGTATTCTTTCATAATAAGAGGTCCAAATTGCAGTATCACATCGATAAATGTCCTCAATTAAAGTTTTTAAGATTGATTCTTGACAAACACTTGAAGTGGGATTGCCATGTTAATCAGTAATTTCGGTATTTTTAATATTCCTAAATTATAAACACCTTTAAATGTAATGTGATCGTTTGTAATCATTTTCGGCTCGAAATTTTTAAAACGCAAACATATGGACGAAATGACAGAACAATAATATGATTAGTCCAGTTCATATTTGCATGAAATCAAGATTTAAAGTTAATAAAATTTATCCAGTTTCGAAATGAAAATACGTTCCGAATTGCGTATTGGTTCTAGACTCTCCTTGGAATTGCTAATTTGATTTTGTAAGGATTTCTTATTTATATAACAAGGTCGGAACTCGAAACATCTCAGAACGCGTTATTGTGAAAACGAAAAAAGGACATTTTTTATTCGCACACTAAGATTTTCGCAAGGCGTATGTTCCTTTCACCTGTTTTAATTTTGCTGAAAGCACGCAATACATCAATGTGAAGAAATTCAAATGAGACCGTTGATGGTCTTCTTGAGAGAAGAAAACTATTTGAGAACCTTTACGCAAGGAACTAAAACGACACAAGATTCCCAAGTAATCTCTGGCTAAATTTCACAAGATACACCATTCCGCAAAGTGCGGAAAATTCTTCTTAAGCTAGGATGGTTTCGTGGAGATTTTTATGAAACACTTATTATAGGGTGTTTAAGGAAATGGTTGCTACCTTTTCTAAAGCAAAACATACATCGTTTGAGGATAGAATCCACAACTTTTCGCAAGTGCCCTCGTCGTTGCCTTAGTTGCAGCAGTTGTGCATTCTTTCGATAAGCTGGTCACGAGTATGAATTGGGGTAGTACACACCACATCTTTTAAAACATCTAACTATAATACGTACTATTGTGTGCTGGACAACCGTCCATTTGAAACCAAATTTGGAGCTGTTGGTTCAGGGGCATGTCTTCCAATAAATCAGAAATTTTATTTTCCAAAAGATTTCTGAAAGTGGCAAAATTCAAATGCTCCGGAATTACTATCGGCACAAAAATTTCATATCTTGTCGTGGCTAGTCTTATATTAACCATAAACTCCTATTTGGTAATGATTCGTAATAGTTGAGTGTAGATTATTAAGAGCCCAAATATGGGAATTGTGGAAAAAAATATTCCAAAACGTGTGAAGGTTTCTGGCATTATTTCGTCAATGTCTCAATAAACATAAAGATTTTCTTAAATGCATTATATATCGATAAAAAAACTCTATAAATATCGATAAAAAAACTCTATATATAAAAATTAGAGTAACTTTGCCTGGTGAATTTTATGATACTTTTTTATCAACCACCCTATAGTAAGTGAATATTTTATAAAAATGTTCATGAAACCACCCTAGTCTAAGGAGAATTTTCGATGCTCTTTCCAATGGTGTAAACTGAATTTTGATTAAGGTGACATTCTCCAAGTAATGCAAAGTTTACAGTGAAAAAATTGTGAACGAGACAAAATAGCAGAACCTTGAATAACTTAACAACAAAAAATAATTACACCGCAGTCTATGGGAACTTTTGTGTTACAAATTGCCTGTAGAAACACCTTGTGAAGTTTGGCCAGAGATAACTTGGGCTTGATATTATTTTCATAATATAAATAATAATGTTTAGTGGTTTCAAATAATTACACCATGACATAAAAAATTAAACAAGTCAATTAATCACCCTAATATACAAATGCAGAGTGTAAGTCGTATCTTATTTCATTGTATATTTCTGTGATATAACCTAATTTTTGTATAGGCCATGTTTATCCAAAAATTGGCTAGTTGTTGCAGAAATGTCTAGTGACAAAAAGGTATTTTTATATATTTTTGAATGATTGTTTTGTTTATTCAAATAACTCCTTACCGAAGAGATTTTGGGTCCGAATTTATCAGGTTCTTTCTCTGGAAAATGTGCTATATATTCTCTAAAAAAAGAAAAATAAAAAAGGCCTTCTTTGAATTATATATTGAACTTATTTAAATATTTTAATATTAGCCTTCTACATATTTAATTTCAAAAAATTATATTTAATGATAATTACTTCTGAAAATAAGTTAAAATAATGTCATATAAGTACCATTTATATCAAATGACATAAAATAAACATTTATTATAAGACATCCAAATGGTATAACAAAATCCAATAAATAAAAATTGTTAACCACAATTCTATAAATTAAATATTTTGAATAGACAAAATTTTGTTTCTGCTGATCAATCTTATGAAAACAAATATCTTTCAAAAATGTTCAATATAATCTTAAGAATTTCATCATAAAACTATCTTACTTAGAATATTCAATATTATTGGATATCTAACTAAGTTACTTTGAATAAAAACTCAAGATATGTAAAAACATTATTGAAAAACAAGTTTTAAGGGAGACTTTGCTTCGCCAGTATTCAAATAATTCATATTCAATAAATATAACATCAATCAACAACAAATATTTACTCACCCTTCAACCATTTAGAAAACTTCTGGCAAACTGACAAATCCTTAAATGTAGTATAACGGTTAACTATATATAAATATGTGGTTTACCCTTGATCTAAAAGATTGAAAGACAATTTAACGGCCTCTATTATAGCACAAGGACTATCTGTATAAAGAATGTTAAGGAAACCGAATAATTATATATTATGAATAAAATAACATAAATAGAGGTTAATTCTTGATAGAAGGTATATAAAATTATTTAAATATTTTAATATTAGCCTTATACATATTTAATTTCAAAAAAATTATATTTAATGATTATAACTTCTGACAATAAATTAAAATGTCTTATAATGAATGTTTATTTTATATGTCATTTGATATAAGAGGTACTTATATGACATTATTTTAATTTATTTTCAGAAGTTATAACCATTAAATATAATTTTTTGAAATTAAATATGTAGAAGGCTAATATTAAAATATTTAAATAATTTCATACACCTTCTATCAAGAAATAACCTCTATTTATTTTATATATTGAACATTTTTTGGTGATGGAACTTGTTATTCTTTCACATCCAATCAAAACATATATGTATAAGGTGATGTCTAAATAATAAGGTCATTATTTTATATTTTATTTTGATTCTTTATTAGTTGATTTCCACCAGAGTGATGATAATATATATTCCTATAAAGAGATACAGCGTATCTAGGACATGTTTTTAAATTTAATACTAAATTTTTTTCATGAGATTTAATTAGATTTAAATCTGTAGAGGTTTTAGAGAGTTAGTTCTACCTATTATTTGTAATACGCAAATACTTCTTCATAAAAATTTCCAATTGATATAAATTACCTATGGGTCGTAGAAGTGTTTCACGAAACAGGCTATTATGCCTAATTTGAAGTATGAAGAAGAAGAAGTTCTTGAGCGACGTACACGGTTTTGATTCTTCACATCACAAACTTGTCTCGACAGCTCAAAATTTTCCACCAGCTTCACTATTGACGGAAGAGAAGGTGCTTCAAGACGACCCAAAAGTGCTTCAGTTTTGCGAACTGTGACTACGAAACTTTCAGCATTTTTGCAGTGAATTTGAAAAATTTCAGTGCGTTGTTGAAGCGTGTATCGTTCCATTTTTGGTAATGGCGTGTTTTTCACTTATCAAATATCAAAAGATGACAGCTGCCCCAGATAGCGAGCTATTTAATATGAAACCTCTCATTAGAAAACCGTTTAGTTACGCAGTAATGCATTTCTTAATAAAATCAGCAGCTCTACAACCTAAACCACCAATCAATGTTTCTAAAAACATACAGTCCAATTGATAGACTTCCCCCTGCCATATGAAGCAACCATGAAAGCACGGATTGTTGAAAACCATTACATCGCGAAGAAAACGTCGAATAAAACTTGTTTTATTGTTCCCAACTCGTTGATTAGCATAGTTCATTGCCACTTCGGTTAAGGTCGGACCAGACGAAAGAAGTCAGGAGAGCGGAATGTTTTTGATGGCTATTTAACCAGGAAATGGTCAGCTTCAAGGAATCGTTAATAAATACATTCAGAAGGAATATTGCTGCCAGGGATCAAATAATTGAGCGGAATTATTCAGAATGTAACCTGAATGAGGCTGCAGGATCTAGGAAGTGACGATGAAAACAAGAAACTGAATTCAGAATTTCATAAATAATCAATAATGGCAATAAATATTGTATTCGATATCCTTTTTCGAAGGCTACGTAATATGGGTATTTATTATATTATCACACTTTCGAATTATACAAATGATATTGTATAAATACACACATCGACAAAAGTCGTGGGCCTCCTAGGTTTCTCAAGAAATGAACAATCTATGTTCTGGAAATGAGATGAATATTCTCTTCTATTTCAACTGCAATATATTTGATAGAAAATCTTTGTTTGTTACTTTTTGCTTTATGCAGAAGGATATAAAATAGGAAAATTGAGAAAATATCTTAATTTATCGAATATTTATTTTTCATTAATTATAGTTATTCCACAACTGAATCCAAATTCAATAGTCCGTAGGGATCCCACGAATCAATTCATTAATGAAATTTTCAGGCATATTCTTCCTGAAGGGCTAAACTCAATTCCTGAAAAGTGGAAGGTGGGTTTTGGCAATTGCATATTGCTCTCCCTAAGTAATCCCATACGTACTCAATTGGATTCATGTCTGCTGGGTTTCCAGGCCAGTTCATTCTCTGGATATTTTTCTCTTGAAGAATGTTTTGAACCCTTCGTGTGGGGTGTGGTGGGGCGTTATCATCCTGATAAATGAAATTATCCCCAAATTCGTTGATGGCACCAGTCATTGTTCGTTAATAAGAGGGGTACGGCGACCGAACATTATACCCCCCACCACATTATTGATCCGCCTTGAAAGGGCACAACATTCCGGGCGAAATTGAGTCGCTCTAGTCTGACTGGACCTCTCCAAACTCTTTCTCGTCGACTATCACTTTGTAACTGAATCGTGACTCATCCGAAAACAGTACGTTGCGTCATTGTGGTAAAAGCCAGTCTTGGTGGTGTTCTGTCAATTGCCGACGGGTAGCTCTATGTCCAGGTGATAGCCGAGGTACTCTTAAAGGTCTTATTGCCCCTAAATTTGAGGAATGCATCCATATGGTACTGGATGAGACTATTCGTCTATAGGTCCTCAACAATGACTTCGAAGGGCTGTTACAGATACCGTTCGATTCCTTCGACTAAAATTTGCGATATAATGGTCTTCCCTTGCAGATGTTACTCTGGGTCGACCAGGCCCCTGTCTCCAGGCAACGCTGCTGATTTCCAGGAAAAAGGCCACAATGCACCTTACTGAAGTCCGTGGAATATTCAAACGTTGCGCAATCTGGTGGTTCAACAAAGCTTCTTGATGTAGGGCTACTATTCATGGCCGGTCAAACTGAGAAATTGGATGCCTCCGCATTTTCCACGGAATATTCTCATTATTACAACTCTCGTTATTCGCTAAAAACTGATTAACGTTACACCTGTATTCTCCCGAACAAGAAACATTTTTTGCTGGTTTATTGTTTTCATTTAAATGATGAGATAGTGAAGATTCCACACACAAAAAATTGTCATGTTACATTCAATAAGTTGAGAGTTGATAGGGGAGGCTAAGACTTTTGACGATGTGTGTACTTACAACAGTGTTCTGAGCTTCATTTCCAGCATAATTATTTGAGTAATCAAGCAGAAAGACAGGGCAATCCTGTGATATAATGGTGAAAATTTGGATGCCGCATTAATAAAACTTTTGCTTTTACGAACTTTTGCATCCTAGGATATAGTACATAAAAGTTGGGCCATCTAGAGTTCGCATTTTGAAGTAATTTCGAGTCTGGAAACGCCTCTGTTATTCGGGTTTTGACGTACAGTTTGTTCAATATTTTGCATTTACGAAATGGACCGATTTTCGCTTGAACAAAACTGGGAAAAAATAATAATAATTAATTTATTCATTCCCAATAAAGTACATATCAAAGAATATGAATACATTTTTAACCCATCAAAAATTTCATGGGGATTCAGGTACAATTTTGTCTTAAAAGACACATAAGTAAATATAAAATGAAAAATATATAAACAAAACAAAACACTAGTCAAACAAACAATAAATAAATTTGGCCAGATAACGTATTTCATACAAATATATATATTTTTTAAATTCATTCATGTATTCATGTATTGAGTAGTATACTTCATTCATTAGGAGACATTTCAGTTCATTCTTAATCTTTATTCGATTTAATTCGTTCATTCTGGACGGCAGTTTGTTGAAAATTTTTATAGCTAGATGACTTACATTCAACTATGATACTTTTATACGATGGTAGGGTATGATGAAGTTGTTTTTGGTTCTAGTGTCATAGTATAGTTGTTTTTCAATGGTATGTCCTTATTACCATGGATGTACAATACAAAGGCAAGTATAAGAATGGTCGTCATGGTAAGAATTTTTTCTCTGGGGAATAGCTCTCTACATCTATATCTACTACTTACGTCACTTACTATTCTCAGTACCTGCATCTGTTTTATGAATACTTTCTTACTTTTAGACAAATCCCCCCAGAAAAAAATGCCGAAGTTTAGGACACTATGGAAGTACCTGAAGTAAGTAATCTTGGCTGCTTCAATTCCCGTTATTTGCTTTATTCTCCTAACTACATAGGTAGCTCTTGACAACTTAGGAATGATTTCATCAACGTGGACAGAAAACTTGAGATTTGAGTGCAAAAAGACATCAAGTAACCTTATGTGATTGCCCGGAGACATTTTTGGTTCAAACAGTAGTCTCTTTGTTTGCGCTGAATCATACCCTGGCTTCCTTTAATGTCTTCTTGTCTTTCTCTTCCAATTCCAATTTCCAAGGAGGAATATCGCAAAAAAAATCCTAAATTTCACAGACGTGAGTCGTTTAGGTAGCCTCGAATCGCTAAGGTATCCGCGAGTCGTTGAGGTAGTCGCGAGTCGTTAAGGTATCCGCAAGTTGTTAAGGTATCCGCAAGTCGTTAAGGTAGCCATGAGTCGTTAAGATAGCCATTACTAATTAAGGTAGCCGTGAGTCGTTAAGGTAGCCGCTAGTCGTTAAGGTAGTCGCTAGTCGTTAAGGTAGCCGCTAGTTATCAAGGTAGCCGCTAGTTACAAGGTAGCCGCTTCTCATTAAGGTAGACAGGAGTCTTTAAGGTAGCCGCTAGTCATTAAGGTAGTCGAATTAGGAGTCATTATCTGGAAGTAAAGGAGGAATATTGTAAAAAATTCCTAAAGTTTACATTCTATGTTCAAATGGATAATGGAGGAAAATTATGAACTCAATCTGCTAAACTGAAATGTTTTATTGTTCATTATAAACACTATATGCTATGATTTTCAATTCACGAAGTCGAATCAGCGGTCATCATTTGGAAGAAAAGGAGGAATATCGCAAAAAAATTCATAAATTTCACATTCTATGTTCAAATGGATATTAGAGGAAAATGGAGGAAAATTACGAACTCAATCTTCTAAAATGAAATGTTAGATGTTTTGTTTCATAACTCCATTGTACTTTATAACGAAATAAAAATTTCACTAATTTTCAAATAAATAATGTGTTTTATTCACGAAACAAACGCTGTTAATGAAAGACCGTTTAGAAAGCGTTCTGTACTAATCTACTCTTGAATATGTTCTGGATTTTCGTGTTTTGTAGTTCTTAAAAATCTGCTGATATCTTGTTAAATATCTTCAATGTGAGATTACACTCAATTGAGTGGTCTATAACTTGGAGGAAAAAAAATTTTGCACCTCTCATGTAGTGTAGAGAAAAGAAGATGATCGAATTGGTGCTTTAGGATTTTGAAGCGAAATCAAACACAAGCTTTGTTAGCTATAGCGAATACAATCAATCCAACTTATCAGGAGGTTTCCATATATTTATTTCGATATCTAACGAATAACAACTCTAATATTGTTTTTTCAATCTTGAATTATAAGCGTAGACCTTGGACTTCAGATAACCCCACAGAACTGGGGTGAACTAAAGGGGCATTTCTGGAACAACTATTTCACCAAACCGCTCCTGCAATATCGCATTATTTTTCACGTGGCCCCAAAGAAAAAAGTCTAAAAGTGTTGAATCACAAGATCTCGGTGGCCAATTGTGATCACCTCTTCGGTCCAAGAGTCAGGTCCAATTACACCACTAGTCCAAAAACCGCACCACGTAGTGACAAAAATAGAGGTTAATACTTGATAGAAGGTATATAAAATTATTTAAATATTTTAATATTAAAATATTTAAATATCTTGATAGAAGGCATATAAAGTTATTTAAATATTTCAACATTAAAATATTTAAATATCTTGATAGAAGGTATATAAAATTATTTAAATATTTTAACATTAAAATATTTGAATAATTTTATATACCTTCTATCAAGTATTAACCTCTATTTATGTCATTTTATTCATAATATATAATTATTTGGTTTCCTTAAAATTCTTTATACAGATAGTCCTTGTGCTATAACAAAGGCCGTTAAATTGTCTTTCAATCTTTTAGATCAAGGGTAAACCACAGAACTATTTATTTGTAGTTAACCTCCATTTAAACTCCATTTAAAAATTTTTCAGTATTCATTTACCAGAAGTTTTCTGAATTGTTGAAGGGTGAATAAATATTTGTTGTTGATTGATGTTATCTTTTATTGAATATGAATTAATTGAATACTGACGAAGCAAAGTCTTTCTTGAAACTTGTTTTTCAGTAATGTTTTTACGTATCTTAAGATTTTATAGAAAGTAACTTAGTTAGATATCCAATAATATTGAATATTCTAAGTAAGATAGTTTTATGATGAAATTCTTAAGATTATGTTGAACATTTTTGAAAGATATTTGTTTTCATAAGATTGATCAGCAGAAACAAAATTTTGTCTATTCAAAATATTTAATTTATAGTATTTTGGTTATCAATTTTTATTTATTGGATTTTGTTATATCATTTGGTGTCTTATAATAAATGTTTATTTTATATGTCGTTTAATATAAGTGGTACTTATATGACATTATTTTAATTTAATTCCTGAAGTTATAATTATTAAATATAATTTTTTTAAATTAAATATGTAGAAGGCTAATATTAAAATATTTAAATAAACAGAGACACGTTGAGGATGGAGAGGCTTTTTAACAATCATTCATGGATTCTCTGAGCTCCACATGCGTTATTTCTGCTTATTAACGTAGCCCTCGAAAATGTGAAAATGCCTCATCGCTGAAGATGACTTTTCGATGAAAATCCTAAATTTTTGATACATTTCAAGGAGCCAATCAGCAAAAATCCGACATTGCTGGTGATCAACCGACTTGAGTTCTTGTATTAACTGAACTTTAAAAGTCTTAAGAGTTGAGTCTATTTGCGAAATACGGCGTTATGTCGTTTGTGGAATGCCTAATTTCAAAGATCGACGCGGAATCGGCAAACCTGGGTTTTCGTCAACACTACCTGCTACAGCATCAATATTTTCAGCTGTTTTTCAGGTTTCGATTCTTCACATCACTATCTTGTTCCACCAGCTCAAATTTCTGCACCAGTTTCACTATTTCTGGCCCAGAAGGTGCTTCACGACGACCCAAAAGTGCGTTAGTTTTGCGAACTGCGACTGCAAAATTTACACCATTTTTGTGGTGAATTTTAACAATATCGTTCCATTTTCAGTAATGGCTTAGTTCCTACTTGTCAAATATCAAAAAATGACAGCGACAAAAGTTAAAAATTAGACCTCTTGTTGGAAAACTCTTTAATATTTCAACAATGCAGTGGCTTAAATTAGAATGAATCATCAGATTACATGAAAAGGATGCGAATTTTACACATAAGATGCTACTACGGAAGGAAAACTTTCCGCATATTAATTTGTTCCAGTTTCCACGCACTCTGCTTTATTCCTTATGGTAACCTCCCACGTCTTAGCGGACCTTGTTAAGAAACTTATTTCTTGAACGCCGATACGAAACCTCGAATTGCTGGCTTCTATCGACCACAAAACGGAATGAACTCATCTATCTATATAAAACATCGATTTGGACAACTGTAAATCGGAAGATTTATCGCCTCGATAACAAATTTTCTATCAATTGCTTCCCATGGAGATGGACACGGAAAGAAGATACGATAATGATTCTAGATTATGATTTATACCAAGGCGTTTAACGTTTGATGCTCGAAAAGTGGCCATCCTTGATCGATTCGACGGAAGTGTTAGAGCACTCTGTTCTTATTTGGATAGGAATGTTTTCATTTCAATATCTTTGCATCTCAATGCCACGTTGTAACGAGAATATTTATCTATCGGGTGTTTTTTAAGAGTGATAGAACTTTAAATTGAAATAAAACACATTTAAATTAAGATTGAAGCCATTTTTTTATTTGAAAGATAATTTTATGGCATTTATGTTTTAAAAATAATTTACGGCATATATCCACCACGACTAGCTCTGAGGGACCGCATTCGACCAGACCAATTGTGGACCACCTTTTCTCGTAATTCAGGCCTTATTCAATCAATAACACTAGTTATGTTGGCTTCCAAAGCGTCTATTGTTTCTGGTTTATCAGCATAAACCAATGATTTGACACAACCCCAAAGAAAATAATCCAGTGGAGTTATGTCGCATGATCTTGGAGGCCAATTAAATGGACCATTTCTCGAAATAATGTTACGACAAATCTTTCTTTCAATAAATCAATTGTTACTGTAGCAGCATGAGGTGTAGCACCATCTTGTTGGAACCAAAACGCTAATAATCATTGATCATCGATCTGTAACGAGCACCATTCACTGTTATATCAGCTCCAGTATCGTTTTTAAATAAATATGGACCGATGATGCCTCCAGCGTGTAAAGCACACCATACAGTGCATTTTAGAGGATGCAATGGAACCTGCAGAACTTCTTGAGGATTATTTTCACTCCATATACGGCAATTTTGCTTGTTTACATAGCTGTTCAACCAGAAATGAGCTTAATCACTAAACACAATTTTATGATAAAAAAGTAGATCAACTTCAAGTTACTCAATCAGCAAACAAACGACGCTTATTATGGTCAAGTGACTTTAATTTTTGAACCAGTTGGATCTTGTATGGGTGTAGACCAAGATCTTTGCGCTAAATTTTTTATGTTGTGGATGCACAGAGTCCAACTTGTTGTGAACGTCGACGAATAGGCAAATCTGGATCATCATTAACTCTATGACTTACAGCAGCGATATTTTCTTCTGTACGTACAGTTCTTTGTCTTGTTGTTGTGATTGCAACGATTAGAGAATCTGTTGTCCAAAATCTATCGATAGTTCGACGAATAAGCTGGTCTGATGGACGATTATGTAAACCATAAATTTCACGAAGTGCTCCATAAGTTTGGAGAATAGAACACTGATTTTGAAAATAAATTTCAACAACTTGTTAACGTTGTTGCGGCGTGAGTCTTTCCATGATAATTTGTCAATGCTTACTGAATGGACATGTCAAAACAACATGGCTTCTACCTACTGTCAAATCACAGTTATCCCCATCGAAAGTTCTATCACTCTAAAAAAACAAACACCCGATATTAGTTAGTATCATTTTATTATTCATCCATTAAATTTGCACCACTTAAATTACTGAAATGTGTTCTGATATTTATGAAACTATCAAAATAAAACTTCGAAATCGATTACAACAAGTTTCTAGAAATAACTATGCTTTACTTCCGAAAAATTGAGATGTCTACAAATTTTTGTGACTGTAGTTTCTAACAGCAGTGCAGGGAAAAAACTAAGGTCTTTTTGTAATGCATTTATTCTAGAATTCTTTTGTTTTGTAGATTATTTTAGTATTTAATAGACGTATACAATCGAAACTCAATATACAATATCAAATGAAATAAATAAACCAACAAATATAAATTGTCAATTAAAGGTAATAAATAAATTTTTGAAGGAGACAAAATTTTTGTTTCTGATATTACCATTATGAACATCAATTCCTTTTCAAAAACATAAAACACAACTTAAGAACTTCTCAAAAAATATAATTCATTTGAAATATTTAATATATTTAAATATTCAAATAAGTCGATTCAAAAATCTCTCAAAACATGCACTATATCTTCAAAAAACAATTACTCTTCCGTTAATCTCTTTATCGGCCCTAAATCATATTTAAACAATCAAAATCAACTAACAATCAATATATATTACCTCAGAGTGGTAACCGGATAATTGCTTAAACAGACTAACTTTAAAAATCAAAATATTCTTTGTTCGTCACAAAATCACAGAATACTGTAAGGTATCATATATATTTAATTCTAAAAGTTTTTTGAATAAAAATTTTTCTGAAATTAAAATTGTAGAAGACTGACAGATTAAATCTGTTTTGATATTCAAATTTTGTTATACATTCTGTCAAGAAAGTACCGGGAATTATCGATTTAAATCTGGCGGGGCAATGAGGCAGGTAAATTTTTTTTCCTAGGTTGGTACCACTGTCCTTAATTACTATGCCAAGCTTGAGCGGGATCTGTCAACTAGTATGTTTGCAACAGCTGATTAAGTCAGTCGATGTCAGAGTGCGTGCCGATTTTTACTATGGGTGATTACGTTGAGCAAAGAATTTGTTTAAAGTTTTGTGTTGCAAATGAATTTTCGTGTGCCGATGCATTGAAAATGTTGCAAAAGGTCTTTGGTGATAATGCTCTATCGAAAACTCGTGCATATCAGTGGTACAGAGCCTTCAAGGACGGTCGTGAAGTGGTCGAAGACTTGCCTCGTTTCGGACGCCCATCGACGGCTTCGATCGAAGATAACGTCGAAAAAATTAAGGAAAGGGTGCTGGAAAACCGTCATACCAGCTTGAGAAAGATAGCACATGATCTTAAGATATCCCACGAGTCCGCACGTACGATTTTGATTGATATTTTGGGCATGAGAAAGGTGGCCGCACGACTCATACCGAAAGACCTGAATTTTCTTCAAAAACGTCATCGCGAACAGGTTGCTTCAGACATGCTGGATCGCTGTAATTCCGATTCTACATTCATGGAACGCATTATAACTGGTGATGAGACCTGGGTCTACGAGTACGATATGCAAACAAGCCAGCAATCATCGGAATGGGTGGCAAAAAATGAGCCGAAACCGAAAAAACCACGCCAAAGCCGTTCGAAAATGAAGGTGATGCTCATTGTTTTCTTCGATATCCGTGGCGTGGTGCACTACGAATTCGTTCCAGAGGGTCAGACGGTAAACAAGGAGTATTACCTAGGCGTTATGAAACGTTTGCGTGAGCGTATCCGTAAGAAGCGGCCAAATTTGTGGGCGAACAACTCATGGATTTTGCATGACGATAACGCGCCTTCTCACCGAGCTACGATTGTGACTGACTTTCTCGCCAAAAACTCAACAAACGTGCTTCAGCAACTACCGTATTCGCCGGATTTGGCTCCCTGCGACTTTTTCTTCTTCCCAAAACTAAAATTGTCCCTTCGTGGCACCCGTTTTGAGTCGATTGAAGCCATAAAACAAAATTCTTCCATCCCGGAAAGCGCCTATAAAAAATGTTTCGATAATTGGAAGTGCCGTTGGCATAGATGTATTGGAGCAAATGGAGCCTATTTTGAAGGCGACCCAATAAATTTTGACGATTAAATGTAAAAATGTTGTTTTAATTGAAAATTCCCGGTTCTTTCTTGACAGAGTAGTATATACTAAATAATTACAATTGAGCTTTGTTTTTTCCGGATACTTTCAACACGGGCTATATTTAAGCTTGCTGCCTTTTGATTCTACGTTTAAAATTTTCACAGTATCTATTTGCAGCTTCCGAACAACACGGTAGCAACAGTAAGAGAAAGAAGTCGTCCATCTTACTGCAGTACATTGCAACATGATAGCGTAAGTCCGTAAGCGAGTTTTGTTTTATAGCGGCACGTTCAGGTCATATTTATGGGTTATGGGCCCGGTAACGAGTAGCCAGCGATATGCAAATACCGGTCGATTTAATACATAAAAGTGTGTAATTTATAATTCTTGAATTTTGGTTGTGAAGCGGGTGTAAACAAGGCGATAACAACCATTATTACTGTTGATCGTGAAGGGTTTCAGGCCTTCAGCTTTCCCTGTTGACTGTTTCATGGCTTACGCTCTTGGCAGTTCTCAAGAGAACATATTTCGCTTTTATGGAACCTCTGTCACGTTTCGAGAATTGAGTGGATTTCCATTGAAGATTGAAACTGTTGCATTTTGCCTTTTAAGGGTACTTTAATAGAATGTATACATTTTCAATAAATTGAGCATGAACAATCAATTCGAATCGAAGTTTTTCCTTTTGGACAGGAACGATTTATATTATTCTTTCGAAAAGTACCGCCAGGTTAAGGTATAGTTCGTTTAGATAGTATCCGGAAAAAACAAAGCTCAATTGTAATTAGCTCTTAGGCTACTAATTTGATTATATGTTTTAATTTAGTTGGTTCAAGAAGTAGGTCTCAAACGCCAAGAAGAAAGTAGGTTCCTTTTGCCAAAGACACAGTGTATCAGTGTTCGCCACCTGCGCGAGTTCTGCAATTTCAGCGACTTTTGTCTTTTGTGCTATGCACTTTTGATTTTGTCTTTGCACAAAATTCTGTCAATTGTAATTATTTGGTAAATATTTTTAATTCTTGAATTAGAAAATTATAACAAAATATTCATCTCACTTACTTATACAACCTCCACTTAACTGTAAACACTTGACTTATCGTCGAGGTACACCCGAAACTAGATCACCTCCATAATTTTCGGTTATAGTAGTCCAGGACTTTAAAACTGACTGAATTAAATCATCTTTATTTCGTGGCGCTGCTCGTTCAACTTCAATCTTCATAAGTCCTCATATGTTTTTAATGGGACTAAGATCTGGTGAAGCTGCTGGCCATGATACGGTTGTCACTTGGTGTTCTTGCATCCAAGCCTGAGTATAAGCCGAAGTATCAAGTTTTCAAGTTATTTCTTCGAAAATTTGATTGAATCGGTCGTTACCTGATGGAAATTCATGTCAATTTAATGAAATAATATATTATTTTATTTGATATTTCGAAAGTTATAGCACTCAGAATCGAGTTTGATAGATTTAAATACATTTCCTTGTGGATAAACTGAATCATCCACTCAATTCGTGAATGAAATTTCATTCCTAGATAATGCGGTTTTGTTGTTTTATCGTAACATTCCGTGTGCATGGAACATGCACGTTATATCACTGGACGAATTCCTGATTATATTCGATACAATACATCTATTTTTGACAAAGAATTCGTGAGAAACTCTTTCATGTTATTTCCCATTTCACAAGTGGATACTTATGTACTGTACTGAGTGAAATTGAAATGCAAGACATGTTTTACTAATAAGATGATGCAGCAGCACAACATTTTAACTTTTAAGTAAAATGTGTAGAAACCTGTAGCGTTTAGGTTGGTTATATCTAACCTAATGTTTATTTTTCAATTACAGATACCAAACCACCAGTTAAAAAATTGTTTCTTATCGTGGTGCTACGCCTCTCGCTATAGTTGATGGTACCATTAATACTGAAAAGCATTGTGTTTTTTTTCTCTTTGAAACGGCGCATGCTTTATATCCAAAGTGGGGGCGATTTCAGCAGGATAATGCAAGATGCCACATTTTGACCGTTACTCAAGCTTGGATGCAAGAACACCAAGTGACAACCTTTTCATGGCCAGCAACTTCACCAGATCTTAGTGCCATTGAAAACATATGGGGACTAATGAATATTGAAGTTGATCGAGCATCGACACGAAATAAAGCTGATTTAATTCAGTCAGGTTTACAGTCCTGGATTATCATCACCGAAAATTATGGAGGTAATCTAGATTCGGGTGTACCTCGACGTTTAGTCAAGTGTTTACAGTTAAATGGAGGTTGTATAAGTAAATGAGATGAATATTTTGTTATAATTTTCCAATTCAAGAATTAAAAATATATACTTAATAATTACAACTGAGCTTTGTTTTTCCGTATACTTTCTAGACGTACTATAGTTCAAATATGAAATATATGTATTCTTTAAAGGTGGAAATACCGTGAAGACTATCTTGAGAAATATCTTTGTGAATTGCTATGGGTAGCTGTTTCGGTTCCTATATCTGTGATCTCTATTTCATTCTCTGGTTGACTAATTTTTTAATTTAAATTTTATTTCCCTTGCATGAATGTTGCGATATTTTCAATTAAGTGTATATGTTTCCTTAGATTGAGACATTTTTGTTGAAATTAAGCTTTGAACACTCATCTGGGTACTGAATTATCTGTATGTGCCCCTCTGTAAATAAATAAGTTCTAAATGTTAGGGCTATCTGAAGATTCTCTACAACCCTGACGTACGTATAATAGCTTATATTTTGAATTGATTGCTTTATCAATTCTGTAGTATTTGCAAGATTTTCACATCAGTGATTAAATCAACTTATACATCTTCTATACAGTGTCATAAAAAGAAAAATAAATGTTTTTCTAGACAAATTTTAATTTTAAATTAAACTGATTTATTTTCAATATACATATACGGGTGTTAAAAAACAACATTCCAATATTCTAGCACTCAAAATAAGTAAAAAGTTTCATAGTAACATGGGTCCGCAAATGAGTAGTTGTTGGAGATATGAGTGATTTTCTGTTTTCAAAATATTAACTACTAGCGTAACCAAATACGATAAATTACAGAAAATACTCGATTTATTTTTGACTTCTAGTGTTTTACAGAAAACTACCGTTCATTTCAATGCAGGAAGTCGTATGAAGGAATTGCGTTCTCTTTGGAAAAGACCTGGTTCTGTTCGGATCATTTGACAGGATAGTGCAATCCGATGTTGCAAATCTTCGATGTTATTCACTGACGTTGCATACACTGAACTTTTCAGATAACCCCAAATACAAAACTCCAAAGGATTCAAATCGGGAGATCTAGCGGGCCATGACACTGGGCCTCCTCGTCCTATCCAGCTTCTGGAAAATGTTTGATCTAAATGTTCCCCAACAGCAAATGTATAATGTGTGGGCGCTCCATCATGTATAAACCAAATATTTATGCACTGATTTAATGGTACCATGTCGAGAAAATCGAGTTATTTTGAAGGAAGTTAAGGTATGTGGCTCCTGTTTAATTCCGTGGTTAAACTATTGGTCCCAACAAATAGTCTCCTGAAATACCTAGCCAGATATTTATACTGAAACGCTGTTGATGCCTGGTTGCATAAATGGCGTGTGGATTTTCATCCGCCCAAGTATGGCTGTTATGAAAGTTGAAAATTCCATCTTTGGTAAAGCCGGCATCAATGAAAAGGATATCAGAAGTAAAATGCGGATGTTCAGCAATATTTGTTGAAACCCATTGACAGAATGTCCTTCTGGCTTGATGATCAGGAGGATTAAGATCCTGCACGCGTTGAATATGGAATGGATAGAGAAGTTGTTGATACTTAGTTTTCCAGACAAGGGGCCCGATTTTCTAGACGTGTTACTTTTAAATTACTGAATGAATATTTCGTTTATGCAAAATGTAGCGCCCCCACATTATACACTTGCTGTTAGAGAACATTTAGATCAAACATTTCCCAGAAGATATATAGGACGAGAAGGCACAGTGCCACGGCCCACTAGATATCCCGATTTGAATCCTTTGGACTTTTGTATTTAGGGTTATTTGAAAAATTTAGTGTATACAACATCAGTGAATAACATCGAAGAGTTGCAACATCGGATTGAACTATCCTGTCAAACGATCCAAAAACAACCAGGTCTTTTCGAAAGAGTACGTAATTCCTTCATGTGACGATGTACTTCCTGCATTGAAATGGACGGTGGTCATATGGAACATCTTCTCTAGTTAATATTTTGAAAACCGAAAATCGCTCATATCTCCAAAAAAGCTCATTTGTACACCCTTGTTTATATGAACATTTTACTTATTTTGAGGTCTAGAATTCGCTCCCAAAATATTGAAACGTTTGATATTAATTTCCAATTCAAAGTAAGAACCTTCATGAAGTGGACTCAAAACCATAATTTATATAATAATTCAAGAAACGACTGATAGCTGATTCAATTTAGTATTATCAAACGTGGAAAACAATCTGAGTGAACAACTCGTTTCCATTGTGAAATAATGAACGGAAATAATGAAAATCTCTAGTTCGAAAAGTTCGAACAAAAGGTTCGTCCACGAAGAGAGTAACTGAAAAATTTAGGACTAGATCAAGGGTGATACTAAACAAACTGGCATTAACAAGTCGTTTAAATGTCGATATCGAAGCCGTGCATTTGAGATAGGAAATCAATTCGACTATTGAAAGGTGGATGCACATTTTTCGAGCAAATTATATTGCAAATAAGCGATATGTTGTATGTCGACAGCTCAGTGGTGAGAGCCTTGGGCTGGAAACTGAAAGTCTCGTGTTCAAGTCCCGTCAAGTAGGAAAGAAATTTTCCAGTTGGATGTGTTGCGGCCACTATTTCACAGTTCGAAAATTAACAGTGCTGTGCATTTCTGTTTCTATCCTAATGCTTTCGTTTCATCCAATTGAAAACTTTTTTGATGTTGTATTTATAACCTCTTTTGGAATATTGTGTTCATTATCCGAAAAAACTGTGTAAGAGAGGTTTATGAATCTCTCAAAGAATTTGTGGTCTGAAAATTCGAAGTTTTGAAAAATTTTGTTATGCTGAAGGTAGGTATGAAATCCAGTCGGCTTTGCAATAATTCTCCCGGTACAGAATATATTCTTATGCAAATTTAGATCGGAACTTATTTGTGAGACTTAGTCTATTCAGATACAAATTGTGTACAACTTATTTAAAAGACTTCAATTTTGACAAACTGAAAGATACACGAATAAGTGTTCCACAATCTGACAACAATAGCATTCTTGGGTCGAAGTATTAATTCGAACAGGAATTCTGTCGCCTATACCCAAAGTTTCACGTCATCCCGAAATTGACGCGAAACGGTAATTCGATAGAAATTCCAAAAGTTATTCACCAAGTTTTCTGATTATGGCGGACATTGTTCTTGGTTATAATAATTTGGAAGTGTGAGAGAAGCTTAACGTTTAATAATGTGACGCGAGAAATTCCCGGCGACTGGAAAATTTTTCGCTGGAAAAATTCGAACAACGGTCGATGAATTTTCATTAAAAATACTAAAGTTTGTGATTCATTTAACTCCTACACGATATTCTTTTCAGAAGATCACTTTAGGAGCAGAAATTGGAGATGTTGAAGTGGCAATTTTCAACGCCCATATTTGTTGGCCTGCATTTGGATTTTTTCTAATTCATAACTCATTTATTCATTCATTTTCATTCATATCACAGAATATGAATACATTTTTATTTAAATATTTTTTTTTGAATATTTTAATATTAGCCTTCTACATATTTAATTTCAAAAAATTATATTCAATAATTATAACTTCAAGAATTAAATTAAAATAATGTCATATAAGTACCACTTATATCAAACGACATATAAAATAAACATTCATTATAAGACATCCAAATGATATAACAAACTCCAATAAATAAAAATTGTTAACCAGAATCCTATATATTGAATATTTTGAATAGACAAAATTTTGTTTCTGCTGATCAATCTTATGAAAACAAATATCTTTCAGAAATGTTTAACATAATCTTAAGAATTTCATCATAAAACTATCTTACTTAGAATATTCAATATTTTTGGATATCTAACTAAGTTATTTTGTATAAAATCTAAAGATATGTAAAAACATTACTGAAAAACAAGTTTTAAGAGAGACTTTGCTTTGTCAGTATTCAAATAATTCATATTCAATAAAATATAACATCAATCAACAAAAAATATTCACTCACCCTTCAACAATTTAGAAAACTTCTGGTAAATGAATACTGAAAAATTTTTAAATGGAGTTTAAATGGAGGTCAACTACAAATGAATAGTTCTGTGGTTTACCCTTGATCTTAAAGATTAAAAGACAATTTAACGGCCTCTGCTATAGCACAAGGACTATCTGTATAAAGAATTTTAAGAAAACCAAATAATTATATATTATGAATAAAATAACATAAAAAGAGGTAAATTCTTGATAGAAGGTATATAAAATTATTTAAATATTTTCATATTAGCCTTCTACATATTTAATTTCAAAAAATTATATTCAATAATTATAACTTCAAGAATTAAATTAAAATAATGTCATATAAGTACCACTTATATAAAATATTAATATACTACTCTGTCAAGAAAGTACCGGGAATTTTCAATTAAAACAACATTTTTACATTTAATCGTCAAAATTTATTAGGTCGCCTTCAAAATAGGCTCCATTTGCTCCAATACATCTATGCCAACGGCACTTCCAAATATCGAAACATTTTTTATAGGCGCTTTCCGGGATGGACTTTAGCTCTCGCGCCGAATTTTGTTTTATGGCTTCAATCGACTCAAAACGGGTGCCACGAAGGGGCAATTTTAGTTTTGGGAAGAGGAAAAAGTCGCAGGGAGCCAAATCCGGCGAATACGGTGGTTGCTGAAACACGTTTGTTGAGTTTTTGGCGAGAAAGTCACTCACAATCGTAGCTCGGTGAGAAGGCGCGTTATCGTCATGCAAAATCCATGAGTTGTTCGCCCACAAATTTGACCGCTTCTTACGGATACGCTCACGCAAACGTTTCATAACGCCTAGGTAATACTCCTTGTTTACCGTCTGACCCTCTGGAACGAATTCGTAGTGCACCATGCCACAGATATCGAAGAAAACAATGAGCATCACCTTCATTTTCGAGCGGCTTTGGCGTGGTTTTTTCGGTTTCGGCTCATTTTTTGCCACCCATTCCGATGATTGCTGGCTTGTTTGCATATCGTACTCGTAGACCCAGGTCTCATCACCAGTTATAATGCGTTCCATGAATGTAGAATCGGAATTACAGCGATCCAGCATGTCTGAAGCAACCTGTTCGCGATGACGTTTTTGAAGAAAATTCAGGTCTTTCGGTACGAGTCGTGCGGCCACCTTTCTCATGCCCAAAATATCAATCAAAATCGTACGTGCGGACTCGTGGGATATCTTAAGATCATGTGCTATCTCTCTCAAGCTGGTACGACGGTTTTCCAGCACCCTTTCCTTAATTTTATCGACGTTATCTTCGACCGAAGCCGTCGATGGGGGACCACTTCACGACCGTCCTTGAAGGCTCTGTACTACTGATATGCACGAGATTTCGATAGAGCATTATCACCAAAGGCCTTTTGCAACATTTTCAATGCATCGGCACACGAAAATTCATTTGCAACACAAAACTTTAAACAAATTCTTTGCTCAACGTAATCACCCATAGTAAAAATAGGCACGCACTCTGACATCGACTGACTTAATCAGCTGTTGCAAACACACTAGTTGACAGATCCCGCTCAAGCTTGGCATAGTAGTTAAGGACAGTGGTACCAACCTAGGAAACCTGCCTCATTGCCCCGCCAGATTTAAATCGATAATTCCCGGTACTTTCTTGACAGAATGTAATACTAATATTAAAATATTTAAATAATTTTATATACCTTCTATCAAGAATTAACCTCTATTTATGTTAATAAATTTTTAACCCATCAAAAATTTCATGGGGTAGTCAGGTAAAATTTTGTCTAAAAAGACACATAAGTATAAATAAAAAAAATGCAATATAATATGACTCAGCCCGATTCTGGCTTGACCTCCACTTCTGGGACACCTGTATATTCGTAATAGGGAGAGACGAGCTAGCTAAAAATAAGAAAATATGCAGGGTAGTCCATTTGAAAAATGAAGTTGCACTCAATATCTTTTCCATCCTGTATATATTCCATTCCAGTTTGTAAAATCATTCTGAAAAAGATTCAGTTGATTTCGTGAAAATTTTGTGATTAATTTTTTTTGTATATCCATTTATAACAATGTTAAAGGCGGTCAAATTATTGACTTTCATTTTTGAAACCCTGTAACACACAACCGAATGGAGCAAACAAAAAAATTTTTTAATGTGAAATGTCACCTTGACAACGAGCATGTATGTGGTATTATTTGATCGATACTTTACGATATATCGATCGCTACAGCCATCTATCGAAAAATTGTTGACTTCTCTTTCTCCAACCTGTTATATCCTTGTGAATATTAATAGAAATGCACGTAAGAACATCAATACTCACTACTATTGCTTCGGTAGCTTCGTACATAGGACTCACCTGAAAAGGAAAAACAATGGTCACAAATCAGCATCATTAATTACCAAGCAGCGAGCAGATAACAATGCAATCCATACATTGTTTAAGTAATATGTTGCCACACATTCTGGCCACGCTCCAAAACAGCTCGATAGATTATTCCCGATGGAACAAATATCTTGCCAGCTCGATTTCCTTTCTCTTTATTTATAGATCACTACACAGACATAATCATCTCACAAGGAAAATAAATGACAAAATATTGAATACAGTTTCCCTTTGAAATAGTGAGTTTATTTCATTGTAGTCCGACCAACTCAATCGTGTTCATTATTGGTTTTCGAACAGGAGAGAGAATCTCGATTACTTCGCAAGAAGGGGTTCTATTGGATATGGTCCAGAACTTATTGCTTCGTAATTGAGGATTGTGGCGTTTTTATCGGGTGAAAATGGAGATGCTGAGGATATTTTTTTTCTTTGGTTATATTAATTCATAACAAAAGCTGAGTTATTTTATTTCTTCGAATATTAGTTTACTGGCGATTCTAAAGATATTCCGGTTTACAAGTAAGATTCAAATGAAATGCGAGACGATACTTGATAGCAGTGATTAAAATAACTTTAAATTCAGAATTATATCTTGAAACTGCTACAATATACAGTAGACTCGCGCTATTATGAACACAGGTCTGTGTGAACAACCCAATAGTGTGACAAGAAAATATTCTCATTGTATAGAGTGATTCATTTGGAGGTACTTTTGGTGGAGGGGATTTAATTGCAAATTGCGCATGCCTCTTGTAGAATGAAGTACCATTTCTGTTCAGTAGTGTTTGACAATTCATAATAGAAAGACTTTGATTCTATATGTAAACTTTTAAGTTTATCTATCGTCGGAAAAGGATGGCCGTTTTCTAAACAATGAGTGGCAAAAGTAGAAGTTTGTTTATTTTTAATGTTTAGAAAACGGCCATCCTTTTCCGACTATAGACAAACTTAAAATTTTACATGTAGAATCAAAAGGGAAGAAACTTGATTATTTAAAATTTGTTGAAATTTTCAAATTAGTTCACAACAAAAATAATGAACGACTGTACGGATCTGTGAAAATTCAAAATTTTTGGGATATTTAAATAAGTAACATCTGTTTACGAATCTTCTTTGACGTGCCGACGTTCTAATAGTTGTCCTCTCATTTTAAACCTTTTTAAACCTGTTTTTATTGCCCCTTCTACCTCTGTATATTCAAAAATACCCTGTTCTGCTTGTTGAGTCTTCAGTTGTCTGAAGATGGGACAGTTAATTCCCGAAACTCCAGTCACAATTAAATGTGTGAAATATCAATTTATTGGTAGTAAAACATAGTAATTTCTTAAACTTGTTTTAATTATGATGAACTACCAAACAGTAACGGCTGAAACAGTTCAGTATTTTTGAATTAATAAATTAAATAAAAACAACTTAGCTTATGTTTCACTATGAATATTTCCGAATTTTCGAAGACCGAAACAATCATAAATTATTTCTATTTACTGCTAAAGAATAAATTCCCACTTTATGAAGACCATCAGACATCCTACTGCTTAAACCTTTTATATAAGCCTTTGAATTTCTCAATAGAAATAGATAAAAAATCTTCAATCAACTTCTTAGATCTTATAATAAGTCATAGTAATAATAAGTTCGAATTCAACATTTTTAGAAAACCTACCACTACTGATACCATAATCCATTCAAAATCCAATCTTCATGGCAAATTAAAATGTCGACATTCTATAGTTTCATTCATAGACTTTTGAGCATCCTGATGAACGAAAACAATATAATTAAAACTTTAGCGGTGAACAATGGCTATAGAACTGAAATCATTGATAAAATGATTAAAAAGAAAACGTACCATAATATTAAAAAAAAAAAATTATATCACAATATGAATGATCCTTAGGAAGAAGAGAAAATATGTTTTTCATAAATAAAAGCTTTCAGCAGAAGGATTTTTAATAGTTTTCATGAAATGAGAATTAATTCTTATATATTGAATTGAATCAGTCCTTACTTTGTGAAAATCCATATTGAATAATATTTAAATAAGGTTATACTGATTTTCATAATTTTTAATGTTATGTTTACAACACTTGTTTCGCTATCATAGTAGCATCTTCAGGCAGGTCTACATTTTGAATAACGAAGCTTGTTTCCGAAATCCGTTGCTATTTATATTACAGTAAGTACAATAAATTTTTATTGAGCACTAAACCCCAAAAAAGGTCTCCAGCTTATCTGAGCATATTTGACAGGGGTGAGTTATTTAAATCTAATTGTTTGTTAAGTAATATTCCAATTTTTTGTGTTTATTTCTCTCTAGGGATTCTAACAGGTTCAAGGCATAATTTTAACTTTCTAAATGTAGAATTGCAAAATTATGGTTCAAAGTATGTACTGTTTCTAGCAAATGGTTAGAATATGTGGAATTACTTTTATTATTGAGGAAACTGTTCAAATGTTCACAAATTCTATGTCGGAAAGTCCTTACAGTCTGTCCTTTATAAACTTTAGGGTAATCACCACAGGTTAACTTATAAACCCCCAATTTATCATCTTTATGTGTACAGTCTTTATTATTTTCAAGTTTGAATAGGTTTTAAATGAAGTTCTTAAATAATATTTATTTATGAGGTATTTAGCAATTTTCTCAGAAATACCTTCAGTGTATTTTAAGGAAATGTATTTAAAATTTTCTTTTATATTAGGATATACCATATTTAAAGCTATTTTATTGTATTTATTCCTCAACAATTTGTCTGTCAACGTAGTATCATAGTTATTATTAATAGCCATTTGTTTAATTATGTTGAGTTCTGAAATATAATTTTCTCGATTCATGGGAATATTAACTAATCTATGGATCATACAATTGAATGCTGATAATTTTTGATTTAAAGGATGATTTGATTTATTGTGTATCGTAGAATCCGTATAGGTTGGTTTTGTGAAATATTGAAAAATCATGTGAATTATTTATTCGAGTAACAATTAAATCAAGAAAATTAATAGAATTATAATGTTCGGTTTCCATAGTGAATGATAATGAAGGATGTATTTCACTGATTAATAAAAATATTTTTCTCAAAAGTCTGTCTGTACCTATGAAGCAACAGAAAATATCGTCTACATATCTATACCAATATAAAAAATATTTCTTAAGGGGATTTTGGTGAATTTTAGTTTCAATATTGTCCAAGAATATTTCTGCTAATAAAGGACATATTTAAATAGGGAATTAATTCTTTAGCAGTGAATATGAATAATTTACCTAAGATGGTGGTGAACAATAAATAAGGAAACTCCAACTTTTCCGAATCGGAGATTCATCAAATTAAATGTGATGATTGTAATGCTACATATATAGGACAGACAGGCCGATGTTTACAACAAAGAATCAAAGAAAATAGGATGTCTATTTTGAAAAACTAGAAATCAACCGGTTTTGCCGAACATTGTATAGAAAATAATAATTTTTTAATGAGAAAGTTGACACTTTACTATATAATGTTAATAAGGGTAAGTTGATGAACTATTTGGAAATTATTTCAATCAAAAAAGCCATTGAGTAAAAGCAGAGTTCAACAAATTCCCAAATACTCTTTGGAAACACCCCTATATTGGATACTGTTATTTCCATGCGCCATAAAAATACACAGATGTCCTAAGTGTAATAAAAGAACCTTTTCAATTTTAGGTTCAGTTCCTTTTTGAAGCCCTTTGAAGATGGTCGATAGACAGAAACACGTGTCAGGATTTTGAATAAACTGTGAAACATAAAACTGTGTGAATTTTTTGAAATAAAATAATTAAATACAAATTAGTTTTCAACCAATATAAATCCTTCAATTCAAGGCTTGCTTGCTTCACTTCATCAGAAACCTATGTCTTCTTGCAGTTTTCACTTGGGGAACGTATCAAATGTCAACATTATTCCAGTGAATCCCAGATTATAAGTAAGAATTCACTATCCTATATATCAGATTCACAGAAATTATAAGAAGTTGAAATAATCCGAATCACTGAATAAGATAAAATCTCCTCTAGTAGAACTCTAATATAGAGAACAGAAAATTTCCATTAGATTTCACGTGAATAAATCATATCCAAGGGTGTCATTCATCCCATAAAATCAATCATAGGCAACGATTCCTATCATATATAGTCCCGTCTAGAGCTTATTGAGCCGTTGAAGGAGTTCCTTTTAACCGAGACGGAATACGTATAGGTAATTTATTTATAGGAGAATAACCCAGGCGAGCATTCTTAATACGATTTCCACCGAATTGAGTTCAATTTTTGGTGATGATAGGGCACGTTCGGTGTACCTAATTTAGATCTGTCGCAGACCCTGAAAATTCCTTTTTATTGGGATTTCAGATCGTGAATTCTCACGAGTCGGAGGGGTGGTTTTTTCGGATATTATTTGATTTATTTTGTTTTCTCTCTGGTTCTTTTTGCTTATTTATGTTGTATAGTATGATGAAACTATTTATAGGGGTTCACATTCACCATGTAAAATTTATGGCAATAAATTATTATAATTATTATTATTTGAGGCTGTTTGGTAATCGGGTGTTTTTTTTAGAGTGATAGAATTTTGAATTGAAATAAAACACATTTAAATTAGGATTGAAGCCAATTTTATGAGAATTATGTTTTCAAAATAATTTCCGGCATATGTCCACCACGACTAGACCAATTTTGGGCCACTTTGTCGAGTAATTCAGGCCTTACTTTATCAATAACACGAGTTATGTTGGCTTCCAAAGCGTCTATTGTTTCTGGTTTATCAGCATAAACCAATAACTCGACATAACCCCAAAGAAACTAATCCAGTGGAGTTATGTCGCATGATCTTGAAGGCCATTTAATTGGACCATTTCTCGAAACAACGTTATCGCCAAATCTTTCTTTCAATAAATCAATTGTTACGGTAGCAGCATGAGGTGTAGCACCATCTTGTTGGAACCAAAACACTTCTGGGTCGATACCATCCAAATTTTGAAACAAATAATCATTTATCATCGATCTGTAACGAGCACCATTCACTGTAACATTAGCTCCAGCATCGTTTTTGAAGAAATATGGACCGATTATGCCTCCAGCGTGTAAAGCGCACCATACAGTGGTGCATCTTTCAGGATGCAATGAAACCTGCTGAACTTCTTGGTGATTGTTTTAATATACGAGTGGACTAAAAGAAATCATCTACCTATCAATCATGGACCTCTTACCAGTTGCGAATGAAATCACTTTCATTCCTTGCGAACAGCCAAAATAAATTTCAATCCGATAACATCGAGGTATATCGAACGCAAAAAAGTCTTATACAACACAAGCGTTCAAACAACCCAATTCCGACGTCCCCCTTGATATTACGTTCCTACCTGTGAACAGGAAACTATTAAATTCTCACACAGAATCATCTTCACTGCTTCCGCAACATTTAAGCATCCCCTCGCCCTGTTTTGAATATCTATTATTCGACGTTGTGATATCAGTGTCTGGCATCTGCTACAGTTTCACATGCTTTGATGGGAACTGACCATAGCAACCCTATTAGAATAGGGTTGCAATTCAGAATTCGAATGAAATAGCTGCAAGGTCGAGTTTCGAACCTGTCTCCGTATATATGAATGAATAAACTTTGAAAAATTTTGGAAGACGCATTAATAATAAACAATATATCTGTTCATCAGTAGGAGGTTAACAGATGTAGCAGCAATTTGATATGAAGCGAAGAAAAATAGCATCTTCTCGAATTTTATAATAACGGGTATTCCGTTTCGTGTCCCGGATTAAAACAAGTTGTAGAAATTACTACGTTTTACCACCAATAAATTGATATTTTACACATTTAATTGTGACTCGAGTTTCGGGAATTAACAATCCCATCTTCAGACAACTGAAGACTCAACAAGCAGAACAGAGTATTTATGAATATACAAAGGTAGAAGAGGTAATAAAAACAGGTTAAAATGAGAGGATGCTCAATAACTATTAGAACGTCGACACGTCGAAGAAGATTCGTCAGCAGATGTTACTTATTTAAATATTTCAAAAATTTTGGATTTACAGAGATCCGTTCATTATTTTCATTGTGAACTAATTTGAAAATTTCAACAGATTCTAAATAATCAAGTTTCTTTCCTTTTGCTTCTACATGTAAAATTTTAAGTTTATCTATTGTCGGAAAAAGATGGCCTTTTCTAAACAATGAGTGGCAAAAGTAGGAGTTTGTTTATTTTTAATGAAATTCATTTTATGTCCGTTCTTCCAAAATTTTTGAGATATTTAAATAAGTAACATCTGTTTATCAATCTTCTTTGACGTGCCTATGTTCTAATAGTTGTTAAGCGTCCTCTGATTTTAAACCTTTTTTAACCTGTTTTTATTACCTCTTCTACCTCTGTATATTCATAAATACCCTATTCTGCTTGTTGAGTCTTCAGTTGTCTAAAGATGGGATAGTTTATTCCCGAAACTCGAGTCACAATTAATATCGTGTTCCGGTTATCACCGCCCTGTTTTAATGACATATGTCGAACAGAATTGTGATTCGAAGCCTCATATGTTTAGTTGAAGGTTAGCCATTCGACAATATAGATCGTTTATCTACTGCAGAGCGTGTGAAAATTGTGAAAACTTACTACAAAAACAATGATTCTGTAGTATGTTTCGTGCATTATGGACAGGTTATGGTCGACATAATCTGAGCGTACAATTGGTGACATACTGAAAAAATTCGAAGAGGCTAGATCTGTTACAGATGTTTTAAGGCCCATACATTATCGACATGCACTCTCGACCGAAAATATTTCTGTTGTAAGTGTTTTTTTTAGAGTGATAGAACTTACGATAGGGATAACTGTGATTTGACAGAAGGTAGAAGTTGTTTTGACATTTCTGTTCAGTAAGCATTGACAAATTATCATGGAAAGACTCACGCCGCAACAACGTTTACAAATTGTTGATATTTATTTTCAAAATTAGTGTTCTATTCGCCAAACTTATAGAGCACTTCGTGAAATTACGTACGTTTACATAATCGTCCATCAGAGCAGCTCATTCGTCGAAATATCGATAAATTTCGGACAACATTTTATCTACTCGATGCAACAACAACAACAAGACTGTACGTGCAGAAGAAAATATCGCTGCTGTAAGTCATAGTGTTGAGGATGCTCCAGATTTGTCTATTCGTCGACGTTCACAACAAGTTGGACTCTGTGCATCCACCACATGGAAAATTGTGCGTAAAGAACTTGGTCTACACCCATACAAGATCCAACTGGTTCAAGAACTAAAGCCACTTGACCATAATAAGCGTCGTTTGTTTGCTGATCGGGCTCTAGAACAGCTTGAAGTTGATCCACCTTTTGATCGTAAAATTGTGTTTAATGATGAAGCTCATTTATGGTTGAACGGCTATGTAAACAAGAAAAATTGCCGTATTTGGAGTGAAAACAATCCTCAAGAAGTTCTGCAGGTTCCATTGCATCCTGACAAATGCACTGTATGGTGTGCTTTATACGCTGGAGGCATCATCGGTCCATATTTCTTCAAAAACGATGCTGGAGCTAATGTTACAGTGAATGGTGCTCGTTACAGATCGATCATCAATGATTATTTGTTTCAAAATTTGAATGGTATCGACCCAGGAGTGTTTTGGTCGATAGTGCTACACCTCATGCTACTAACGTCACAATTGATTTATTGAAAGAAAGATTTGGCGATAACATTATTTCGAGAAATGGCCCAATTAATTGGCCTCCAAGATCATGCGACATAACTCCACTGGATTATTTTCTTTGGGGTTATGTCAAGTCATTGGTTTATGCTGATAAATCATAAACAATAGACACTTTGGAAGCCAACATAACTCGTGTTATTGATGAAATAAGGCCTGAATTACTCGAAAAAGTGGTCCAAAATTGGTCTGGTCGAATGCGGTTCCTCAGAGAAGAAAGACTTTGGTTCAATTAATTGGCCTCCAAGATCAGGCGACATAACTCCACTGGATTATTTTCTTTGGGGTTATGTCAAGTCATTGGTTTATGCTGATAAACCAGAAACAATAGACGCTTTGGAAGCCAACATAACTCGTTTTATTGATATATTGATGCCTGAATTACTCGACAAAGTGACCCAAAATTGATCTGCTCGAGTGCGGTTTCTCAGAGCTAGTCGTGGTGGACATATGCCATATTGGACATATTTTCAAAACATAAATGTCATAAAATTATCTTTCAAATAAAAAAAAATTGGCTTCAATATTAATTCAAATGTGTTTTATTTCAATTTAAAGTTCTATCACTCTAAAAAAAACACCCGATATATAATATATATAGATTGGAAGAACTTTCCGACATAGAATTTGTAAACATTTGAAGAGTTTCCTTAATAATGAAAGTAATTCCATATATTGTAACCATTTGTTAGAAACAGGACACACTTTCAACCATAATTTTGAAAGTCTACATATATTTAGAAAGTGAAAGTTATGCCTTAAACCAGTTTGAGTCCCTTGAGATAAATAAACACAATAAAAATGGAATATTACAACAATTGTTGTATTGAATAACAATAAAAATTTGTGAAAATCAGAATAACCTTATTTAATATTATTTAACAAATCAGTCCTTAAAATAAAATAATTGGTTCATCTGCCATTTAGAGTTTTTTTTCCGAATTAAACATAAACTGCATACAAAATCCGGATGCGATCCAACAATAATCATCCAGGCTTCACATCCAAATCAATTCATTCTAAGAGTTTGACAATTAGGGGTTTCAATTCATAAATAATATTGGTCCAAAATGTATTATCGAATTTTCTTGTTGTGCTTTTCATCGCAACAAAGTAATACTGACAAATGATGTGTGCAATTTGTCGCATTTTTTTTAAGTAAACAAAGTAACTAACTTCGTGAAACACCCAATTTATTTCAGTGAGGTGTTGTATTGAATTATGTCAAGTTTTCCATGCGAAAGCAAACGATGCCAAATAAGGTGCTAGGGAAAATGAGGTGCTCAACAAAGTCTTTACGGTTGCTTATTAACAATTTGAAATAAAAAGCCTTATAAACTTCGCGTACATTGAGGTGATGAGTTCACAGAAGCATGCAGGAGACTTCATATAAGGCATTTAATTCAAAAGTAGCGTATAAAGCGGATCCAATTAGTGCTTAAGGGTTTCAAAGTGAAATAAAACATTCCTGTGCAATCGAAATATATTTACTTTATTCGAAAAACCAACTAATTTTAATCGTGTCTGAAATATATCGTTCACATATGTGTGACTCCGTTGCTAATCCGATACATCCTAATGTTTTTGGACTGTTGGGCCAGTCTTATTGTGGGTTTCATAAAGATTCGGTGATCACTGAATCAACTGATACTGCTCCGTCTCATTAGAGACGGCCCTGTCTACATTCGATATAATTCATTCTTTTCTTATCTCAACTTGAATCATTCCACGTTGATATTTTCAGTCTAGCAGTTTTGAGCTGTCATTCGAACTGGATAAACGTGGGTAGTCCTTAGAGCATTTTGATATATTTATTGCCTATGTATTATAATCCACGACGCAGCATTGGGAATTGTAAACTCTTTTATTCTATCCTTATCGACGGTTCAAGCATCTGTCTTTTTTGACTTCGGCCAAATTATTGCACATTTGCCGTTTGTGGTTTCAGCACACATTATCGCATTACTTTCGAGTAATAAACACCCTTTGTCCCTTGTGTCTGCACACAATTATCGCGATTACTATAAACATATTAATCCACATACTCATTGCTTTAGTTTGATATCATATACAGTGCTACCAAAATGTGATTGTTATTGCTAAAGTATACGATTTTTTACTTCAATTCCTTATCATTCTTGTTGGTTTATCTTGTTAGATTAACACAGTTAGTTCATCATCGAGATAACTACATACAAGTGCTCTTGAAGTTAAATTATCCGCTATACTACGTTAAGTACCCTCCACTAAACCTTTTGTAATTAAGCATTGCGTTGCGATTAATTTGCAATTGTTTTTCATTTCAAAATACTGAAATAATAAGCAATCTACTGCTGTAAACTAACCGTGCTACGATACAGAAAGGAAGGCCGTTTCAAAGGGCAATTTCAACTGATGCTCTTCTCAAATAAATTAATTCGGCTGATCTGTACCAAAAATTATTAATAAGGAGTATTAGCTATGGTAACAGAAAGTTCTAGAATTTATGATATTCTTTTTTACTAATTCTGCATACCGATGAACTTAAAATGTTGATATGATATGACAGCTACCCAAAAGGAAACCTCTTATTTCAAAACCCTGTATTTACTTGAAACGGTTCTCTGAATAAGAGGAATCCCCAGGGACACGAAATTATTCTCAATGGGAGTAATATCCTATATTCTCGAAGTGTTAAAGATTTCGGTATAACAATCGATTAAACTTTGTCTTGGGATGCAGAGGTCGCTGCTGTCCACTGGTTCTATCCCACTATGCACCAGTTGCGTCCCTTAAAAAACTTTCTTCCTCTTGCAACAAGAAAGAATCTATTTTATTCTTTGTTTCTACTCATAATCGATCATGCGGATGTGACCTATATAGGACTGACGTCGCAGCAGCTCAGCAAGTTCAAACGATTGCAGAACGCTGGCATAAGGTTCGTCTATGGTTTAAGAAAGTTCGACCATGTTAGTAGTTTTTGTCAGGAACTCAAATTGCTAACCCTAAAGGTTTTTGGCGCCTATTATTGTTGGGCTTCAAGGTTATGAGAACTCGTGAACCTAAATATCTCTGCGAGCGTCTTCAAGGTCTCGGTGGTGAGTTCTATAATACTAGAGATTATTTCAATTCTACTCTCAGAATACCAGCCCATGGGACTGGTTTTATGTACAAAAATTTCTGGTTGAGTTTCTCCCAGCTTTGGAATCATGTTCCTGCTTCTGTCGCTCGAAGAGTTACTTTTTCATCGTTTAGTATTTTATTCAAGAAGTATTTACCCACTAACGAACTTTGATATAAATGTGGGATCATCGCGCCTTGCTAGTTCGCTTTTCTCCTCTCCTATCCTACCATTTCTTTATCCCTAGTCTTGTGTGGTCAGATTTTAGTTTAGTTTTTATTATTATTGGCTATAATGAGTGTGGATAGCTCAGCGGGAGAGCATCGGACTCGTGACCGGGAGGTCCAGGGTTCGAATCCTATTCAGGTAGAAAAGAAATTTTCTAGTTGGACGGGTATCTGCCACCATTTCACTGTTGGGTCAAAAATTAACAGTGCTGTGACCTAAAGTGGCGCAAGATCGCAGTAACAAAGCCTACACAGAACACAACTGAACTCCTAACTCGCACAAGCTGAAAAAGCTTCTGAGGGATCTTCACAGAACATCTAGGAGTATCAGGATAATAATAATAATAATAATAATTCTTGCATCCTGTCATATCTTGTTTTCTCTAATTTTTAAGGTAGACAGGAAGATATTGCCTAAGGGATATGCTCACCTTTTGCACTCTGTAATAAATGATGTATCAAATTTGTTATAGCAACAAAGTATCATTATAAATTATAGATAGACATGGTCTCATAATCAATTAAACAAGAGAAAAATATAGAATAGATATAAAACTGTAAAGAAAATATGGATCAAACAGTTGAACGTATAAATGCATGAACGTGTTATAACGGAAAAACGTTAATCTCCTATTGTCATATATGTCCATTCAGAAGACATCGCCGATATGTTATAAAAATAGACTTCAAAGAAGCACAAAAACCTTGATGCGTGTGGGTTCCACAAATCCATTGTCGGGGTTCCACGTCGTCCTAGTTGTTTTGATCCTCATTCAGGGACAGCTGGCAGCTTGCGGAACAGCTGGCAAACGGCAAGAATCCTTCCGTTCCTAGACGTGTCGGGTTTCTTTGCCTGCATTCGAAACGGACCTTGAAATGCAAGTGCGTTCTTGCAAACCGACGGCATTCAATAAAGCCGCGTTTTGATAGAGGGGTGATGCGATGAGAAGGTTCCGTAATGCGTTAGATAGCTTAAGAACTAATGGATGAATACACCGTGGTAGTAAAGGGGAGCCCTCTAACGATTGCATGTTGAAGTAGTGTTTATTTTGAGTCTGTCATTCTTGTTGACAGAAAGTTGGTTTAATATTTGACATTAACGAAATGGGTCGATTTACGCTTAAATAAAACTGGGAAGTATCAAAATCTTATTTCCAAAGTGGTCTTTTATCAACACTATCAGAAATTTACGTGGAAAATTCAATAGAAATGAAAGTGCCTCACGGTCCTTTGTGGATCAATTTGTTCGTGAAAACTGGATGGCTATTCGATAAAACAACACGTACGTTCTCGTCTGATGAGCACACCTGAAAACACGAAAGAATGATCTTGTTTTTCATTCATAAATGTTAGGGTTCAACCTTTCTAATGAACTAATAATGTTGAAAAAATAATCATTAGTTTTCTAGTTATAACCAATCAACAATGGAAATTTTGAATTTTCCCCTTAGTTTACATTGTATTGTAGGAGTAGGAACCTCTTGTTTTCTCGTATGTAACATAGTTTCCTAACTTTACGTCACGATTTTATCGTAATTCCTTGAACGGAAAAAGTTTCGTCGTTTTGATCGAAGCTTATTAAAACCGATGAAATCTAAATATTCAATTTCATACACATTTAGGTCAAAAAACAAAAAGTTATGAAATTCAGTATCCTGCAATAACTGGACGAATTTTGTGCTAATAATTGAGGATGACATAATGGGATAAAAACTGAAGCGTCTGATATTGATGAAATACATTTAGTTCCGATTCAATTTTGTTGTCCGTTCATTATCCTGTACATATCGTGAATCAGTGCTTGGCATCCTTCTATTCTCCTGTTCTTCGGAAAGAGGTCCAAGTCATCCCTTTGGTACGTATAGCGACTATAACCAGTTGAGGTCAATCAGTATTCTTCCTAGCTTTTCTAGAGTTCTCGAGCTAACGGTGTATAAACAGATAACGCATTTCTCAAATGTTAATAATGTATTTCGTAGGAAACGGAAAGGTTTAGGAGAGGATATAACTGTGAAAGTGCCCTTGGTGATGTTACGTATATCTTCAAAGCGTACGATAGAGGTAATTCATGTTGTTGGTCCTGTTTAACCTCAACAAGGTATTCGATATTGTGCATCAGTGCTCGGCATCCTTCTATTCTCCTGATCTTCGGAAAGAGGTCCAAGTCATCCCTTTGGTACGTATAGCGACTATAACCAGTTGAGGTCGATCAGTATTCTCCCTAGCTTTTCTAGAGTTCTCGAGCTAACGAGCTTACGCATTTCCCAAATGTTAATAATGTATTGCGTAGGAAGCAGACAAGTTTAGGAGAGGATATAACTGTGAAAGTGCCCTTGGTGATGTTACGTATATCTTCAAAGCGTACGATAGAGGTAATATTAAATTGTTGGTCCTGTTTACCCTCAGCAAGGCATTTGATAAACCATGAAATCTTGCTCGTGTTACTTCGATATGTAGGTTCTGCGGACAACTCCCTCCAGCTCAAAACCTCAATCAGACCATATGCGTAATGGTCACTTTTATGTGGATGACACTGAGATTTTTTCCTGAGGAGGATATTCGTCTGGACGAAGGAAGGATTAACGCTTACTTGGAGGGACCATCTTCTACAGCTCAAACCGATTAAGTCTTCTATGGTTATATTCAGCAGTGATTCGCAGATCTTTCATGTCCAACAAAATATCAGTATCAAACTTGATGATGAATGTCTTCCTTTTTCAAACCACTGCAAGAGTCTTGGTCTCATTATAGACTTCAAAATGCTGTTTAGCGAACCAACAAATTGACACTGGTCTAGTGTGATCTGAAGATGATATATAGCCATAAGTATCGATTAATTGCTACCTCCCAAACCTCCTTTCCTTCTTTCCTTATGATTAAAATTTTCATAAAAGCCAAATTGAGCCGAAGTTTTCAGAACTTAATAAGATTTCTGTGTATATGTAGCAAAAAACGACAATAAATGTATCTTTAATGATCAATTAACTACTAAATACCATTTGTCATTATGCTGTTTCGGCCTTTATAACCTCTATATGGTTTCTTGAGATGGAACAAACTTAACACTGAATTGAAAAACAAAGAACTTGAAGGATGGGAAGAAATAGGTGAGTTTCACGGTCTGCTGCCCAAGAAGAAGGCCTTCCCACGAGATGCAAATATCAGATTATGAAGATAGTATCAAGAATTGGAACGCTAGACGGTCCCCCTTCTTAATTTGACACATGTATCTACCTCACTAATGAGATGTAAATCAAAAAGACACCGAAATGAAATATCGAAAAGATGGGTCCCTAAATCATTCATCTTTATATCGATGACGTATCTCACCCAAAACGGTAATTATAGGAACATAAACCAGGCATAAAACCGGGCTGCAGAACAGGAAAGGAAGTTAATAGAAGAGGTAAGTTAGTCGGAGAACAGTAGGTAGTTGTTAGGTAAGAACGTCACCTGTCCTATTGTAATAACCTGGCCACACCTGCCTTAAACAGTGGCGGTACATGAAACGAATCCGTCGGACACGGTAAAGAAGAAACATGACCATGACGGTGCTAACAAACGACACTTATGTGGTAATATGTCACGTGCTACTAACCTTATGGCCCAATATTTTGCAACTTTAACATTGGTTTTCGTTTTAACAGATATTGAACGATGTAGCAATCAAATCCGGTCGACTAATTATTCTCCTTCAAAGAATCTACGATAAGTAGATAAGATATAAATTAAATTTTTTTTACCATCTACATTTTCTAAAATAATAACAAGGGTTTTTACTTGATAGGAGAAAGATTATTACAATATTTAAAATATCATATAGAGTTAGTCTGTGACCATCAACAGATCTCAATTAAAAAAAAATTTATTCAAAAACTTTTTAGAATTGAATAAAATAAATGTCTTAGAAAACACAGGTTCAATTCAGTAGACATATAGAATTAACACTCATTACACAGTACCAAAAGGAATAAAAGAATTCCAACAATATAAATAATTAATTAAAAATACTAAATAAACACTTGAACGATACAAAATTTTGTTTCGTATCTTGTATTATGAATTATATATTATTTTTGGAAAGGGATTTGGTTTCCATGAAACAAGATATGAAACAAAATTTTGTATCCTTCAAGTGTTTGTTTATTTAGAATTTTTAATTAATTATTTAGATTTCTTGGAATTCTTTTATTCCTTTTGATACTTTGTATTGAATGTTGATTCTATGTCTACTAAATTGAAACCGTGTTTTCTAAGACATTTATTCAATTTAATTCTGAAAAGTTTTTGAATGAAATTTTTTCGAAATTAAAATCTGTGGGATGTTAACAGAATAAATCTGAAAATCAAAACATTTTAATCTGTTAGTATCCTACAGTTTCAATTTAAAAAAAAAATTTATTCAAAAAACTTTTAGAATTAAATTAATGTCTACAATAAGCACCGCTTATATTTAATAGACGTATATAATAAAAACTCAATATACGATGTCAAATAGAATAAATAAACCAACAAATATAAAAAAAGTCATTTAAAATCAATAAATAAATATTTGAAGGAGACAAAATTTTATTTCTGATCTTACCATAATGAAACCAATTCCTTTTCAAAAGCATAAAACACAACTTAAGGATTTCTCAAAAAATATAATTTATTTGAAATATTTAATATATTCAAATATTCAAATGAGTTTATTAAGAAATCTCTCAAAACATGCACAATATCTTCAAAAATCAATTAGAATTCGGATAATCTCTTCATGGGCCCTTGATAATATTTAAAATATCCAAATCAACTAACAATCAGTATATCTTACCTTAGAGTGAAACCGGAGATTATCTGGATTTTTAAAGTTAGTCTGTTTTAAACAAGCTCTAAGGTAAGATATACTGATTGTTAGTTAATTTTGATATTTTAAGTATTATCTAGGGCCGAAGAGATTATCCGAATTCTAATTGTTTTTTGAAGATATAGTACATGTTTTGAGAGATTTTTGAATTAACTTATTTGAATATTTAAATATATTCATAAAATAAAAATAAATTATATTTTTTGAGAAATCCTTAAATTGTGTTTTATAATTTTGAAAAGGAATTGGTTTCATAATGGTAAGATCAGAAACAAAATTTTGTCTCCTTCAAATATTTATGTATTGATTTTAAATGACTTTTTTATATTTGTTGGTTTATTTATTCTATTTGACATTGTATACTGAGTTTTGATTATATACGTCTATTAAATATAAGCGGTGCTTATTCTAGACATTAATTTAATTCTAAAAGTTTTTTGAATAAAAATTTATTTAAATATTTTAATATTAGCCTTCTACATATTTAATTTCATAAAATTATATTTAATGATTATAACTTCTGAAAATAAATTAAAATAATGTCATATAAGTACCACTTATATCAATTGACATATAAAATAAACATTCATTATTAGACATCCGAATGGTATAACAAAATCCAATAAATAAAAATTATTAACCAAAATCATATAAATTAAATATTTTGAAAAGTCAAAATTTTGTTTCTGCTGATCAAGCAGGAATAAAAATTTTTTGTTTAATTAAAATTGTAGAAGACTGACAGATTATATCTGTTTTGATATTCAAATTTTGTTATATTTCTTCTATCTAGTAAAAAGCCTCTTTCTATTTTATTATTATAGAATGAATCTGTATGGTATTTAAAATATTGTAATAATCCTTCTTTCATCAATTAAAAACCTCTTTTATTATTTTATTGTATATATAATAATTATATTTTGGTTTATCATTCATACATATTATCATTTGGATTTAACTGAGTCCTAAAAATATCTTTGCAAGCTTTGTGTAATTTCTGTGACGAACATAGAATAGGTAGGATTATTAAAAGTTTACTATATTCCACTGTTTGATTAAAGGGAGACACGAGGCTGGTCTGGTAAGATAATATTTGTTAATTATTTCAATTTTTCAAATATGAAGTGGGACTGAAGAGTTATCATTTGTTGGAATTCTAAATTGCTTTTTGAAGATGTGCTGCATGTTTAAGGAATTTCTTTGAAGGAATTTAAAGTAAGTTATTTTTGAATAAGTTCTTGAGGTTATGTTTAACATTTTTGAAAAGGGATTTGGTTTTCATAATACAAGATAAGGAAACAAAATTTTGTATTCTTCAAGTGTTAATTTAGTATTTTTAATTAATTACTTATATTTCTTGGAACTCTTTTATTCCCTTCGCTACTGTGTAATAAGTGTTATTCTATGTCTACTAAATTGAAACCGTGTTTTCTAAGACATTTATTTAATTTTATTCTGAATATTTTTTCGAAATTAAAATCCCTTTTATTATTTTATTGAATATATAATAATTATATTTTAGTTTGTCACTCATACATATTATCATCACTGAGTCCTGAAAACACCTTACAAGCTTTGTGTAATTTCTGTAAAGAACATACAATACGTAGCATTTTTAAAAGTTATTTCGGTGTTTGTTCAAACGAAGACACGAGGCTGGTCTGATAAGATATTTCTTGTTAATTATTTTTATTTTTTAAATATGAATTGGGACTGAAGAGTTATTTTCTTGGAACTCTGAATTGCTTTTTGAAGATATGCTGGCTATTTTAGAAATGTTTTTGAAGGAACTTATTTAAATCAAGTTATATTCGAAGAAGTTTTTGAGCTTATATTTTGCATTTTTGGAAAGGGGTTTGTATTTCATAATACCAGATGCGAAATAAAATTGTGTATCCTTCAAGTATTTGTTTAGTATTTTCAATCAATTATTTTTATTTCTTGGAATCTTTTATTCCTTTTGGTACCGTGTCATGTCGGGTTTTTTGAAGTTGTATCAAGAAATAAAGTTATGGTACCGGTTCATTGTTACAAGTTGATTTATATCCTTCTAGGGACCTATATTAGATAATAAGTAGAAATCAACAGACATCTAATCCAATTGTACCATGGATTTCTATCAAATGAAGGCCAAGGTATTGTTTCCATGAGAATTTGCGACTCCACCTATTTGTGATTTATATTTTCTTGCAGATGCTATTCTTGAACATGAAAATCCTGTTCGTCTATTAATGTTTTCTGTATGAAAAAATAAGAAATCAATGAAAACTTCAACTCTTCGTTATTTGGGATTATGGTGTTTTTCATTAGGAATTTAAATGCTTGTCTTAAGGCGAAACTGCCGCTTCTCTATGTAATCTCATGCGCAAATCACTTGCGCATGTACATTCTATAATATTTAAGTATTAAATGCATAATCTGTATACCTTGGTTGCTTCCAATAGAACTATGTTTCTTCAGTAAAAAGATAACCACAGAAACCATAGACTAAATGCCATGTTATTTTGATATACCAAAGCAATTTGACCTCTAACAATCCTATTCCAACATACACAACACAGCAGTCTCTAAATTTTATTCCAACACACACAACACACCAGTCTAGCAGATCCTAATGCAACACACCCAACACACCAATCCAACAGAGACTATTCCAATATACACAACACGCCAGTCTAGCAGATTCTAATCCCAATACACACAACACACCAGTCTAGCAGAGGCTGTCAACACTATTTCAACAACACAGGAGACCCACATCACCTCACAGTAAGTTATTTTTGTAAACTTCAATCATTTTATGACATATATTCTCATACTTCAAATATATCTTCTATACTTGTTCAATTTATACAGTCCACTCATCTCTAATCCTTGACACAAGGTTTTCACATATTACTCTATTTATATTAGTTATATCTAATAATAATAATCCCTGAGACCAGGTCTACACACACACTATTCATACTGGTTATTCCTTAAGGAATGTAATGCAACGTTGATTCCGAAATGCATAGGTTATTTTGATATATTGGTAATATTTCTAACCAGCTCTCTAATTTCAGGGAAATTTCGATCTCATTGAAATTCCGTTTGCAAAAAACTTATTACAAATTTATAGCCTTTTTGTGCTTATCATTGGCGATTTTTGTGATAATAGTTTGGAGAAAAAGAAATCCATTATTTTCTCAGTAGATGGCTATACTGATCAATATCTAGTGAAGTATCGCTCGAGCAATTTCATATTTATGGCCGTTGTCAAGCTGACATCCCACACTTTATTACTTACGTACGTACTGTATCTATTCTTTTTGTTTCTGAGCTTCAAAGGCATAGCCTCAGCTCTTGTCGTTTAATAATTATTATTTAAAAAAAGCTCGATGTTTGGGTGCCACGCCAATTAACGCCAAAAACATGATAGATCGAATGTCCATCTGCGAAGCCTTGGCAAAACGGAATGAAATCAATCCATTCCTTGAACGATGGTGACTGGGGGATAAGAAATGAGTCACATACGACAATATTGTGCGAAAACAATTGTGGTCAAAGCGCAGTGAAGCAGCTCAAACGGTGGCCAAACCAAGACTAACGACCAGGAAGGTTTTACTGTGCATTTGGTGAGACTGAAAAGGAATAATTTATTATGAGTTGCTTCGATATGGCCAAGCACTAAATTAGCATATCCACTGTCAACAACTGGTCCGTTTGAAGCTAGCGATTGACCAGAAACGCCCAGAGTTGACCTACAGAATGAAAGTTGTGTTCCATCAAGACAACGACAGGCCACACACGTTCTAGTGATTCGTCGTAAGCTCTGAGAGCTTGGTTGGGAAGTTTTAATGCATCCACCAAATAATCTGGACCTGGCACCAAGTGATTATCATCTTTTTCTTTCATTACAAAACTTCCTAAGTGATAAGAATTGGCATCAAGAGGAGAGTTCTTCGCCAATAAGGGCCAAAACTTCTATGAGGAAAGCTACCTTTACAAAGGCAACAATTAATAGAACAAAACGGTGATATGCGACACAAATCGGACAATCCAAAAGATATTAAATGAAGTCTTGAATTTCGCTCAAAAATAATGGATTTTTTTCACCAACCAATTATTCGTTGTGTCCCAAGTCCATCATCAGCAATTGATTAATCAACCACCGGACCGACTCAGGTAGAAACCGTTCCACGTGGACCTTCACGTGAAAAAATCAATTTATCTTTTTCTTGGCAGCCGGCTCGTGCCCAAATATTGAGGCGGCTGCGGTAAATAAGCCGTAAAAGTGGCTTTCGGATACGGGACTCACAGTTCGACCAGGGGCGGAGCAAGAACTCCATTCGAATGAAATGGGGATGAAAACAATAAATCCCCAATTTCATGTTAAGTGAACACGAATATACCGAATTAAAAACGATAAACACCATGATTATATTTTCTACTTGTCGAAGAACTCCATCACAAATAACAATTGATCAACATTCATAAGAAGTATGAGCTATCATCAAAAATAAACCCTCCGGGCTAACCTTAGCACATGTATATCTAAAATATTCAAACAGAATCACTTGGAAATCCTAGCGGAGCAAATCAAACGCCATCATGAAAACAGGCGACGAAGATGTAAAAAGGATAACCGAAATTCATCTTGGTGGAATAACGAACTGAATAAAAAAGGAAAGGAGGTTCGGAGATTATTCAAAGCAAACGCGACAAATACAAGGGAGCTCTAACCCTCTACAATAAGAGCATTAGGAGGGTCAAGAGAGACTTGTGGGGGCAAGTTCTGTGAGGGTATAAATGATACCCCTGGAACTGCCAGAATACACAAGATTCTCCCAAGAGAGCCAGTGAGAACAACCGGTTCGCTCAAACGACCGGAGGGTGGCTTCACAGGCACCAGAAAATAAACATTGGAGCTCCTTGCGAACGAACACTTCCCTGGATGTCAGTCATTGGAAGATAAAAAGATCAGAGACGCAATAAGGTCCTTCAAACGTTTCAAACCACCGGGGATAGACGAAGTCTTTCCAGCACTACTTCAAAAGGGCATGGATGTGTTGTTTCCGCATCTGCTGAAATTATTTAGAACAAGTCTGGCTTGGGGGGTTATCCCTATAAGCTGGACAACTAAAGTGGTCTATATATCCCAAAGGTGGGACGAACAGAACCGTTCAGACCAATAAGTTTGACGTCGTTCTTGCTGAAGAGATGGAAAGATGATTGATGTCTATATCAGGGGAAAGGTGCTGATTGAAAGTTCCCTAGCCTTCATTTATACGCCTACCAGGTCGGAAAGCCAGCAGAACTTGCATCACACAATTTGGTCAGAAAATTAAACCAATCTCTCGATAATCGAGAAATAGCAATAACAGCGTCTCTCGAAATTGAAGGTGGTTTTAACAAAACGCTGCCGGCTTCTCTCGCTAAGGCTCTGCGAGAGAAATCGATCCGCTGATTGTTAGGTGGATACAGGCAATGCTTTGCAGCAGAATTATAACGAACTCATACCAGGCTGAGGTCTTCGAGTTCAAGACTGCGAAGGGCTGCCCGCAGGGAGGTATTCTCTTAGCCTTACTGTGGACCCTTCTCGTCGATGACCTGCTAGCGATGGTCTCGCTGTTCAAGCATTTTCTGATGACCTTCAAGAGATACTGGACACTATCGACAAATGGTGGGAATTCTACCAGGTTTTCGAATTGGCATATGAGCATGGCTCTTTCACCAAGTGACTACTCAGCAATCTCAACAGTCTGCCACCAGAGGCAGAAAGTGTGATAAGGATTACGCCATAACTATCAAAATATTCAGCGATAGTCAGTCAGTACTAAAAGCTCTAAAATCCAACTGTTGTACATGGAAAACAGTCTGAAGTTGCCGCATGGCTCTATACGGGCTCTCTTGGTATGCATAACAGAATCACTCTTGTTTGGATACCGATCCATTAGGCCCGGAACCATTCCTGGGAATACCACATGACGTGGGCAAATGAACTCAAGATTAGAGTCTTTCTGGTTGAGCCATTCTGAGGGCGTTCTCTCTCAATGGTAGTGTGCAGTGGTGATGCTTCGATCAAAAGGCTCTGCAATTTGCTTTCACTCCCCACTACATCGAGAGAGAACAGTCGTTTATCCGTCATCGCATCGCGCTGAGGTTTTGATTCTTCCACTGCTCCACTGGACGTCTTGATTAACATTGAATTTCGTATATTTCCTACTGTCTTTACCATATCTGTAGAAGAACCTATGTAAGTTTCACACAGTATCAGTTCAAATGTAGAACATGATTAAACGGCAAAGCAATTGCCGTTCAACAATGAAATGTTGGTGGAAATTGAATTTTATTTATTACTGGTTGAAAATAAATTTCCATCAAGGAAGGAAATTAACCATTAAATATTTTCTTTATCCAGCAAAGCTTAAGCAATCAAAAATAATGTAGCAATGTCATCGCGGAGACTTCAGAAATGTTAATGAGTCTCCCTCTCTACATTACAATTTTTTATAGTCACTCGTTGATGAAACCAAATTCAAACTCACAACAGGATTCCATTCAATGTGACAATATCAAACTTTGACCTAAAACTTACCGTAATTATATACATACATATACTCAATAAAGTATGTGTTCGTATGTGCCATGTTTAGTTTGTGCATTACTCTGCACATATAACCTTGCTTATTTCCTTAGACTCACATAAAATTCATCACTTCGCAGGATTCGAACCTTCAATATCCGGTGCCGCAGATAAATTTCTAACCGTAACACTACCAAGAGTGACATAAAGTCTGGGAAATTTCTGTGTGATATCACTATAAAATTCACTGAATCAAGTTTTTCTTCATTTGATTTTTCGACCTACAGAAAAATTTATAAAAAAATCAAGGACATGTTCACTATTTATTAATTTTTAGTGCAAATGATTATTTTCCATTCAGAAATTAAACAAGCATCATTTGAACTAACAGGAAAAATTTGCTGACATATCTTTTGATTAAATGATCAAAGCTCAGTGATGAAATTCAATTTGAGAAAGACCATATTCTCACAACCATTGATTAGATAAGGGACGTAAATTTCAATCTGATTTTATCACTTCAGTGAGAGGCGTATTAAAGGCTGCTCATATTCATTAAACCAGCAGTAACGTCGTAATCAATATCGAAGAAACTTTGTTATAAATTTAATGAATGAGGCAATCAACCACCTGTGCGGATATCATTACAACGCTTGCCGATAATCTTCTATCGGGTGTTTTTTTAGAGTGATAGAACTTTCGATAGGGAAACAGTGATTTGGCAGAAGGTAGAAGCCATGTTGTTTTGACATTTCTGTTCAGTAAGCATTGACAAATTATCATGGAAAGATTCACGCCGCAACAACGTTTACAAATTGTTGAAATTTATTTTCAAAATCAGTGTTCTATTCGTCAATCTTGTAGAGCACTTCGTGAAATTTATGGTTTACGTAATCGTCTATCAGAGTAGCTTATTCATCGAACTATCGATAGATTTCGGACAACATTTTCTCTACTCGATGCAACAACAACAACAAGACAAAGAATTGTACGTACAGAAGAAAATATCGCTTCTGTAAGTCATAGTGTTAATGATGATAAAGATTTGTCTATTCACGTTCTATGACGTTCACAACAAGTTGGATTCTGTGCATCCACCACATAGAAAATTTTGCGTAACGATCTTAGTCTATACCCATACAAGATCCAACTGGTCCAAGAACTAAAGCCACTTGACCATAATAGGCGTCGATTGTTTGTTGATTGGGCCCTAGAACAGCTTGAAGTTGATCCACTTTTTTATCGTAAAATTGTGTTTAGTGATGAAGCTCATTTCTGGTTGAACGGCTATGTAAACAAGCAAAATTACCATATATGGAGTGAAAACAATCCTCAAGAAGTTCTGCAGGTTCCATTGTATTCTGAAAAATACACTGTATGGTGTGCTTTACACACTGGAGGCATCATCGGCCCATATTTCTTTAAAAACGATGCTGGAGCTAATGTTTCAGTGATTGGTGCTCGTTACAGATCGATATTAGTGATTATTTGTTTCAAAATTTGAATGGTATCGACCCAGAAGTGTTTTGGTTCCAACAAGATGGTGCTACACCTCATGCTTCTACCGTAACAATTGATTTATTGAAAGAAAGATTTGGCGATAAAATTATTTCGAGAAATGGTCCAAGCCTTCAAGATCATGCGACATAACTCCACTGGATTATTTTCTTTGGGGTTATGTCAAGTCATTGGTTTATCTTGATAAACCAGAAACAATAGATGCTTTGGAAGCCAACATAACTCCTTGTATTGATGAAATAAGTCCTGAATAACTCAAAAAAGTGGTCCAAAATTGGTCCGGTCTAATGCGGTTCCTCAGAGCTAGTCGTGGTGGACATATGCCGGAAATTATTTTTAAAACATAAATGCCATAAAATTCCTCTGGTCTATCAGCATAAACCACTGACCTGACATAACCTCAAAGAAAATAATCTAGTGAAGTTATATCGCATGATCTTGGAGGCCAATTAATTGGACCATTTCTCGAAAAAATGTTATCGACAAATCTTTCTTTCAATAAATCAATTGTTACGGTAGCAGCATGAGGTGTAGCACCATCTTGTTGAAACCAAAACACTTCAGGGTTGATACCATTCAAATTTTGAAATAAATAATCATTGATCATCGATCTGTAACGAGCATCATTCACTGTAACATTAGCTCCAGCATCGTTTTTAAAGAAATATGGACCGATGATGCCTCCAGCATATAAAGCATACTATACAGTGCAGTTTTCAGGATGCAATGTAACCTGAAGAACTCCTTGAGGATTGTTCCCACTTCATATATAGCAATTTTGCTTGTTTACATAGTTGTTCAATCAATGATGAGCTTCATTACTAAACAAAATTTCACGATAAGAAAGTGGATTAACTTCAAGCTGTTCTAGGGACCAATCAGCAAATAAACGACGCTTATTATGGTCAAGGGGTTTTACTTCTTGAACCAGTTGGATCTTGTATGGGTGTAGACCAAGATCTTCACGCAAAATTTTCCATGTGTTGGATGCACAGAGTCTAACTTGTTGTGAACGTCGACGAATAGACAAATCTGGATCACTATGACTTACAGCAGCGATATTTTCTTCTTTACGTACAGTTCTTTGTTTTGTTGTTGTTGCATCGAGTAAAGAAAATGTTGTCCGAAATCTATCGATAATTCGACTAATAAGCTGCTCTGATGGACGATTATGTAAACATTAAATTTCACGAAGTGCTCTATAAGTTTGGCGAATAGAACACTGCTTTTGAAAATAAATTTCAACAATTTGTAAACGTTGTTTTGGCGTGAGTCTTTCCATGATAATTTGTCAATGCTTATTGAACAGAAATGTCAAAATAACAAGACCTACTGTCAAATCACAGTTATCCCTATCGAAAGCTCCATCACTCTAAAAAAACACCCGATAGTTGATACTCTAAAATGTTTCCTTATATTTTTCTTGAAAAGGCGGATATATGGATGCTAGCGATTGTTTATGCTGTTTTTTGGAAATTAATTTCTCTATTCTATTTTCGTTATAGCCGTTAGTTGATGCTAATGTTTTCAGAACTTTCTTTTTTAAAAGTTTCACTCGAGACTGGGATGGAAAGCAACATGTGTACATGAGTGGAAAGCGGACATTTTGATATTATGAACTGATATATTTGTGAAGGTTGGTTTTCGGAATATGTCGAATTCGAGTATATTATTTTTTCTTATAATTTTAATATCCAGGAAATTTAGTGAATTGCCTTGTTTTCTGTTTGGTGAATTGAATTGTGTTAAAATGTGAAATCAGAAAGTTTGATTTGGTTCCCTGAAAGAGCCTAACCAGATGCAAAAAACATCATACTCCTTCCAATAAAGAACTGTTTTAATCAAATTGTGTATTATTTTGATATTTAACCTTATAATTTTCAATATATATAGTAGAAGTTTCAAGATATAATTCTGAATTTGAAGCTAAATATATAGGTATTACGTATGGTGTATATCCAAGTATGGAATGCGTACCCAAACATATTTCGAAATGGCAACAGCGCGGACAGACGTGAGTTTAACGTAAAACACTACAAAAGAGCATTAAACGTAAACAAACTCACCGATGTATGTAGACAGGAGCATTCTGAACAGTTGCTCACAACAAAAAGTAAACTCGAAACAACGCGGTTACTCTTGACATTCAAACCACATTGGTCAATTACGTTTCACGTATACAGCTCGTACGAGCGACGTCTTTCATCCCAGACAAATTCAGCGTCGTCAACTGAAACTTCATATTCGCAATAAACACTTTTGGCCGGCTGCTCATTAATCGACGACATGGAAAACATAGTGGTATTTCAGAATCTGACCGCACAATCGTAGAAGCCCTTGAACGGGGAGCTTCCATAGACTCTAGAACGTTCGCCGAGATCCGATCAGGTCGGCGATTTTCGGCCTTCTTCGACCACGTAGCGCGAAAGCTCGCGCGTGGGAATTCCGTGCGGTAGTCCTTAGCTTGAACTCCGGCCGAAAGGTCGGATTTTAATGAGGAAACCCGTGCGCATGAGTAAAGAAAGTGTGTGTAATAGGGATGGCCCGAGGCGCAACGAGACGATTGTTTTGGCGCAATGAGGATCCGTTGACGGGAAACTCATTCCTCTGATGACGTCATACGAAGCGTGGAGATGATTTTGGGATATTTTAATCCAGGTCCCACAGGAATGGCTAAAGGACTACCTTAACGATTCAGGACTGTCTCTTCGACTCGTGACTATCTTAACGATTCCCAACTACTCCAACGACTTTTGACTACTGTAACGTACCACGGTTAGTTTACCGCAGTATTTTGCCTATAATTTCAGTATTTTGAAATAACAGGCAATTGCAATTTAATTAATCTCGATGGGTTTAAGTGGACTGTAGTAAGCGAAAAGTTTTACCTCAAGGGCACTTGTATCGGGTGTTTTTTGTTAAAGTGACAGAACTTTAAATTGAAATAAAACACATTTAAATTAAGATTGAAGCCAAATTTTCTGTTTATTTCAAAGATGATTTTCTGATATTTATGTTTTAAAAATAATTTCTGGCATATGTCCACCACGACTAGCTCTGAGGAACCGCATTCACCCAGACCAATTTTGGACCACTTTTTCGAGTCATTAGGCCTTACATCGTCAATAACACGAGTTATGTTGGCTTCCAAAGCGTCTATTGTTTCTGGTTTATCAGAATAAACCAATGACTTGACATAAACCCAAAGAAAAGAATTCAGTGGAGTTATGTCGCATGATCTTAGAGGTCAATTAATTGGATCATTTCTCAAAATAATGTTGTCGCCAGATCTGTCTTTCAATAGATCAATTGTTACGGTAGCAGCATGAGGTATAGCACCATCTTGTTGGAACCAAAACACTTCTGGGTCGATACCATTCAAATTCTGAAACAAAAAATCATTGACCATCGATTTGTAACGAGCACCATTCACTGTAACAGTAGCTCCAGCATCGTTTTTAAAGAAATATGGATAGATGATGCCTCCAGCGTGTAAAGCACACCATACAGTGCATTTTTCAGGATGCAATGGAACCTGCAGTACTTCTTGAGGATTCTTTTCTCTCCATATACGGCAATTTTGCTTGTTTATATAGCCGTTCAACCAGAAATGAACATCACTAAACACAATTTTACGATAAAAAAGTGGATCAACTTCAAGCTGTTCTAGGGCCCAATCAGCAAACAAACGACGCTTATTATGGTCAAGTGGCTTTAGTTCTTGAATCAGTTGGATCTTGTATGGGTGTAGAACAAGATCTTCACGTAAAATTTTCCATGTGATGGATGCACAGAGTCCAACTTGTTATGAACGTCGACGAATAGACAAATCTGGATCATTATTAACACCATGACTTACAGCAGCGATATTTTCTTCTGTACGTACAGTTCTTTGTCTTGTTATAGTTGTTGCATCGAGTAGAGAAAATGTTGTCCGAAATCTATCGATAGTTCGACGAATAAGCTGCTCTGATGGACGATTATGTAAACCGTAAATTTCACGAAGTGCTCTATAAGTTTGGCGAATAGAACACTGATTTTGAAAATAAATTTCAACAATTTGTGAACGTTGTTGCGGCGTGAGTCTTTCCATGATAATTTGTTAAGGCTTACTGAACAGAAATATCAAAACAACATGTCCTCTACCTACTGTCAAATCACAGTTATCCCTATCGAAAGTTCTATCACTCTAAAAAAAACACCCGATATGTAATTATCTCGGTGATGAACTAGCTTTTTTCATCCAATAAGATAAACCAACGAAGATTGTAAGAAATTAAAGTAAAACACTCGTAATACACTATGATAACAACGAACTATAATTCTTGGTTTACTGTACATAAACCTAGTCAAAATATATGATTATTACACTAAAAACAACTGTAATGAATATGCCAATACTTTGACAATCGACTGGATTACTATATTAACAATAATAACCGCGACAACTTGGACTGAAATTTCACAAGTTACGTACGACAAATTTGACTATCCGAATGATAGTGCATAATGTAGCAACGGCTACATGCGACAAGTTTGACTATTACGAGAATAATAATTTTACAGTCTTTTCAAAGACTGGGCGCTAGAGGTGCTCGGTGAATCCCTTCTAACACAAAGAGGGAAATTAACGTAATTGTTTGGAAGGTTCATTTGGAGGTGGACAGAATAAACGAAATAAACCTTCTTATTGGTAACAGAAAAATTATAAAATTAATATAAGTAAAGAAGGGTAGAGTCAGTTTATAATTCCGAATGATGTGTCATGTGAAATTAACATGCGTAAATATATCAAAATGTCTAAATGACTTTCCATGTCTTCTAACGCCATATATAATCATTAGAAAACAAATAATCTGAAGTGTAAACAGTTGGAACGACAATTCTCAAAACTGCTAGATCGAAATATTAACGTCTAAGTATCGATGACAAACTAGTTTCGAACGACAGGGCCGTCTCTAATGAGACGGAACATATACTCCCCCTTGAACGATCTCGTTCAAAAACTAAAGGGGTGACGATTACTCGAAAACAATAGCTGAATGAAACAATAATGAAATACGAAAAAATCAATACATGAAATACATAAATATAGATACACATGTACTGCATAAAATTATATTGAAATACATAAATAGCAGTGAAGCTAGACAATTATAAACAATAAAGAAAATCAATAGCTGAAATACATAACTGTCGTTACATGTATGATACATAAAAGGGCATAAATTTACATCAAATTACATAAATGACAGTGAGACAATAGTCGATTATAGAGGGTAGAGTTTAGAACAAAATTTGTTTACACATTATCTGTACCATTGTCACTAAGAAATGCTGGAATAGTTACAAAATCGACAAGTATTTCAGGATATCTATATAAGATCCTTTTGTGGAAAAATGTGTCAATGTGCCACCGATAAGAAAGTTACAATAAATATAATGTTGCTTATTTGATTCAAAAAACACAGGTTATAAGAACGCGAAATGAACATTGGGTTTATTTCAATAGCACTAAAGAATCTAACTAATTATTGTTGTGAATTATTCTAACATATCTTTTTCAATTTCTCCAAAATGAGGATATATAGAATTTATAAACATGATAAGAGAATTTCTTGTGATTCATATGATTGCGAAAGAGTGAAAGAAATATATAATTCATGACTAGTACAATGTTTGGTAGAATTATCAAAACAAAGTAGGTAGTATTTTACCTTTCGAATTAAATAATCGATCGATGAAAATGGGGAATGTTTGGATAAATTCCTTAATCCTTAAAAATTTATCAGATCTCTAATTATACGGGTGTAAATTCATATTTACTCTCATATTATGACGCACAAATGTTTGGAATGTTTTGGAATGTTTTTATGACGCCACAAATGCTTGGAATGTATACCTGTATATTCAAATCGCAATTGCTTTATGCGAATGACTAAACGAACTATGGCGTGATTGATATGTTTCTTAGAAATTTTGAAAAGAAGGTATAACCAAGCCTCTCGTAAATCAGTGCCTGCATACTTTTTCGTAGGCCACTTTGTTGTATTTTGCAATAGCCGTAGTGGGCTCGTATGCAAAATGTGTGTTTGTAAACACTTGTGGGGCGTTTGACCCCGTATACCAAAGTCGCCGTAATTTTCCTCAGACGACATGTGCCTTGTATATATATATACCAATAAGAAGTTTTATTTCGTTCATTCAGTCCTCCTCGAAATGGACCTTCCAATCAATTTCGTTAATTTTGTTAGAAGGGATGTTCAGTCTTTGAAAAGACTGTTAAATTATTATTCTAGTAATAATCAAACTTATCGCATGTAGCCTTTGCTACATTATGCACTATCATTCGGATAGTCAAATTTGTCGTACGTAGCTTGTGACATTTCGGTCCAAACTATGGCGGTTATTATTGTTAATATAGTCCAGTCAATTGTCAAAGTATTTACAAATTCATTACATTTGTTTTTAGTGTAATATCTTGTGACGTGGTTTATATACAGTAAACCAAGAATTATAGTTCGTTGTTATCATAGTGTAATACGACACTTCCTTATAATCCTCGTTGGTTTATCTTATTAGATGAACTAAGCTAAAATAAAATAGAAAGGCCTTTTACTTGATAGAATAAATATAACAAAATTTGAATATCAAAACAAATTAAAATATGTTTATCTTCTACAATTTTAATTTCAAAAAATTTTTATTCAAAAAAACTTTTAGAATTAAATTAATGTCTAAAACAAGCACCGAATATATACGTCTATTAAATGTAAGCGGTGCTTGTTTTAGACATTAATTTAATTCTAAAAGTTTTTTTTGAATAAAAATTTTTTGAAATTAAAATTGTAGAAGATAAACATATTTTAATTTGTTTTGATATTCAAATTTTGAATCATCATCAAGGTAACTACATACAACTGCCTTTGAAGTAAAATCACTTAAAAGTCCTATCAAAACAACCTGTTGAGCTCAAATTTTCACATTCCCACCGAAATAATGGTTTGGAAGCAATATCCCAGAGTGGTATTGTTGATGGTACCATTAATAGTGAAAAGTATTGTGGCACTCTTAACTATTTTCTCCATGAAACTTTGCATGCTTTATATCCAGAGGGGTGGCGTTTCCGCAAGATAATGCAAGATGCCATACTTCGGCCTTTACTCATCTTGCGTGAAAGATCACCAAGTTACAACCATTTCATGGCCAGCAGCTTCACCCGATCTTAGTCGCATTGAGAATATATGGGGACTTATGAAGATTGAAGTTGAACGAGCAGCACAACGAAATAAAGATGATTTAATTCAGTCAGTTTAACAGTCCAAAAATGATGGAGGTGATCTAGTTTCGTGAGTACCTGGATGTTTAGTCAAGTGTTTACAGTTAAATGGAGGTTGAATAAGAAAATAAGATAGTATTCTATTATACTTTTCTAATTCAAGAATTAAAAAAATATAGTAAATAATAACAATTGAGCTATGTTTTTTCTGGATACTTTCTAAATAAGTCAACCAAAATCGAGGGAAAGCTCACTAGAAAAAATTCAATCAGAAAGAACTGTGCAACACATGTGACTAAGCAACTGATTGTTGTTCTATATCTGAGCTGCATCATTCAACTCTAGAACTCCTTATTACCACTTCACTATTTCGATTCGCCGAACTCGCAAGTTTTCCCGGAAACGGAATTTTCCGTGGGATGACTAGCAAAGTGGATTGAGTCTGTGGATATGAACCCTTCGTCGGCTTCCCACGCAAAATCCACTTGCGGGGGAGTTATCGTAAAGGATAGAATTTCATTCTCTAACCAAGAGAACATAAACGAACAGAATGAAGGATTGGTATCAAATGGTAATGAAAGTAAGTTAACCGACTCGCAGAATAATTTGTAGCATGAAATTATCGAGTTCAATGTTATTTTCTTTTATATTTTAAGTTGAAGGATATATTCAATCTGAATTAATTAAGTTTTTGATTGAAATTGTAAATGTTCAATTGAATCAGTGTACACCTGATGAAAATCCATATTAAATAAGGTTATTCTGATTTCCACAAATTTTTATTATTATGACACAATCGTTTCGCTATCACAGTAGTATCTTCAGGTAGGTGGTATCTTACGTTTTGAATAACTTAATTTGTTTTCGGAATCGGTTCCTATATATATGAATATTTGCGAAAAATTTTAGGGGGTGATTCCTTGTCAAAAAATAGGTTGCGCCTTTCATATAAACTTAATTTTTTTGAGCCCCCCTGCTTAGTTACAACCCCCTAAAGATGTATGTGGAAAAATCTCAAAATGATAAGCCAGATCAAAAAATAATTGTAACTGAATCAAAGTTAATTAAAAGTAGTAAGTTTTCATAATAAAATGACATCCGCTCACAAGATAAATTCTAGTTCGGAAATAATTTCAGCCTCTACAACTCAGGCTATCATGTTGATAAATTGTTTTTTTCTCAAAAACCTTGAGTTTTTCAAGAAATTACAAGAGATATTATTTGCTAAGAATAGATAAAGCTATCCAATAATATTTTTTTTATTGTAAAATAGAAATATGGAAAAAAGTTTCTTGCAAAAGAAGGCTTAAGGGTGGCTTTTTCTACCCCTTGCAATCATAGAGAAACACTACCAAAAATTTTTTGAATGCCTTCTCGCACGCATAAAATGTCTGTCCAATTTTATTCTCGTCAGTTTGTTGGTCTCATGAAAAAAATTAAAACCTCTTTTTCGGGCGCCATCTTTAGGGGACTGTAACTAAGCAAGGGGGGTTCACATAAGTGAAGTTCATATGGAAAACCCACCCTATTTTTTGACAAGGAACCACCCCCCAAATTTTTTCGCAACTATTCATATACACCTTATGTATTTGAGTAGGTACAGAAATTTTAATTTAACAATAAAACCCAAAGAAGAGGGTCACTGTAACTTCCGGCTTATCTGAATATGTTGAACAGGAGTGAGTTATGTAGGTTCTAAATTCGTTTAGTACTATTCCAATCTAGTTGTTTTTATTTATCTCTAGTGACTCTAAAAAAATTCGTTTTGTTTATCAACGAAGTACATCCTTCACTATTATTCACCATGGAAACCAAACATGACTCTATATACATATTGAAGATCAACAATATTAAATATTACAGATATTAGCTGGAATTAAATTCCCGGAACATCTACAGATTTAAATCTAAATAAATCTCATGAAAACATTTAGAATTGGATTTTTAAAAAACATGTCCTTGATAACACTGTATCACTTTATCGACATACATATTATCATCACATGTGGTGGAATTAAAAGATGAAGAATTCAAAGATATATAAAATAATGACCAAATTATTTAGACATCACCTCATACATATATTTTTCGATTGTATGTTGAAGAATCACAAGTTCCATCACCAAAAAATGTACAACATTCAATTCAAAAATGCCTTTTTTTATTTTCCATTTTAATGAGCACAATCTCTAGAGAAAGAACCTGATACATTCGGACCCAGATCTCTAAAAAATATATAAAAATAACTTTTTTCACCAGACATTTCTGCAACAAATAACTAATTTTTGCATAAGCCTATACGAAAATAAGGTTATATCACAGAAATATAGAATGAAAGAAGATACGACTTGGCCTCAGCATTAGGCATTTTTATATACTTTTTAGTGATTATTTCGTTTCTCCTTACTGGAGAGATTTGGGTTCGAATTTGTCAGGTTCTTTCTCTAGAGAAGGTGCTATATATTCTTTAAAAAGGAAAATAAAAAAGCCTCGTTGAATTATATGTTGAACATATTTTGGTGAAGGAACTTGTGATTCTTCAACATCCAATCAAAACATGTATAAATAATATGTAACATATAAGGTGATGTCTAAATAATATGGACATTATTTCATATTTATTTTGATTCTTTATTATATATTATATGTCTATAAAGTGATACAGTGTTATCTCTGGAGGTTCCGGAGAATTAATTCCAGCTATAATAATAACTTTATTGAATTTTTTCATTTAACACTACCAGAATCAGTAATTCACATGAATTTTCAATATTTCGTGAACCCACATATACTTAAAGTATTATAAACAACTATATTTCTGAACTCCGCATCATTTAACAAATAGCTATTAATAATGACTACGACCCTACGTTGATAAAGTGTTGATGAATAAAAATAATAAAATAGGTTTAAAAATGGTTTATCCCAATACAAAATAAAATTTTAAATACATTTTCTTAAAATAGGAAACGAATCATTTATTATGATTTGCTTTCGTATGGCCAAACACTAAATTTGTATCCTTACTGTCAACAACTGGATCGTTTGAAGCTAGCGATTGACCAGAAACGGCCAGTGTTGACTAACAAAAGAGGTGATGTGTCCGTTACGACAGCGCCAGGTCACAAACGCCAAATACTCCAAGAGTTTCGTTGAAAGTTTTAATGCATTCATAATATAGTCCGTACCTGGCACCAAGCGATTAATATCTTTTTCTCACATCGCAAAACTTCCTGAGTGATAAGAAATTTTGAATTGTATCAGTCCTTACTTGGTGAAAATCCATATTAAATAATTTGAAATAAGGTTATTCTGATTTTCACAAATTTTTATTGTTAAACTCACAACAATTGTTTCGCTATCACAGTAGCATCATCAGGCAAGATCACATTTTGAATAACTTCAAACTATTCAAAATGTGATCTTGCCTGATGGTGCTACTGTGATAGCGAAACAATTGTTGTGAGTTTAACAATAAAAATTTGTGAAAATCAGAATAACCTTATTTCAAATTAGATAAGAAATTTGCATCGAGAGAAAATTGTTCAAATCAATTACTAGAGTTTTTCGCCAATAAGGACCAATACTTTTATGAGAGACACATTATGAAATAATCTTTAAAATGGCAACAAATAGAACAAAACGGTGCATATTTGAATTGTGACACGTCATTCCGTTTTGGATTATACAAATCCAGTTGGCGCATAGTATTGATGTGTAGTCTATAACGCTTGAAAATCAAACACAATAAGATACGACATTCCTATTTCATTGCATATTGCATGTGAGGATCTCATTTGCTACAATGAATGACGCAGACAATTTAATCTCTGATAATCAGTACTTGGGTTCTTTTTTTGCCATAACTGGTTTGAAAATAAAATGAATTCTACGAAATATATAAAATCTGAAGGAAAATAAAAATGAATTCTTGAAAAAACTCAACGCAATTCGGAGGCTCTTAAGTTTAAATCAAATGTTCAAATAGTCCATCCTGTTGTGCCAAACAGTAGCCAAATCTATTATAAAGAAATAATCTCATATCTCTGAGCAGATTAGGCATAGAGAGTATTTTGCACAAAGCTGGATAATTTTTAATGGAGATTTGCAGCTCCATCGATCTCAAGTCCAAAAATCGGGTTTTTCAGATATCTCAAAAAAAACCTTGGTGAAATAAATCCGCTGATCTTGGTGGCCATTTGATCATGCCATTTGTAGAAATGACACGATCCGAGTGGTTCTGAGATATTGATCCAAATGCCCATATTTCACAAACTTTTTAATATAATAAGAAATAGTGGGACTTGAAGGAATTGGCCGATCTTTGAATGCAACAATAAATAAATGTGTTGTTTCTTCAATTGAGTGATCATCAAAGTACACTTTTTATAATTTCAATTTTTTCTTCTACAGTATCATTTTTATTTACGAAGAGTCCATTTGATTTTCAACTGTCGTGCACTTACACACCAGCACTTTTGAGTTATATGCGTCAACTGGATTCTAAACCTAAATAAGTAGACATTCGAATAAGCGTATTCCTCAACAGATATCATAAGAAATCCCATCCAAAATAACTTATAACAATTTTCCCCATCTTAAACCACAAACTAGAAGAAAAGTCAATTTTCCTTCAGGTCATCTCGATAGGAGGAAGAGGCGCAGTATATCTAAACACCATTTAGGTTGGTTTATATCATGTCTGGAGCACGATTCCAGGTGTGGAAGTATTATGGGATGATATTCTCTAAACAGACAAGTTCGGAAATAAATCATATTGCAGCGAAGAGAGTTCCCGACCTTTGACCTATTTACCGAAGCATCTAGATCCGCAACTACGGGAATGAATTTTCCCCTTCTTATCGCGTGATATAAAATCAACAGCTATCGGGTCTGCAGGTTTTACAACTTGCTGTTTTTTGATCGACGTCAAAAGGGGGACATTCTGTTTTTGGAAATTCCTAGTGTTATATAATTATAGACAACCTTTAGTTCGTATTTGGTGGATTCGGTCTTTACTTGAAGGAAATTTATTTTCAACGAGTAATAAATGAAATTCAATTTCCCCAAACTTTTTCTTTTGATGAACAATTGTTTGGCCACACTGTGGCTTAATCATGATCTACATTTGAACTGGTACTGTGTGAAAACTTAGTTTCTTATATACATATTGACAAGTATTGCAGAAAATGGAGCTGAAAGTGATGACAGATATTTGGGTATTAACGATAAGGTAGAAAGAAATCGACAATGGCAGTAGAAGTTATTGGGGTTGTCGCTGGTATTTTCAAACTAAATGAAGATATTCAATAGAGGTGACCTATTGGTTTCTGTTTGTTCGTTCAGGAGAATCTTCTGGGAAGTATACCGGTTTATTTCAAGTGATTCTAAGAATAACGTAAATAGAGGTCATTCTTGATAGAAGGTATATAAAATAATATAAATATTTTAAAAATTTTAAACAATTTTAAAAAATTAGCCTTCTACATATTTAATTCCAAAAGATTATATTCAATGATTATAACTTCTGAAAATAAATTAAAATAATGTCGTATAAGTACCACTTATATCATGACATAAAATAAACATTCATTATAAGATATCCAAATGGTATAACAAAATCCAATAAATAAAAATTATTAACTAAAATCCTATAAATTAAACATTTTGAATAGACAAAATTTTGTTTCTGCTTATCAATCCTATGAAAACCAATATCTTTCAAGAATATCCAACATAATCCTAAGAATTTTATCACAAAACTATCTTACTTAGACTATTCAATATTATTGGATATCTAACCAAGGTACTTTATACAAAAACTCAAGATATGCAAAACATTACCGAAAAACAAGTTTTAAAATCGACTTTGCTCATCAGTATTCAAATATTTATATTCAATAAATATAAAATCAATTAATAACACATATTCAAACTCACCCTTCGTCTTCGAGAAAAAGTTCTATTTAAAAATGAGAACCTTAAATAGGTATCCACTACACACAGAAATATCTCTGTGGATTTTGTTATACCATTTGGATATCTTATAATGAATGTTTATTTTATGTCATGATATAAGTGGTACTTATACGACATTATTTTAATTTATTTTCAGAAGTTATAATCATTGAATATAATCTTTTGGAATTAAATATGTAGAAGGCTAATTTTTTAAAATTGTTTAAAATTTTTTGAAATATTTATATTATTTTATATACCTTCTATCAAGAATGACCTCTATTTACGTTATTTTATTTATAATATATAATTATATGGTTTCCCCAAACATTCATACAGATAGTCCTTGTGTTATAGCAAAGGCCGTTAAATTTGTCTTTCAATCTTCTAGATCAGGTTAAACCACAGAGATATTTCTGTGTGTAGTGGATACCTATTTAAGGTTCTCATTTTTAAATAGAACTTTTTCTCGAAGACGAAGGGTGGGTTTGAATATGTGTTATTAATTGATTTTATATTTATTGAATATGAATATTTGAATACTGATGAGCAAAGTCGATTTTAAAACTTGTTTTTCGGTAATGTTTTGCATATCTTGAGTTTTTGTGAAAAGTACCTTGGTTAGATATCCAATAATATTGAATAGTCTAAGTAAGATAGTTTTGTGATAAAATTCTTAGGATTATGTTGGATATTCTTGAAAGATATTGGTTTTCATAGGATTGATAAGCAGAAACAAAATTTTGTCTATTCAAAATGTTTAATTTATAGGATTTTAGTTAATAATTTTTATTTATTGGATTTTGTTATACCATTTGGATATCTTATAATGAATGTTTATTTTATGTCATGATATAAGTGGTACTTATACGACATTATTTTAATTTATTTTCAGAAGTTATAATCATTGAATATAATCTTTTGGAATTAAATATGTAGAAGGCTAATTTTTTAAAATTGTTTAAAATTTTTTAAAATATTTATATTAGATTCTAAGAATATTTACCAATACCCTTTACTCTCGATATGGATAATTTCGTATTCGTTATTGAAATTATGTTCAAATTCCATTAAATGGTTGGCGTATGTCGAATGTGTGGAATTTGAAGTATAACTCTTCTGATGTTCGTGGATTCTCTTCTTGAACGATCTGCCGTTCTGACCAATATAAATTATTGGGCAATTGAAATGAAATGAGAAATAACTTTGTTTTCTATCACTTTTTATTTACTGAATATACAGTGACTCCAGTTTCCTAGTGTTTCCTACATTTTCAAACTGAATAAATAAATTATATCTCATCTTTGTTGAAAGCCTCGGCAAAACTTCGAAAAGTGCGGTTTGCCAAAGTTCCTTCTGCTCATTCAATAGTTTTATTATCTGTACGTACTTTTCGACTTTATGGATTTGTATGGATTCTAGGATGTCTAGTTTTTTTCCTTTCGCTTCCTCGTGCAATATTTCGAGAATGAAATATACTCACTTTAAATAAATTCCTTCGAAAAAATTTCTAAAACATGCACTTCAAAAAGCAATTTAGAACTAAAACAAACGATTACTCTTCAGTTCCACTTCATATTTAAAAAATAAAAATATTAAACAAAAAATATCTTACCTTGCAAGCTTTGTATAATTTCTGTAAAGAACATAGAATACGTAGGATTTTTAAAAGTTCACTATATTCTGGTGTTTGTTTAAAGTAAGAAACGAGGCTGGTCTGGTAAAATATTTTTTGTTAATTATTTTTATTTTTTAAATATGAAGTGCGACTGAAGAGTTATCGTTTGTTGTAATTCAAAATTGCAATTATAAGATGTGCTGCATGTTTCAGAAATTTATTTGAAGGATCTTATTTAAAATAAGTTATTTTTGAAGAATTCTTGAGGTTATGTTTTGAATTTTTGAAAAGGAATGTGGTTTTCATTATGTAAGATACGAAACAAAATTTTGTATCCTTCAAGTGTTTATTTAGTATTTTTAATTAATAATTTATATTTTTTGGAATCCTTTAATTCCTTTTGGTACTGTGTAATGAGTGTTATTATAATTTTATATATCTACTAAATTGAAATTGTGTTTTTCAAGACATCTATTTAATTTAAATCTAGAAAGTTTTTGAATAAATTTTTTTTTAATTTAAATCTGTAGGAGGTTGACAGAATAAATCTGTATTAAAAATATTGTAATAATCCTTCCATCGAGTGAAGAACCCCTTTTTATTAAAATAATAAAAAGCGTTTTTTACTTGATAGAAGGATTATCACAAACTTTGAATATAAAAACAGATGTCTGAAAACTTCAGCTGCGTATGCTTGGAACGAAACATTCAAATATTTATTTATTAATTAATTTTAATGGACAATTTATATTTGTTAGTTTTTTTTATTCCATTTGATATTTATAATGAGTTTTGATTTTATACGTCTATTAAAGCAGCGCTTATAAGACATTAATTTAATTCTGAAAGTTTTTGAATAAAATTTTTTGAAATTAAAATTGTAGGAGACTAACAGATTGAAACCCTTTTTATTATTTAACGGTATATATAATAATTATATTTTGGATTATTACTCATAAATATTATGATTTGGATTAAACTGAGTCCTTAAAATACCTTCCAAGCTTTGAGTAATTTCTGTGACGAACATAGAATACGTAGGATTTTTAAAAGTTCACTATATTTGTTCAAAGGAAGATACGAGGCTAGTCTGGTAAGATATTTTTTGTTAATTATTTTTATTTTTTGAATTATTTAAATATTTTAATATTAGCCTTCTACATATTTCATTTCAAATAATTATATTTAATAATTATAACTTCAGGAATTAAATTAAATTAATTTCATATAAGTACCACTTATATCAAACGACGTATAAAATAAACATTTATTATAAGACATCCAAATGATATAACAAAATCCAATAAATAATAAAATATAGATCAATGGTAAACCACAGAATTATTTATTTGAGTTAACACTACACTCCATTTAAATTTTTCACTAATCATTTACCAGAAGCTTCCTGAATTATTGAAAGGTGAGTAAATATTTGTTGTTGATTGATGTTATATTTTATTGAATATGAATTAATTGAGTACTGATGAAACAAAAAAAGGTAATTTTACATATTTTTAAATGATTATTTTTTTTATTCAAAAAACTCCTTACTGAAGAGATTTTGGGTCCGAATTTATCAGGTTCTCTTTATTGAGAATGTGCTATATATTCTTTAAAAAGGAAAATAAAAAAACCCTTTCTGAATTATATGTTGAATATTTTTTGGTGATGGAACTAATGATTCCTTAACATCCAATCGAAACATTTATGTATAATTATTTAAATATTTTAATATTTACAGATATATTCTGTTAGCCTTCTACATATTAGAAGATTGAGTACTGACGAATCAAAGTCTCTCTAAAAACTTGTTTTTTAGTAATGTTTTTACATATCTTGAGATTTTATAGAAAGTAACTCAGTAAGGTATCCAATTATATTGAATATTCTAAGTACGATAGTTTTATGATGAAATTCTTAAGATTATGGTAAACATTTTTGAAAGATATTTGTTTTCATAAGATTGATAAGCAGAAACAAAATTTTGTCTACTCAAAATATTGAATTTATAGAATTTTGATTTACAATTTTTATTTATTGGATTTTGATATATCATTTGGATGTCTTATAATGAATGTTTATTTTATATGTCGTTTGATATAAGTGGTACTTATATGACATTAATTTAATTTAATTCCTTATATTTATTAATTATAATTTTTTGAAATTAAATATGTAGAAGGCCAATATTAAAATATTTAAATAATTTTATAAACCGTCCATCAAGTATTCACCTCTATTTATTTTATTTTTCGAATATTGAGTGGGACTGAAGAGTTATCGTTTTTTAATTTTAAATTGTATCTTGAAGATGTTTGCATGTTTTAGGAATTTTTTCAAGGAACTTATTCGAAGTTATTTTTGAAGAAGTTCTTGAGGTTATGTTTTGCATTTTTGGAAAGGGATTTGGTTTTCATTATAGTGGATACGAAACAAAATTTTGTATCCTTCAAGTGTTCATTTAGTATTATCAATTAATAACTTATATTTCTTGGAATTCTTTTATTCCTTTTGGTACTGTGTATTGAGCGTTAATTCTATATATCTAATGAATTGAAGTTGCGTTTTCTGAAATATTTATTTTATTTAATTCTAAAAAGTTTTTGAATACTTTTTTTTTTAACTAAAACCTGTAGGAGGTTAACAGAATAAATCTATATGATATCTAAAGTTTTAACTTATATTGTCAGTTAAGACTTACCGTGAATATATCCCGATTCCCCATTTATCGTCGGAGGAGGAGGTGGCGGCGGTCCATGATGGCCTGGTCCCACGTGATGATAGGCACTAGGATGCGGGGCGCTGAACGCGCTCGTGCAGCTGTGACGGACGCCACTGGGCGACATCGCCATAACGTGCTGAGGTGGCACTATACTCGGATGTCCGTCACTGGGAGGACGCATGTTTGACAGGGCGTCCAACGGTTTGTACGACTTCCCGGTGGGCGTTAAGGTCTCGGCGTTGTTCTGAAAACAATAGGTAGATAATGATCACGGCAGTGATTAAGATGCAAATTTTGAACCCGGTGGATCGACCGTATAATGCGCACTTTTATCGTGTCTTTGGGTACGAAATAAAGAAGTGTACTTAATGTGTCGCTGTCGTATATAGAAAGCAGGGGAAAGTAAAACCTTTTAAGCATAACACGATACCAAAGGAAACAGTAGACAATGTTCTGATAATCAGGTAGCAAATTATATTTATATTCGGAATAATTTCGAATTAAAAATACCAGAAATCTTAAAAAACTTTCACTATATAGGGTGTATATAAATAGTTTGCGAAAAAATTTAGATGATTTCCTGTCAAAAAATAGGGTTGGTTTTCCTAATGAACTTAACTTATGTGAGCCCTCCTTGGTTAGTTACAGCCCCCTAAAGATGGCGCCCGAAAAAAAGTTTTTAATTTTTTTCATGAAAACCTAAAAATTGACCAGAATAAAATTGAAAAAACATTTTATGTGTGCAAAAAGGCAATCAAAAATGTGGTAGTGTTCCTATATGATTTCAAAGGGTAGAAAAAGCTACCCTCAAACCTCCTTTCGCAAAAAACTTTTTTCCATATTTCTATTTTACAATAAAAAAATCAATTTTGGATAGCTAAATCTATTCTCAACCAATAAGATCTCTTGTAATTTCTTGATAAAATTCAAAGTTTTTGAGAAAAACATAATTTTTCAACATGATAGCGTGAGTTGTTGAGGCTGAAATTATTTCCGAACTAGAATTTATCTAGTAAGCGGATGTCATTTTGTTCTGAAAAGTTACTAGTTTTAGTTAACTTTGATTTAGTTTCAATTATTTTTTGATCTGGCTTATCATTTTGGGATTTTTGTCACATACATCTTTAGGGGGTTGTAACTAAGCAGGGGGGTTCAAAAAAATAAAGTTTATAAAGGGTGTGAAAGACGCACCCTATTTTTTGACAAGGAATCGCCCCCTTAATTTTTTCACAACTATTCATATACACCCTGTATATAGGAACCGATTCCGAAAACAAATTTAGTTTTTCAAAATGTAAGATACCACCTACCTGAAGATACTACTGTGATAGCGAAACAATTGTATTATAATAACAATAAAAATTTGTGGAAATCAGAATAATCTCATTTAATATGGATTTTCATCAGGTGCATACTGATTCAATTAAACATTTACAATTTGAATCATATGTCCTTGATAACACTATCACTTTATCACATGTGGTGTAAATTAACTAATGAAGAATTCAAAGAAATATATTATAATGACCAAATTATTTAGACATCACCTTATACATATATGATTCGATTGTATGTTAAAGAATCACAAGTTCCATCACCAAAAAATGTATATCCTTCAATTCAAAAATGCCTTTTTTTATTTTCCTTTTTAATGAATATATAGCACAATCTCTAGAGAAAGAACCTGATAAATTCGGACCCAAATCTGGTTTATCAGCATAAACCAATTAATTGGCATATCCCCAAAGAAAATAATGCAGTGAAGTTATGTCGCATGATCTTGGAAGCCAATTAATTGGCCCATTTCAGAAATAATTTTATTGTGAAATCTTTCTTTCAATAAATAATCATAAATCAATTGTTACGGTAGCAGCATGAGGTGTAGCACCATCCTGTTGGAACCAAAACAATTCTAGGTCGGTACCATTCAAATTTTGAAACAGATAATCATTGATCATCGATCTGTAACGAGCCCCGTTCACTGTGACATTAGCTCCACCATCGTTTTTAAAGAAATATCGACCGATGATGCCTCCAGCGTGTGAAGCACACCATACAGTGCATTTTTCAGGATGCAATGGAACCTGCAGAACTCCTTGAGGATTGTTTTCACTCCATATACGGCAATTTTGCTTGTTTATATAGCCGTTCAACCAGAAATGAACTTCATCACTAAACACAATTTTACGATAAAAAAGTGGATCAACTTCAAGCTGTTCTAGGGCCCAATCAGCAAACAAACGACGCTTATTATGGTCAAGTGGCTTTAGTTCTTGAATCAGTTGGATCTTGTATGGGTGTAGAACAAGATCTTCACGTAAAATTTTCCATGTGATGGATGCACAGAGTCCAACTTGTTGTGAACGTCGACGAATAGAAAAATCTGGATCATCATTAACACCATGACTTACAGCAGCGATATTTTCTTCTGTACGTACAGTTCTTTGTCTTGTTATAGTTGTTGCATCGAGTAGAGAAAATGTTGTCCGAAATCTATCGATAGTTCGACGAATAAGCTGCTCTGATGGACGATTATGTAAACCATAAATTTCACGAAGTGCTCTATAAGTTTGGCGAATAGAACACTGATTTTGAAAAAACATTTCAACAATGTGTAAACGTTGTTGCGGCGTGAGTTTTTTATGATAATTTGTCAATGCTTACTGAACAGAAATGTCAAAACAACATGGCTTCTACCTTCTGTCAAATCACAGTTATCCGTATCGAAAGTTATATCACTCTAAAGAACACCCGATACAATTGATTTCTACAAACCAAAGCCCAACACGATTTGGAATATTTCAGTAGGTTTCGTATTTAGGAATACTAAATCGAAGAATCTAGACATTGACATAATCCTTTAGTTGCAAATGGTAGAATTCAATAAAAAGGAACAGCATTATAGAGCATATGGGTGATAAGAAGTCATATTAATCTCCCTTAATCAAATGTGGGCATATATTTCGTTTTGATTAAAACTTTTTCAGGTAAAGTATCCACACATCTAAATTTTAGACGTCTAAATGAAATAGTTATAATCAAGCTAATTTTCTCTTTGAAGTCACCGCACATCGAATAATTTAAATTCAGAATTTAAAGTCAATTCAATGATGGAAAGCAAAGATTCTTTCACATCGAAGTGCCTATACAATATTCAAAGATTATTCAACTTCTACATATTATGTTTTTTTCCATGACTGACACTTTCGCGAATTCATCAATAAACCTCTCGATATCGATATGATGAAATGATTTCCAGAAAAGCTATAAAACAATAGTCGATATCGTACCGCGAAATTTATGATTCATCAATAAGTAGTTTCTATGATATTTGAGCATGTAGTACACGTTTCTGATATGATTTGCATATTTATAGACCTATTTAGATTATTTCGTCGGTTGTTCTCTTGTACTAGTTGCTTCTAAACACCTACTTAATTCATAGACAGGTCGAACCTCACATTTCCGATGAGCAAAGGCGTTATAACGCTGCAAATACTAAGGTCCAAGATTCTGATAAATCATCGTTTTAATAAAAAATCATTCTGAAAACCAAAATAATAAGGAACGGTTTTTTACTTGATAGAAGGATTATTACAAAATTTGAATATCAAAACAGATTTAATGTGTTGGTCTTCTACAATTTTAATTTCAAAAAATTTACTGAAGAAACTTTAAGAATTAAATTAATAAAATTTGAATATTAAAACAAATTAATATATGTTTATCTTCTACAATTTTAATTTAAAAAATTTTTTATTCAAAAAACTTTTAGAATTAAATTAATGTCTAAAACAAGCACCGCTTATATTTAATAGACGTATATAATCTAAACTCAATATACAATGTCAAATGGAATAAATAAACCAAAAGATACACGAAAGTCCCTAAAATTAATAAATAAATATTTAAAGGAGACAAAATTTGTTTCTGGTCTTGCCCTCAAAACGCCATTTGTATCTTAAAAACATGAACACACTTAAAGGACCTCTCAAAGAATATAATTTATTTGAAATATTTAATATATTTAAATATTCGAATAAGTAAATTCAGAAATCTCTCAAAGCATGCACTATATCTTCAAAAAACAAATAAAGTTCAAAGCAATTCCGTCTTCAGTCCTGAAATATATTCAAAATATTAAAATCAAAAAACTAACCTGTACCAAAGCACTCACCACGTGTAAATGAATAATGTTTCGAGACATAGATCATCTTTATAATTCAAGATTTATCTATGCTCTAACAGAATCAAAGAACAGTGTGAGCTATTTTTAAGGTTTACCTAAATTCATTGACACTGCATAATGAGATTTATTGAAGCCAATATATAATTATATATTATATATAAAATAAAATAGAAAGGCCTTTTACTTGATAGAAGAAATATAACAAAATTTGAATATTAAAACAAATTAATATATGTTTATCTTCTACAATTTTAATTTAAAAAATTTTTTATTCAAAAAACTTTTAGAATTAAATTAATGTCTAAAACAAGCACCGCTTATATTTATTCCATTTGACATTGTATATTGAGTTTAGATTATATACGTCTATTAAATATAAGCGGTGCTTGTTTTAGACATTAATTTAATTCTAAAAGTTTTTTGAATAAAAAATTTTTTAAATTAAAATTGTAGAAGATAAACATATATTAATTTGTTTTAATATTCAAATTTTGTTATATTTCTTCTATCAAGTAAAAGGCCTTTCTATTTTAATTAAATTAATGTCTTTATAAGCACTGCTCATATTTAATAGACGTATAAAATCGAAATTCATCATACAATATCAAACGGAATTAAGAAAAACCAACGAATATAAATTGTCAATTAAAATTAAAATGTTTGTTTATTTATATTTTAATTTTAATTGACAATTTATATTCGTTGGTTTTTCTTAATTCTGTTTGATATTGTATGATGAATTTCGATTTTATACGTCTATTAAATATGAGCAGTGCTTATAAAGACATTTATTTAATTCTTAAAGTTTCTTCAGTAAATTTTTTGAAATTAAAATTGTAGAAGACCAACAGATTAAATCTGTTTCGATATTCAAATTCTGAAAACCTTCACAGAAATATTAATAGAACATCAATAATATATCTAGGAAAAACTTGTTAACTGATAGAAAGGTTTTTTTTTATAGAAGGCTTTTACAATATCTTGAATATCACACAAATTGATTTTACTAACATCAATACAAATTTCAATTGTTTTTAACACAGTTTCAATCAAGTAGATTTATAGAATTATGACTCATTACACGGCACCAGAAAGTATAAATGAATCAATCCAAAGAAAATATAGAATATTAATTAAAAATATAAAATGAATACTTGAAGGAGACAAACTTTGTTTCGTAACGCTGTATTATGAATAAATTATATTTATAGTATTTATTTGATATTTTTAATTAATATTTTTTATTTTCTTTGGATTCTTTCATTCTTTTCGGTGCTGTGAATGAGTATTGATTCTTTATGTCTACTAAATTGAATATATGTTTGAATATCAAATCGAAACATTCAATAGTACTTAATTTTTAATTTTAATTAACTATTTATATTTGTTGGGTTTTTATTCCATTTGATATTGTATAGTAAATTTGAATTTTATACGTCTATTAAATATAAGCAGTGCTTATAAGACATTAATTAAATTCTAAAAGTTTTTCAAAAATTTGTTTTTGAGATTAAAATTGTAGAAGACTAACAGATTAAATCTGTTTTGATATTCGAAGTTTGTAATAATCCTTCTATCAAGTAAAGAACCGCTTCTTATTATTTTATTTTATATATAATATATAATTATATTAGGTTTTTGAATGAAGAAATTTATTATACAGTTTCCAGTGGTTTAAGGAAGGCCATAAAGTGCCTTACAAACTTTCTGTGATTTTTGTGGTTAGCATAGAGTACCTTGGATATTAGATGTACCTAGTTTGAAGGTGCATTAAACAGAGATTCTAAAAATTGTATGGGTAAGTTTATAAGTATATTTATTGTTATTTGATTTTATCTTTTAAATGTAAAGTTGAACCTTATCTGAATTCTAATTGTTTTTGAGGATGTGCTACATGTTTTTGAGAGTTTCTGAAGTAACTTATTCAAATATTTGAACATATTAAATATTTCAAATAAATTAGTTATGGAGAAGTTCTTAAAATTATGTTGTGTATTTTTGAAAAAGATTTAGTTTTGATAAATATAAGATGAAGAACAAAACATTTTGTCACAGGCAGACATGCGTCCGTCTTACAAGTTCAGGTGCGCATGCTTGGAATATTCAATATTACTCATTTTTTAATTTTAATTAACAATTTATGTTTGTTGGGTTTTTTTATTCCATTTGATATTGTATAATGAATTTTGATTTTATACGACTATTAAATAGAAGCAGTGCTTATAAGACATCAATTTAATTCTAAGTTTTTTTTTAATTTTTTTGAAATTAAAATTGTAGAAGACTAACAGATCTGTTTTCATATTCAAAGTTTGTATTAATCCTTCTATCAAGTAAAAAACCGCTTCTTATTATTTTATTGAAACTGTGTCTTCTGAGACATTTATTTTAATCAATTATTTGTAAGCTTTTGAGAAAAAATTTTTATAAAATTAAAATTTGTCGTGAGGTTAGCAGATTGATCTGTGTGATATTAAAAATATTGTGAAAGCCTATTATCATGTAAAAACCTCCTTTGTATTACTTTATTTTATATATAATAATTATATTCTAGTTTTTCGCTCAAACACATGCATTTGGATATAACTGAGTACTTGAAAATACTTTACAAACTCTGTATAATTTCTATGGACGAACATGGAAACCGCAGGGTTTTTAGGTAAAAATCACTACAGTTCTATGTTTGTTCTCGAATAACACGTGGTTTGTAAAATGAGATATATTTTTATTGATTATTTTTATTTTTTGGATACTAAGTTGGACTGAAGAGTTATCGACGTGGTAACTCCAAATGGCCTTTTTGAAGATGTGCTGCATGTTTTTGGAGTTCTTCTGAAGGAACATTTTTAAAAAGAGTTATTTCCGAAGAAAATCTTTAAGTTATGTCGTGCATTTTTGGAAAGAAATTTGGTTTTCATAATATTACATCGTTACGAAACAAAGTTTGTTTCCTTACAGTATTTATCTAATATTTTCAATATTCTTTATTTTCTTTGGATTCCTTTATTATTTATGGTGTAATGAGTGTTGATTTTATAGTCCGTCTAGAAAGTATCCGGAATTTATTATTTTTCATAATTTTTATACTTCTTTTCTGTAACATTCCGGACAAAAGTTACGTATAAAATAGGTTGTACAGATAGTCGGCTATGGCCAAACTTGCATGGCAACAATATTTATCCAATATTGCTGATCGTCAACAGGTATACAATTAATGAAATAATGTTGCAATTAGAAAAAAGAAAACAGGTAGAATATTTGTATAGAAAAGGTTTTCGAAACGTTGAAAAATTAGTGCTGCATTGGAAAAACTGCTGTATATGAGACAAAGAAGAGGATAAAAACGGCATGGATATGAGGCATAGACTAGTTTGAGAAAGACCACGCAGGATTAAAGGAAACAATACAAACGCTTTATTGGCTTAAGGACGACACTGGGGTTTCGAAAATTGGGTAACAGATTTGGAAATCAGCGAAATATAAAAGTGTGTCCAGAAACCGTCCGTAAGTCACTGAAAAGACGAGGCTGCAAAAGTATGGGGTGTTTTTTTTAGAGTGATAGAACTTTGAATTGAAATAAAACACATTTAAATTAAGATTGAAGCCAATTTGTTTTATTTGAAAGTTAATTTTATGACATTTATGTTTTAAAAATAATTTCCAGCATATGTCCACCACGACTAGGTCAGAGGAACCGCATTCGCCCAGATCAATTTTGGACCACTTTTTCAAATAATTCAGGCCTTATTAAATCATTCATCAAGTTATATTGGCTTCTAAAGCGTCTATTGTTTCTGGTTTATCAGCATAAACCAATGACTTGACATAACCCCAAAGAAAATAATCCAGTGGAGTTATGTCGCATGATCTTGGAGGCTAATTAATTGGATCATTTCTCGAAATAATGTTATCGCCAAATCTTTCTTTCAATAAATCAATTGTTCCGGTAGTAGCATGAGGTGTAGCACCACCTTGTTGGAACCAAAACACTTCTAGGTAGATATCATTCAAATTTTGAAACAAATAATCATTGATCATCGATCTGTAACGAGCACCATTCACTGTAACTTTAGCTCCAGCATCGTTTTTAAAGAAATATGGACCGATGATGCCTCCAGCGTGTAAAGCACACCATACAATGCATTTTTCAGGATGCAATGAAACCTTGAGGATTTGTTTCACTCCATATACGGCAATTTTGCTTGTTTACATAGCCGTTCAACCAGAAATGGGCTTCATCACTAAACACAATTTGACGATAAAAAAGTGGATCAACTTCAAGCTGTTCTAGGGCCCAATCAGCAAACAAACGACTCTTATTATGGTCAAGTGGCTTTAGTTCTTGAACCAGTTGGATCTTGTATGGGTGTAGACCTATCACTCTAAAAAACACCCGATATATTCAGTTTTTTCTGGTAAGATATATTTTGTTAATTCTTTTTATTTTTTGAATGTGAAGTGGGGCTGATGACTTTCCGTTGTAAAAATTCTAAATTTCTTTTTGAAGATGTTCCCCATGTTTAAGGATTTTTTTCTGAAAGAACTTATTTTGAGCAAGTAGTTTTCGAAAGACTTATTGAGGTTATGTTCTACATTTTTGGGAAGGAATTTGGTTTCAATAAAACAAGGAACGAAACAAATTTTGCACCCTTCAAGTACATATTTAGTGGATTTAATTGATGATTTATATTTGTTTGAATTCTTTTATTCCTTTGGTACTGTGTGAAAAGTGTTTAATTCTACATGTCTACTAAATTGACAAGGTGTGTTCTTAGACATTTATTTAATTTAATTCTAAAAGTGTTTTAATAAAAACTTTTTGAAATTAAAATATGTAGGAGGTTAACAGAATAAATCTGTATGATATTTAAAATTTTGTTATAACCCTTCTATCATAAAAGTTAGTAGGGTGATTCAAAAAAAAAAAAAAAAATTTTTTTCTTGCAAACAAGCTTGAAAGTTTCAATTCAATGTAAAAAGATGCCAGTAAAAAGTTGAGCGCTTAATATTAATATTAAAGACGTTCGCATCGCACCTTTTCATTTCCCATAAGAATAACATAGGAAAATTTCTTTTTGCACATTCTGATTTTTATTGCTAGCCCAAAGTAAGTCATGAAGAAAATTCCTGCGCATATTTTGTAGAAAATTGAACGCTCTACAAAAAAGGTCTCTTATGATTTTTCGTCAAACCTAACCGATTTAAAGTTATTCAAAGTTAAAGTACAATATGCTGAAAATTCGACCGTTTTTATCGCATTGCAGCGGATTAAATGGTTTTATTGGGATTCCTTATCAGAAAACATCGTGTTTATTTTAAATCATGTCTTGCAGAAAATGTTTATCAACAATTTTTCACAATATTATGCCTGTTAAACTCTTTAAGAAAATTTGTCGTATCAGTATGGTTTAAAATCATAATTTTTTTCTTTTTTCTTTGACCTAAAAGTAAAAATTTTTTTTCCAGTCATTACAAATACTTATGACAGAGGTAAAAAACAAGTGACGTTTGGTTGATTTCAAAAAAAAGAATATATTCACTTCACTTATACTTTAAAATTGTTCTCAAATTATGCGATGATGGCTCAGTTATAATTTTGAAAATTAAAATTAATAATGATAACTTTAGAAAAGCAAACAGAAACTATTGTAAATACTTCACTTAGGGTAATTTTCAACCTTTAGACAAGGAAATTGAAAAAAAAAATTTTATGAAACAATTTGGTAATTTACATTAATGAATTTTCTGAAACTTTTCCATTATTTTGAATGACCGCGAAAATAGACGATAAACATTTTCTGTAAGCCATAATTTAAAATAAACACGAAGTTTTCTGATAAGGAATCCCAATAAAACCATTTAATCCGCTGCAATGCGATAAAAACGGTCAAATTTTCAGCATATTATTATTATTATTATTACTCAGTAAGTAGAGCAGAGGCAAAGCCTGTTTCAGCTCAAAATACAAATTAAATCGAAAATATTCTATAGGTACATGTAAAGTGAAACAAAAAACATAATGTGAAAAAATAACGATTAAGAAAACAATCCAGAAGCAAAGTATCGTTCAGTCAATGGGCGAAGGTCTCTCGTGTTGGTCGAATCGGTTCTTGAACATGTTAACGTTTGTGGCTTCAACCACATCCACAGGCAAGTTGTTCCAGGTGGAAAATATTCTATTGGATAAAAAGTGCTGCCGGGGGGTTGTTCTGAAGTTCTCCTTGCGCAATTTATATGCGTGGCCTCTCAAGTTAAGGGTGTTGTAGGCAAAGAGAGCTGATAAATCGGTTCCAAAGATCTCGTTCATTATCCTATAGCTCACGATTAAGTCGCCTCTCAATCGACGATCCTGAAAGGATGTTAGACCAAATATTTTCAATCTTTCCTCATAACTTGGACGCACTAACCCGTACGGTATACGAGTGGCCCATCTTTGAACCGCTTCCAGTTGTTCAATATCCGATCTAAGATTGGGGCACCAGGCAGGTCCGGCGAACTCAAGAATAGGGCGTATATAAGTCGAGTAGATCTTTGAACAAACAGCAGGTGAACAGCCACGAAAACATCTCGAAACCATGAAAACCAAACTCCTCGCCTCGGCCGTAATCTTTTTTACGTGCTTCGACCAGCTCAAGTCCGATGTGACAGTTAGACCAAGATCCTCATGACAATCGGTAGGGGCGAGTTTATGGCCACCTATAAAGTAGGTGTTACCCGGACTGCGCTTTCCAATGTGAAGAACGCAACACTTCTCCAGGTTCAACGGGATCAGCCATTCATCGGACCAATCATACACTGAATCAAGATCCGACTGAAGCAGCGCCGAATCAGAAGCATCGCCGTGTAACTTAGTGTCGTCAGCAAACTGAGAACAGGACGAACGCAAAATGTGTGGTAGATCAGCAGTGTAAACCAAATAGAGCAAGGGCCCCAAAACCGACCCCTGAGGAACACCACTAGTAACGGGTCTGGGTGTCGAGGTGGCATTTGACACCCGAACAGAAAACTGCCTATTTTTCAAAAAAGCTTCAATCCAAAGTAGAAGATCTCCTCTCACTCCAAAGTGGTCCAGCTTAGAAAGAAGGCGACGGTGAGGGACTCGATCGAACGCTCTCGAATAGTCGAGGTAAATAACATCGGTAGGTATGTCCATGTCAAATGACTTCGTCCAATCGTCGACACACTTCAACAGGTTTGTGAGAACTGAACGACCGGGCAAAAATCCATGCTGAGTTGATGGGATTATACCGTTAGAAAGCAGAAACTTGATCATTTCGTCCAATACAACACGTTCACAAACTTTAGAGGCCACAGAAGTGAGGCTGATAGGGCGATAATTGCCAGGGCATAGTTTGTCTCCCTTTTTGAAGACTGGTGTCACTGATGCTTGTAACCACGAGAAAGGCAACTTGTGCGATCGGAAAGTTTCCGAAAATATCATAGCTAGGGGAACACATAATGAGGATGCACAGCTATTTAGAACTCTAGCGGACATCCCATCGGCACCAGGCGAGGAGTCAACCTTTAACGCCTCAAGCTGCCTCATCACTGTTTCGGGGGAAAACTGCACCTCATCCAACCCGACCGGACAACGCTGGCATCTGACTGTTGGTATTTGTCCATCAGACTCGACAGTAAATGCTGATGCGAATGACTCGGCCAGTGCCTCCGCCGACTCCAAGAAACTCCCACAGATGTCACCCGAGCTTCCCCTGACTAGCGGAGTGGACGCCCTCGTTTTAAGAAATGAACGTACATATTTAAAAAATTTCTTCTTGTTGTTAGTGGAAGCTATATTGGACTCGAACTGTTTCTTTGCATTATCAATTGCCATAGACAAACGGTTGGAGAAATTTCGATGCTCAGTGAAATCCTCATCTTGCCTGCGTCTGGTATATCTCTGCCATAGTCTGCGTTTGTGCCGTAACATACCACGTAGGTTCCCATCTATCCAAGGTTTGGTCGAGTTGACCTCGACAAATTTAAATCGTTTGTTCTCCCGGACTGCCGTCTCTATTACACTCACCAAACCACTCCACATTGCCTCCACATCCTGACTTTCAAAATAATCTGACCATTGAACACTGGAAAGCTTCTCATTGACTCTAGCATAGTTTATCACTTCGATTTTCTTACCAACAACATTCGATCTAGAGGCTGTGCAAAACTGAATCTTTGATTTCAAAGTGATGTGGTCCGACTTACCAAACGGCGGTAGATAGTCAATTTCGGCACATAGATCAGGATCGTTTGTCAAGAAGAGGTCGAGCAATGAGGGTGTCTGATTTGGACGATATCTTGTGGGTTTATCAATAAGTTGCAAGAGACTTGATTCCAACATCATACGAGCTTAAACTTTGAATAACTTTAAAGCGGTTAGGTTTGACGAAAAATCATAGGAGACCTTTTTTGTAGAGCGTTCTATTTTCTGCAAAAATATGTGCAGGAATTTTCTTCATGACTTACTTTGGGCTAGCAATAAAAATCAAAATGTGCAAAAAGAAATTTTCCTATGTTATTCTTGTGGGAAATGAAAAGGTGCGATGCGGACGTCCTTAATATTAATATTAAGCGCTCAACTTTTTACTGGCATCTTTTTACATTGAATTGAAACTTTTAAGCTTGTTTGCAAGAAAAAAAATTTTTTTTTTTTAATCACCCTAGTAGTTAGTTACCATACTCACCTGATGAAGTCAAAATTGTGTAAGCAATAAATATTAACCGAAATAAAGTGTTTTATCATATACGATTAATTTCCACCAAGTAGAGACCGAAATAATTATAAGAATTATCATCACTGAATCATAAGGTGATTCACCACGTAAACTTACGTTTTCCTGATTAGTACTTGAAGTACTCGACTGCAACAGCGTCTCAGTAGAAACTGCAGTGGACGCCGTTTGCGTGTGGCTGGTAGCAGAAATACGGTACTGCATTCCAGCGATACTGCAGTAGCCTTCATGATGTGTAGACCTGGTGGTGCTATTAACGTAAACGCCCGTGATTGTAACGTCAGTATCTTGATTCACAATCACTGCCACCTTCTTGTTAGGCTTGGTACTCATTTCCATCAGTTTCTCCTCCTTTTTAACATCGTCCTCATAACATTTCTTCTTATCCATCTCTTCGTCGGTCATTAAATCGTCGTCAGAACTGTCAGTATCGTCGGTCGTGTTGCTCTTTGAACTTCTTGGGCTGCGTTTTTCCTGGGAATAACTAGCGGCTAGGATAGCTGTTGCGTTGAGACTGGCCATACGTTTTCTCACGACCATATCCTTCAAATCCATGACTACTTCCGTTTGTTTTCGCCTCCGCTTTTTTTTATTCTTGTTTTCTTCGACTTTCTTCGTAGTTTCCTTCTTGACTTTAACAACTTTTTTAGGTGGCGGTTCGTCGTCACTGCTGTGTTCTTCAGAACTGGAGCTGGACGCGTTGTGCATATCCCAGTACTTACCCACTCCTCGAAGTCCGGGAACGGAACGAAGAGTCCTTTGTGGAGGAGGGGATTCTGGTTCTTCTTCTTCTTCTACCTTCTTCTCTATAGGTTTAACATTCTTTTCCGTCGCCTCTTTTTTGACAGGAATAGTTTCCGGATTGTCTAACATACTAATTTTTCCCTCATTTTCGTAGAGACAATGGACTTTAGCTATAGCATTCAAAGAGGCGACGCGCTTCCTTTTAGGTCCGTTCCAAAAACCAAACAGTTTAAGTTTTCTCAACTTCTGTTCTTCGATTCTAGCTTTCTTTATCTTTCTTATAGCATTTTTATTTTGTTGCAGTTTTCTGTTCCTAACCGTTTTCTGGTCCAAAATAACTTTCTTAGCTTTGTCTTTTGGTGTCTTACTTTTATTAGCGTCACATTTCAAAGCTCTTCTGATTTCTTCTAAATTGTTGTCATCTGATGTAGAATCATCCTTGCTTTCAGGATTCATCGATTTTACATTGTGGTCTTTTTTATCTGTGATTGTACCTTCTGGTTTCACCTGTTCGGAAGACGTTGATTGTTCTGGAAGCTTATCCTGTTTTGTTTTGACTACTTGTTTAGTTTTAGTAACTATTTCTTCTTTAGGTATCTTTGGTTTGTTTCCACTGACTACTTTAGTTTTAGAATTCTGTTTAACAACGTTCTTGTTCAATGCCTCATTAGTCTTCTTCAATAGTTTAGTTACAGCTTTCTTCTTTTTTACGTTAATTTTCGGAACTTCTTCATTCAGTTTTAATTGGCATGTGTTAGTCTTTTCTCTAATATCCGCAGGGGTTGCTTTCTTGATAACCTTCTTTATTTTAGCTTTATCATCCTTCAGTCTTTTAACTTTCTTCGATGCACACTGTTTCACAGAAACTCCCGAATTTCGAACGATGAGTTTTTTTCTGGTTTTTGACACAACTTTCGACTCGACAACTTTCTTGGTTTTTTTCGGTGTTGTGCCACATTTTGTATCAATCTCGATATTTCTCTTTGGTTCAACGACGCGGGACAAAGTTTTAGAGTCTTCGACGCCACTTTTCACTACCCGATTACGCGTCACTGTTTTCACTATTTTCGTACTCTTATCAGGTTTGAGTACCTGCTTGCGAACATCGACCTTCTTCGCGACGTATGTTGGTTTGATGGGCGTAAGTTTCCCTTTGATGACGAAAGAAATCGTTTCTGACACCGAATCTTCAGAGGTAGCTCTGGTTGATGGTTTCTTCTTAGTAGGATGTTGCTTCATCTTGACCTCAATGGTCTGTTTGAGCGATCGGTTCGAAGGCATTTAGATTTGTGCGTCCTACGTATTCATATTGCAGAAGATCTGTAACAAATAAAAATACTGTACAATCCCTAACAAGCTAATCGAAACAGAATACAAATATAATTGAAATCCAAAGACAGTAAAAAGGGATTTTCCAATAGGAATGATACAATTTAAAATGGTTATAATTGCAACACTGTATCTTAGTTTTGTCAGTTTCCATGTAATTTGTGTTCAGTAGGTAATGCCTATTAATCGTGAAAAGGAACACGCTTCAACAACGTTAGAAATTGTTGAATTGTGAACAAATTTGAATGTGAATTTTCTTAACACGATACCAGAGTACAATACGACAAAATTCTCGTAGTTCTCAACAATTAAATCTATCTCTTACAACTTCAAGAGTTTTAAAGAAAGATTTGAGTTTACATCCCTACCAAACTCAATTGGTCCAAGAACTGAAGCCATTTGACCACCATTAATGTCGCTCATTTTCTGATTTTGCTCCTGAACAGCTTGAAAATGATGAATATACTAAGTGACAAAGAAACTGCAACACTCAGAAGGAGCTGTTTAAATTTTAATTTTTTTTTGGTAAAAGATAGATAGTATTGCAAAGAGTAAATAATTAAAATTTGGAGAAAAAATCGTGAAGGTCTCTTCATGTAAACATTTTTTGTTACTTAAATATGTGGTCGTTTTTTGCAAATTTTTTTAATTTTACAACAAATCAGCTGTCCGAGGAGATCCAAAGTCGATGTTTAGTTGTTGTTAAAATGCCTAGAGCACGTGTACGCGGAATTTATGCCAGCTAAGTGAATTTGAAAGAGATCTACGGGAAGCGGAATTGTCATTTCGAGAAATCTCTAACCGTACGAACAGAAATCCAACTACTGTTATGAGATGTTGTCAAGCGTGGTTTGATGATGCCCAAAGTCGAAGAAGAATAGGCACAAATGAAGTTCAAGATGGATGTCTAAGACTTATGGCTATTAGAGACCGATTTGAAACAACTCGATCTTTGGTTGATGAGTGGTTAGGATAAGGTCTTTTGGACTGCAGTACCATCGACCCCAATTGTGTTAACTCTGACGGTTGAGCATCGCCGGCAACGATTACAGTGGTGCAGAGAACGTCAACATTGGAATCTGGAGTGGATCAGGTCGTCTTTTCTGATGAATCTCGATTCTCCTTGGGTGCAAACGATGGCCGAAGAAGGGTTAGACGACGTCGTGGACAAAGACGTGAACCTCAGTTTGATATTGAGCGTCATGTACACCGGACAGTAGGAGTTATGATATGGGGTGCTATTGCACATGCAAGTAGGTCACCTTTAATCTTTATTCGAGGTAACATGACAGCTCTACGTTACCTTCAAGAAATATGTTCTCCTTTACCTTAACCGGCTTGAGAATACAATATTTCAGCAAGATAATGCTCGACCTCATGTTGCCAGAGTTAGTTTAAACTTTTTTGAAGTGACCCATTAAAATCTTTTGCCATGGCCGCCCAGGTCCTCCGATATTTCGCCCATAGAGCACGTTTGGGACATCATGGGTAGAAGGTTTGGAAATTTACCCCAGCCCCCTTGGCCTTTGACGGCTCTGAGACATGAACTACAAGTAGTATTGTATTGTCTTTTAATCTTTTAGATCAAGGGTAAACTACATAATTATTTATTTATGGTTAACTTCACACTACATTTAAATTTTTCAGTATTCATTTACCAGAAGTTTTCTAAATTGTTGAAGGGTGAGTGAATTTTTGTTGATTGATGTTATATTTTATTGAATATGAATTATTTGAATACTGACGAAGCAAAGTCTCTCTTAAAACTTGTTTTTCAGTAATGTTTTTACATATCTTGAGATTTTATAGAAAGTAACTTATAGATATCCAATAATATTGAATATTCTAAGTAAGATGGTTTTATGATGAAATTGTTAAGATTATGTTAAAAATTTTTGAAAGATATTTGTTTTCATAAGATTGATCAGCAGAAACAAAATTTTGTGTATTCAAATTTATAGGATTTTGGTTAACAATTTTTATTTATTGGATTTTGTTATTATATATCATTTGGATGTCTTAAAATGAATGTTTATTTTATATGTCGTTTGATGTAAGTGGTACTTATATGACATTATTTTAATTTAATTCCAGAAGTTATAATTATTAAATATAATTTTTTGAAATTGTATATGTAAGGCTAATATTAAAATATTCAAATAAACAACTTTCAAACTAACCAACACTCGACACCTACTCCCTATTCAAAAAATGTTGTGGTTGATCCACCTTCATGGGAATGGTTTTTTCGGAACAAACTAATAACGGAAATTCGTTCCCCTCTAAACAGAATTTGACATGTTTTTTGAAATCTTCGAAAATTCTTCGTTCCTGAGTTCTGGGGGGAGTAGAATTTGCGTTGGGACACCTTGTATTAAGCATTGCAATATATAACTTTTAGTACATATTGCAGAAGTTTCCAGAAAGAATTTCGAATTCGATTTTATTCATAAAATAAATTTTTGGGTGGAAATAATGACCAAACAACATACACATATGTTTATTAATCCTTGTTTGCGTACTAATACTAGCAAATATTATATAAATGAAAAGATCACGAAAACATACATCATTTCGTAATTTTTCTCCTCAAGAATTGTTTTTTTTTTATATTTCGTGTATTCTTAAAAGATTATTTGTAACAGGATCGCCATGTAGAGTGTATGCGTCGAATAAACGTAGGACTACTATCGGGTGTTTTTTTCAGAGTGATAGAACTTTAAATTGAAATAAAACACATTTAAATTAAGACTGAAGCCAATTTTTTTTTTATTTGAAAGATAATTTTATGACATTTATGTTTTGAAAATAATTTCCGGCATATGTCCACCAGAATTAGCTCTGAGGAACCGCATTCGACTAGACCAATTTTGGACCTCTTTTACGAGTAATTCAGGTCTTATTTCATCAATAACAGTTATGTTGGTGTCCAAAGCGTCTATTGTTTCTGGTTTATCAACATGAACCAATGACTTGACATAACCCCAAAGAAAATAATTCTGTGGAGTTATGTCGCATGATCTTGGAGGTCAATTAATTGGACCATTTCTCAAAATAAAGGTATCGCCAAATCTTTCTTTCAATAAACCAATTGTTACGGTAGCAGCATGAGGTGTAGCACCATCTTGTTGGGACTGAAACACTTCTGGGTCGATACCATTCAAATTTTGAAACAAATAATCATTGATCATCGAAGTGTAACATTAGCTCCAGCATCGTTTTTAAAGAAATACGGACCGATGATGCCTTCAGCGTGTAAAGCACACCATACAGTGCATTTTTCAGGATCCAATAGAACCTGCAGAACTTCTTGAGAATCCACTCCACATACGGCAATTTTGCTTGTTTACATAGCTGTTTAACCAGAAATGAGCTTCATCACTAAACAAAATTTTGTGCGTTTCGCACCACACCCACGGCAACCATGGAGGTCCTACTAAATCTACCACCCCTGCATCTACTCGTGCAGAGGGAGGCGAAACGGACCACATACAAACTATATAATAATAATAATAATAATAATACGTTTATTGCAATTTTATAAGAGCTACAAAGCAGATATCCACTGCCTACAAAAAAGAAAAAAACAATTTTTATATTGCAAATGGTCTCACATCAGCATAGCTGTTATTACTGTGACACCGAAAAATGTAAAAAAAAAAAAAATTACCAAAATTTCACCCACGTTCCACACACCGCGCCAACAAAAACATATCATGGATTGAGCACACCCTGAGGAGAAACAATTACAATCACACGCCAGATTGTAAGTACGTAGTCTTAAAGTCCATACTACACACTTGAAGAGAGGAGCAGTTTTCGATAATTGGACTTAAGCACCTCTGGTTTGCAGCACTTGAGATGAGCAGGTAAGCGATTATACAGAGAATATACAGAAAAAGAAAATGAACGTCGAAATAAGGCAGTCCTGAAAACTGGTGGAGAAATCATACCCCTGAACCTTACATTTACATTGTGAACATCTGACCTGAAACGTATTTTATTATACAAATAGGGTGGTGATTCAAAGCATATAATTGAACGAAATAATACTGCAGAGTGAAGCTCACGTCTTTGATCCATACTCAACCAACTACAGCATTTCAACTTATGAATGACTGGTTCATACTTTCTAACTCCATAAATAAAGCGAAGACAGGCACGTTGAACCCGTTGGATTCTCACTTTGTCGTCAAGACGCAAACAGGGACCATACAACACGTCACAAAAGTTAAAATGGCTTAGGACAAGTGAATCAGTAAGCAATATCTTAAGCAACTGGCGATTGACAGGCCAGAGGCAATAGTGATGGGAGGCTCAGGACTGCTGGACGAGCTTTTAACGTACAGTATCCTATCGATGCCCTTGGATCTTATGTCAAAAATCACGAGCCAGGAACGGCATTTCAATGTAATCGTCCCCAGCCGGGACGAATGGACCCAGCATGCTGAGGTTCTATTGAGAACCGACCTTGGCTTGAACGGAACAGGAGCGGGAGTCTATGGGAGTCAACCGAGAATTAACATCTCATTGAGTCTCGGTCAAAACGGAACCATATTCCAGGCAGAAATATTTGCTATTGAGACCGCGGCGGAACTACTGATAAAACGGCAAGTCCACCACGGTAAAATCAAAATATTTACTGATAGTCAGTCAGTATTAAAAGCTCTGGAATCCAGCTGTTTTACATCCAAAACAGTCTAGGGTTGCCGCACGGCTTTAAACAGGCTCGGTATGTATAACGGAGTCACTCTGGTTTGGATACCGAGCCACTCAAACTATTTGGGTAACGAGGAGGCGGATCGGCTGGCATTTGCTGGAGCTGCGCTACCTCTGGTAGAACCGGAACCATTCCTGGGAATACCACATGACGTGGCTAACGAGGCGATAACAGGCAGAATGAACTCAAGGCTAGATTCTTTCAGGCCTGAAACACTCGAAGTTGTTCCTTGGAACAGCTTCGAGTTGTTCCTTGGAACAGCTTCGAACAAAAAGATGGCGAACCTAGCGCTAGGTCTGGATAGGGCCAAACTAAGAACACTTGTCGGAATTATGACAGGTCACTGCAGACTGAAAGCGCATTTGCACAAAATCGGTCTGGCTGAAGACAATCGATGTGTCTTGAGGACACTGAAATAGCCATGCACATCGTCTCAGAGTGCCTAGCGGTGAGTCGCATCAGATTCGAGGTCTTTGGCCAGGCATTCATAGCCCACAGTGAACTGAAAAAATTACCCCTGAACAAGATTATCGGTTTTATCCAAAAACTGGATCTCGTCGGGGAGATATAAATTAAGGGTGAACTACAAAAGTCCGTGCGGACGCAGTGGTAGTGTGGACAGATGCCCGCTCGCCATAAATAATAATAATAATAAACACAATTTTACGATAAAAAAGTGGATTAACTTCAAGCTGTTCTAGGGCCTAATCAGCAAACAAACGACGCTTATTATGGTCAAATGGGTTTAGTTTTTGAACCAGTTGGATCTTGTATGGGTGCAGACCAAGATTTTTACGCAAAATTTTCCATGTGGTGGATGCACAGGGTCCAACTTGTTGTGAACGTCGACGAATAGACAAATCTGGATCATCATTAACACTATGACTTACAGCAGCTATATTTTCTTCTGTACGTACAGCTCTTTGTCTTTTTGTTGTTGCTGTATCGGTTAGAGAAAATGTTGTCCGAAATCTATCGATAGTTCGACGAATAAGCTGCTCTGATGGACGATTATGTAAACCATAAATTTCACTTTGTGCTCTATAAGTTTGGCGAATAGAACAGTGATTTTGAACATAAATTTCCCTATCGAAAGTTCTATCACTCTAAAAAAAAAACACCCGATATAATGAACAGATGTGGCCGATGCCTTTCTTCGGGAGCGGCTTGTTTTTAGGAATTTGGTTGAGTTGAAAACCTTAGTGACCAGCCAGGGCCAGACAAATCTACATCTCAGCATGTTTGAATACACTGTACCCGTACTGTAACGTTTATTGCGCTTGCAGATTCCATTTGCGATGCAAAATTTCAAGCTGAATTCATGGATAATTTTATCCATTGAAAAATTCCAAAACATACTTTTGACGAACTGCAAAGTGGAACAGTGTAAACAAACTAAATGTCAGACGACGCTCAAACTCCCGCCTGTATACAGGAACTTACCTAAAGTTTTCTAAATCAAATTCAACAATTCTTGGTCTTTTCTTCAATTTTCACATAAAATTATCATTTCCGCCAGATTAAATTCATTCATTGTCATACTGATTGATGTAGTTGCCAGTTCTCCAAAGAAGTGCGAATTAGTCATCAGGAGGGTTAATTACTCAAGTCAGTGACCACCTCTGATGGTCGAAGACCTCTCAATGCAAAGTACCCACCACTTCGGCTCCCTTAACAGTCGCAAGAAACCAAGAATGCTTTTCTTGCGACTGAATCGATTCCAAATAAGTCACCGCAAATTACCACAATTCAATTACCTCGTGTCAATACCGCAAGGACATTTAAAATTGGTTTTTAGAAAACTACGTGTATCCATCGGAACCTGCGCCTTGCATTTGATAAAGAAATCAACCATCGATTGCTCCTCAAGAAAATACCTGAATGAATAACAAATTAACCACGTGAAACCAACAGGGACAATTGAAGCCGAAAGCCAATAACAAGTCATGAAAAATCTAGATACAGGAAAAGTCATACTGCATATCGAAATGAATTAATGCGAGACTTACGAGGTGAAGAGAGACGAAAGATGTATTGTTTACCTCTGATTAGGTTGTCACACACACTTTTACACTTAATGGAATTGAACGTCAAAACACAGAGTTTTAGTGAGGTATTGGTGCACTCGATTGATTGAACACGTTCCAAATATTGCTAAAATACTGTCTACGGTGAGGAAATATTTTCCGAAAGGGTTGAAAAGATCGCAAATTGCACAAAATCTCCCCGCCCTACATACGTACTTGAACACTGTCAAAAGTGGCCACCATTTTAAACAACTCCGTCCTTACCCGTCAGTGGATCTGTAAACATTAATTCTTTGGCGCGTAAAGTGCGCCATCTAACGTTCCGGTAACATACAAATACGTAGAGCTTGAAGGCTGCGAAGGAATCTTCTTTGGAGATATGTTGTGTTGCCATCAAATGATATTTAGAGGCGCAAACTTTCCCATTTAGAAAGTAAATATCTAAATTAGGAATTTTTCAATTTGAATTATGATTTTTCATTAATGTCCTTGATGAGTAGAGATCATTTATTGTTTCACGTTGCTGTACCCGACTGGGATTTCAGATTGGAGCGTTTGGTTTCCTAATCTTATTTATTTTATTTCTAAAAGTTTTTTGAATAAAAATTTTTTTGAAATTAAAATTCTAGAAGACTGACAGATTAAGTCTGTTTTGATATTCAAAAACAGTTTAGTGTTTTTGATTTGATGCATTAAGCATTAAATAATATGAAGTTGTTTTATATTCTTCATTCTATTGCAATTTTCAAATATTTAAATGTTTTCGAAATATGCGCTTAGTTTAACATTTAATGTGATTTTCAACATATAAAAGATTTTCCAGTAATAGGTTTCATTTTGATATTGAAAGAAACGAGTATATTTCACGAGAAATTAATGAATGTTTATTTCATTCTAAAGAGGAAGGTATACCATTAACAATGAAAAATGGTATCAGTCAAATGGCTGCCACGGCTATGGTTACAGAATCATATCCTTTTCATGAAATTTTCCATGACTTATTCGCACATTTGCGGCTGTATATCCTCGATAACTTCACGAATTCCATCTTTAAGGTCTTGAATCAATTATGGAGCATTGGCACAGATCTTATCTTTCACGTAGCCCCAAAGAAAAAGGTCTAAAGGTGTTAAATCACGACAACTCGGTGCCCAATTGACCATCTCTTCGAAAAATGACAGGGCCAGGAAACATTTTTTGCAGAATTGTTATTATTTCGTTGCTTGTGTGGCCATAAAAATCAGTAATCATAGCTCTATAGCGCAATCCATTTAACTTAACAGTTGCGTTAGCCTTATTTTCAAATTAGGGAGTTCCAATCACACCGCCAGCCCATGAACCGCACCAAACAGTGAGACATTGAGGATGGAGAGGCTTTTCAACAATCATTCTTAGATTTTCCGAGACCCAAAAGCAACAATTTTGCTTATTAACTTGTCTTCGAGTTAAAAATGGTCCTCATCCCTGAGGATGATTTTTCAATGAAAACCGATCATTTTGATGCATTTCGACCCAATCAGCGAAGATACGACGTTACTGGTGATCGAGCGGCTTAAGTTCTTGTGTTAACTGAACTTCAAAAGCCTTAAGACCTATGCGAAAAACTGTGTAATGTCGTTTGTGGAATGCCGTATTTCAAAGATCAACGAGGAATCGAATGGGTTTTCGTCAAAACTACAGGCTGCAGCAGCAATATTCTCAGTTGGCGCACACGGTTTCGATTCTTCATATCACTAACTTGTCCCAAACGCTCAAATTTTTTTACCAGTTTAATTATTGCCGGTCGAGAAGGTGCTTCACAACGACCCAAAAGTGATTTAGTTTTGAAACTTCTTATTGGAAAACCCATTATGATTGCTTGTCATGACACTTATCATTTTAATTATTTGACTTTCTCTGGATTCATGTGACATAAGGACGAATTGAAAACTTCTCGAAAAATTCTACTACATAACATTGGAATCTAAATTGACAATCAGTATGGAGGTGCTCAACTTCAATCTTGTACTAATCTTGTACTAATCTCACGTCTTTCAGGTCTTATATACCCACATACGTACAGATTTTAGTAGCTTCAAGGCGTGTTTGAGTCCAAGAATTTGACACATTGACCTAACCACAAGGATTGCCTAAGCATAACGGGAAAGTTCATTTCAGACATACATCTAGCTGGTCTAGCTCGAATATTTTTAGCACATACTGGTAACATTGCGAATGCATCGACTGTCAGAGACGTATTAGCTGTTAGAAGAATTGACTGATAACTTTAGGACCTCAGAATGAGAGAATGAGAGGTGATTAATATGATATTCTAATTCATGAAAAAATTCTTAATTTTAATACCTTCCAAAAATGTTCACTTCTTCTCCGTTCCAGTCTTGGATAATACAATATAAAATAATAAGAAGTGGTTTTTTACTTGATAGAAGGATTATTACAAACTTTGAATATCAAAACAGATTCAATATTCTGTGTCTTCTACAATTTTAATTTCAAAAAATTTTTTAAAAAACTTTCAGAATAAAATAAATGTCTTGTAAGCACTGCTTATATTTAATAGACGTATAAAATCAAAATTTATTATAAAATATCAAATGGAATAAAAAACCCAACAAATATAAATTGTTAATTAAAATCAAAAAATATAATAAATGGCGGTTCATACGTGATAGAAGGTATATAAAATTATTTAAAAATTTTAATATGCACAACTATATTCTGTTAGCCTTGTACATATTTAATTTCAAAAAATTATATTCAGTATTATAACTTCAGGAATTAAATTAATGTCATATAAGTACTACTTATATTAAACGACATATCAAATAAATATTCATTATAAGAAATTCAAATATATATAACAATTCAATAAATAAAAATTGTTAACAGAAATCCTATAAATTAAATATATTGAGTCGACAAAATTTTGTTTCTGCTTATCCCTCTTATGAAAACAGATATTTTTCGAAAATGTTTAACATATTCTTAAGAATTTTATCATAAAGCTGTCTTAGAATATTCAATATTATTGGATATCTAACTAAGTTACTTTTTAGAAAATCTCAAGATATGTGAAAACATTACTAAAAAATAAGATTTTAGAGAGACTTTGCTTCGTCAGTACTCAATTATATTCATATTCAATAAAATATAACATCAATCAACAAAAAATATTTTCTCACCATTCAACAATTCAGGAAGCTTCTGGTAAATGAATACTGAAAATTTAAATGGAGTGTTATGTTAACTCAAATAAATAATTTTGTGGTTTACCATTGATCTAAAAGATTGAGAGGCAATTTAACGCCTATGTTATAGCACAAGATCCATCTGTATAAAGAATGTCAAGGAAACCAAATAATTATATATTATGAATAAAATAAAATAGAAGGAGGTTCATACTTGATAGAAGATATATAAAATTATTTGAATATTTCAATATTTACAGATAAATTCTGTCACCCTTCTACATGTTGAATTTCAAAAAATTATATCTAATATTATAACTTCAGGAATAAAATTGATGTCATATAAGTACTACTTATATCAAATAACAGATTAACAGACTGAATTGAATAATTAAAAAATAAGTAATATTGAATGTTTCGTTCCAAGCATGCGCACCTGAACTCGTCAGAGTTCTGGTCTTATATTTATGAAAACTAAATCTCTTTCAAAAATACACAACATAATTTTAAAAACTTCTCCAAAACTAATTTATTTGAAATATTTAATATGTTCAAATATTTGAATAAGTTACTTCAAAAACTCTCAAAAACATGTAGCACATTCTCAAAAACAATTATAATTCAGATAAGGTCAGTTCAACTTTACATTTAAAAGATAAAATCAAATAACAATAAATTAACTTGTGAACTGTATGCTTGGAACGAAACATTCAATATTACATAGTTTTTAATTTTTTAATTTCAATAAATAATTTATATTTGTTGGGTTTTTTATTATTATACATTTGATATTGTATAATGAATTTTGATTTTATACCTCTATTAAATACAAGCAGTGCTTATAAGACATTAATTTAATTCTAGAAGTTTTTAAAAAATTTTTTTGAAATTAAAATTATAGAAGACAGATTGAATCTGTTTTGATATTCAAAGTTTGCGCTCTTATTTTAGAGAACAGCGGGCTATTGTTTTGTCAAATGGTTGTAATTTTCGAATTTCAAGCCGAAAATAGTCTCAAGCGACTAGGTTGAACTAACTATGAAAAACCTGAGATCGAAAGTTATTTTGTCCGACCCGCCTGTTTCTAAACACTATTATTTTCGAACAAAAAGAGATTTGTAACTTTCAGATAAGGTTTTGAGCCTGAATACCTTGGTTGAGTTCGTTAATGGGCAAATAGGTTTAATGATACCGTAGTTATTCAAAATTGAAGCCTTTTTTCATTTTCAAAATGAGAAACATTTCCGATCAGATCGAAACATACTTTGATATTTTGCTGTATAATGACACAAAGATTTATGCCGACTATGGATGAAAACACTAATTTCCGAACGAAAGAACTTAACGTAGATATTTTAGTGTATGCTTTAAGTTGAAATAATGTTCAAAAATGAACAAAATCGGTTCAATGGTTCCAGACTTATTTTTTCGTTATTTATTTTTCAAATATTTGCGAAAGACTAATCAGATCGCGTTCAAATTCATTATCTAGATGTGAAAGAACGACACAAAAGCTTTGACCTCACGTCCAAGCTTTTTTGAATAGGGATAAACGGTGTTGCAATAATTAATTTTGAAGATCGTATCGAGAACTATTAGACCCTGAAATTTCGCCTCAAAATATCCATCGATAATGAAATAACAGCGAAAATAGTTAAAGAGGCAATGTGGAATTTATCTCGAGAATATTATTGATATTGAATTGAATCCCTTACTTGGTGAAAATCCATATTAAATAATATTTAAAGAAGGTTATTCTGATTTTCACAAATTTTTATTGTTATGTTTACAATAATCGTTTCGCTATCACAGTAGCATCATCAGGCAAGATTACATTTTGAATAACTTGTTTCCGAAATTCGTTGCTATTTATATTACAGTAAGTACAATAAATTTTTATTGAGCAATAAAACCCAAAAAAGGGTCTCTGCAAATTCCAGCTTATCTGAATATATTTAACAGAGATGAGTTCTTTAAAACTATTTGTTCGTTAAGTAATATTCCAATTTTATTAGGTTTCTTTATCTCTAGGGATTCTAACAGATTTAAGGCATAACTTTTACTTTCTATATGTAGAATTTCAGAATTATGGTTGAAAGTATGTCCTGTTTCTAACAAATGGTTGGAATATGTAGAATCACTTTTATTATTGAGGAAACTCTTCAATTTTCTCAGAAATACCTTTTGTGTATTTTAAGGAATTTTATTTGAAATTTTCTTCCATATTAGGAAACACCATATTTAAAGATATTTTATTATTCTTATTCATCAACAATTTATCTATCAACCTAGGATCATAGTCATTATTAACAGCTATTTGTTTAATTATGTTAAGTTCTGAAATATAATTTTCTCGATTGATGGGAATATTAACTAATCTATGGATCATACAATTAAATGCTGATAATTTTTGATTTAAAGGATGATTTGATTTATTGTGTATAATAGAATCCGTATAGGTTGGTTTGTGAAATATTGAAAAATCATGTGAATCATTTATTCGAGTAACAGTTAAATCAAGAAAATCAATAGAATTATTATGTTCGGTTTCCATAGTGAATTTGATTGAAGGGTGTATTTCATTGATGAATAAGAAGAATTTTTTAAATGTCTGTCTGTACCTGTGAAGCAACAGAAAATATCGTCTACATATCTATACCAATATAAAAAGTATTTCTTAAGGGAATTTTGGTGAATTTTAGTTTCAATATTGTCCATGAATATTTCTGCTAATAAAGGATTTGAGAGATGATTATGGGAAATCCCATGCTGCTACCGTAACAATTGATTTATTGAAAGAAAGATTTGGCGATAACATTATTTCGAGGAATGGTCTAATTACTTGGCCTCCAAGATCATGCGACATAACTCCACTGGATTATTTTCTTTAGGCTTATGTCAAGTCATTGGTTTATGCTGACAATCTAGAAATAATAAACGCCTTGGAAGCCAAGATAACTCGTGTTATTGATTAAATAAGGCCTGAAGTACTCGAAAAAGTGATCCAAAATTGGTCTGGTCGAATGCGGTTCCTCAGAGCTAGTCGTGGTGGACATATGACGGAATTTATTTTTAAAACATAAATGTCATAAAATTATCTTTCAAATAAAAAAAAATTGGCTTCAATCTTAATTCAGATATGTTTTATTTCATTTTGAAGTTCTACCACTCTCAAAATTACCTGATACTTTTTCATTACTTCACAGCTATTTTGGTACTTTCAGGTAGGGTTATAGGAAAAGTGAAAAAAGTGGATGAAAGATAATTAAATCTATCTGGCACCCCTTTTTTTTTATTAATTGGTCAAATAGAATATCAACAGGCATGAGCCCAAAATGACATCCACGTCAAAATACAAATTCAATTTTCAAATTGAATTTGACTTCTGGAGACGAACCATATACTAGTTCTGAAACATATTAACCGTCACTAATTAATAGGTATGTTTGTTAGAAGGGTACTAACTTACCAGCAAGGCTGAGTGAGTATTATGTTAAGGTAGGGATTGAATCCACGATTTACTTAAGTGAGTTAAGTTAGTATATAGAAATTTGGATTTTAATTGGATTGAAATCACTCAAACCAAACAGCTTATTTTTCATGCTTAGTTGTCAAGATATCAGTGACTGATTATCACTTATCTTCTAGTCATTATTAAAATTTTATACTTGATAAGTTTCCCAAGCATAACAATTTCTCTAAGTTTGCAGGTATGTTTCAGCAATTTTGTTTGGAAAGATTAATAACTATATTAGAAAGAATTCGAGCGTTAACATTTAACACTTTGTTTTGGAATATGATGGCAGTGAAAGTTTTTGTGTTAACTAATTAAATGATACACATACCTATATGTTGATTTCTATTTATTATAACGAGTTGAACACATGACGCAATTCGTTATTTTGTAACTTCTTCAAATACTTTTTAATTGCAAATCAAAACTTGGTAACATACAATATTTAAATGGATTCAGTTTCGAGTTCTTCTTTCAATTTATCAATGTTCCTCTTAATAGTGTCTTTTTTCTTCTTCAGGAATTTATACTGGATTCTCGTTCGACTGATTTTTCTGGAAGGTTCTGAATTCACTACCAACTTCGTTGATTTTCCTCTTAGCACCCAAATTGTTCGATACTTGATTTATATTAGAATATTTCCATTAAACATTCAGGTAATGTTCTTCTGGATTCCACATCAATTCACAACAATGTTATCTTTTTTTCAGATTGTGGAACTGGATTCTTCTTTCTATTAATTTATTCAGAGCAACGTGTCTGGACTATGGAGTATTACATACTAAATAAAATTTTGCCTGCCACTTCATTATATAGTTTTCACAAATTTTTCATCAAATTTTTAATACCAATTTCATTTCAATCGCTTGAGTTAAAGTATTTCTTTTTTATCACAAAGTATTCGAGTGTCGAAAGTTTACACAGTTTCAACTAATAATTCTTCTAACTTAAAAATTACGCGAAATTACCTATGAAATTGACTACACTTCTTTGACTCATATGATATTATAACTTTATCCATGCATAAGCATCTTCGAGGATATTTTTTATATACATATTTTCAACATTTCTGACTTAGACACTATTTTTCCTTTCATTAATTGGATTTTAACATAAATAATACTTGATAGAAGGTATATAATCTTTTAGATCAATGGTGAACCACAGAATTATTTATTTGTAGTTAACCTTACACACCATTTAAATTTTTCAGTATTCATTTACCAGAAGTTTTCTAAATTGTTGAAGGGTGAGTAAATATTTGTTGGTGATTGATGTTATATTTTATTGAATATGAATTATTTGAATACTGACGAAGCAAAGTCTCTCTTAAAACTTGTTTTTACATATCTTGAGATTTTATAGAAAGTAACTTAGTTAGATATCCAATAATATTGAATATTCTAAGTAAGATAGTTTTATGATGAAATTCTTAAGATTATGTCAAACATTTTTGAAAGATATTTGTTTTCATAAGATTGATCAGCAGAAACAAAATTTTTTCTATTCAAAATATTTAATTTATAGGATTTTGGTTAACAATTTTTATTTATTGGATTTTGTTATATCATTTGGATGTCTTAAAATGAATGTTTATTTTATATGTCGTTTGATATAAGTGGTACTCATATGACATTATTTTAATTTTATTCCTGAAGTAATAATTATTAAATATAATTTTTTGAAATTAAATATGTAGAAGGCTTATATTAAAATATTTAAATAATTGAATTTTGATTTATTTTCCTCTTTTTAATTTACTTTGGCGAGTTAGATTTCATTTAGCTTGTTCATTGTCAATAATTTCACTAAATTATTATAGGATTCATGATAATAACAAATTTTTTCAACATTTTCTTTATCCATTTCAAAATGGATATCTTAATTCAAATTACTTCCATTTCTTGCAACTTTGGCTGTCTTTACATTGAATAATGTGAATGAAATTCTTCCTGTGAGTTCTATCTGAATTTTTCAACAAGATTTCTGATTTTTGACCACCGTTTTGAAGAATTTCCACTCGACTAGTGGTTATGTACTCCGAATATGCGTTCTCTTCCAATATTCTAAAATTGCTGGGATATTATTGAGTGGGCACTAAAAATACTGAATTTAAAAATAGTGAAGACTAGTATGAATTTTCAAATAATGGAAGAACCTAAATTTCAGTGATTTGTATCACTTATCCAAGGATCCAAACAACATACTGGAATGAAAGTTTGATAGAAAAATAAATCATAAGCATGTTCCATTTCAGTTTGTTTCAGGAACTATAAAATATTATATCTGCGTTAACAGAAATATATCACGGATAAGTTGATATTTCTTACATGGGGCCCAGCCTTTAAACATTAATTTTCTAATAATATGCAGGGCCATATGGTTGCGTGTATTGCACTTCGTTTATGCCGAGGAAGGAAAGTAGAGACGTGATATTAATGATGGTTCCTCTTTTAAATGTTGCGTCTTGTTTACTCCTTGCTATGAGAATATATAGAAAGAGAAATCGCTTTCGTGATGAGATTCAATAAATAATTATTGATTAGGAGGTGAATTGGGTAATAACAATTATTTGGCAATGAACTTATTCTAATAAGGTTTGATTTCAATGCAATTATTTAAATTTTGGTCAATTATATTATTGAATCATAATAATTTGTTGTTCACCAAAACTCCTGAAAATTTCATAGTTTACGTTTGTATGTAGGGTGCTCGTAAATTGGAGGTCTCAGGAACATTGACCGCAAAAGTTTCGTTATCGAGGCACAGGGGTATTAAAGTTTGAATTTTCCCAAAGCATTTGCTTCATAGCATTTGCATTTCAGATATTCAGCGAAAATTTTACACTATAAGGTTAATATCAGACGATATGCCAATTAACTGTGGATATCCACAGTGTGATGTTTTTTTCTATAGTAATACCCCTTTTTTTCTTCAAATTTTTTTTGTAATGCCGCACTGGTAGTTTAAATAAAAAATTCTCATTTCATTTCCTGCAGTTTGTTTGGATCTGCTATCGTTTTCGATAAGAAATCTTAAATAACTCTCCCTTAGTAGTTAGGTGAACAAAATCTTCTTAAGTAATCATTAGGCTCTGGTATTTTTGGATAAATTCTTCTAATATGAAATAAGGTTTGAATATCAAAACAGATTTAATCTGTCAATCTACTACAATTTTAATTTAAAAAAAATTTTTATTCAAAAACTTTTAGAATTAAATTAATTTCTTATAAGCACAGTTTATATTTAATAGACATATAAAATCAAAACTAAATATACATATCAAATGGAAGAAATCAACCAACAAATATAAATTGTCAATTGAAATTAATAAATAAATATTTGAAGGAGACAAAATTTTGTTTCTGATGTTACAATTATGAAAACTAATTCCTTTTCAAAAATACTTAACATAATTTAAGGACATCTCAGAAAATATAATTTATTTGAAATATTCAATATATTTAAATAAGTTAATTCAAAAATCTATCAAAACATGCATTATATTTTTAAAAAACAATTAGAATTCTGATAAGGTCTTCATAGGTCCTAAATCATATTTAAAAATAAAATCAACCAACAACAATAATAATTCACCTAAGTCCCCCTGGGGTCTCGCTTTGAACAACTAACTTTAAAATCCAAGATATTCTATGTTCGTCACAAAAATCACAGAAAGCTTTAAAGTATTATAAGGTCTTCTTTAAAAAACTTGATATTCCATAATGAGATTTTTATTCAAGACTAAATTTAATTATACTATATGTTATGTGAAAAATAAAATGATAGAAAAGGGCTTTTTACTTAATAGAAGAAATATAACACAATTTGAATATAAAAATAGATTTAATCTGTCAGTCTTCTACAATTTTAATTTAAAAAAAAAATTTTATTCAAAAAACTTTTAGAATTAAATTAATGTCTTATAAGCACAGCTTATATTCAATAGACGTATAAAATCAAAACTCAATATACAAATGGAATAAATAAACCAACAAATATAAATAGTCAATTAGAATTGATAAATTCTGTGATTTTTGTGACGAACATAGAATATCTTGGATTTTAAAGTTAGTTGTTCAAAGCGTTTTGATTTTATACGTCTATCAAATATAAGCTGTGCTTATAAGACATTGATTTAATTCTAATTAAAAAAAATTAAAATTAAAAACTCTTATTTAATTTGAAATTAAAATTATAGAAGACTGAGATATTAAATCTGTTCTGATATTCAAATTTTGTTATATTCTTTCTATCAAGTAAAAAGCCTTTTCCTATTATTTTATTAAAATAAGGTTTTCGTAATTTTCACAAATTTTATTGTTATTGTAATATAACGATCGTTTAGCTAACACAGTAGCATCTTCAGATAGGTGGTAAATTGTACATTTTTTCTCTTTATCTTAGAGTAGGTACAAATTTTTTTTTATTGTAAACTAAACCCCAAAAAAGGGGTCCCTAAAAATTTCAGTTCATCTGAATATATTTAGCAGGGGAGAGTTGTTTAGTTCCAATTGTTCGTTGGTTTAAGGTTCAAGGCGTAACTTTTACTTTCTTTATGTAACACTTCTGAAATATGTCCTATTTCTAACAAATGGTTCGGATATGTGTGAATACTTTTGTATTGAGGAAACTCTTCAGATGTTCATCAATTCTCTGTCGAAAAGTTCTTCCTGTCTGTCCTATGTAAACTTTTTGGCAATCACCATAGGTTAACTTATAAACTCCCGATTTAAAATCTTTATGTGTAATGTCTGTATTATTTTTGATAAAATTACTGAGGTTCGAATTACTTTTGAATGTTCTTAAATCGTATTTATCTTATCAATGTTGCAATTTTCTCAGGAATATTTTTATTATATATTAAAGAAATGTAATTGAAATTTTCGTTTGTATCTGGGTTTACCATATTTAAAGCTATTTTATTATTCTTTTCATCAACAATTTATCTATCAGTATAGGATCGTAGTCATTATTCATAGCTATATTTTTCATGATGTTGAGCTCCAAAATACAGGGTGTACATGAATAATGGCGAAAAAATTTTGGGTGCGATTCCTTATCAAAAAATAGGGTGGGTCTTTCATATACTTCACTTTTTTGAGCCCCCCCGCTTACGAACAGCTCCCTAAAGATGGTGCCCGAAAAACAGTTTTTAATTTTTTTCTTAAAAACCAAAAACTGACAATAATAGTAACTGAATCAAAGTTAATCAAAACTAGTCTGTTGTCATAGCAAAAGGATATCCGCTTACTAGATATATTCTAGTTCGGAAATAATTCCAGACTCTATGACTCACGCCATCCTGTTGACATTTTTCTCAAAAAACCTTGAATTTTAGGAGGAAATTACAGAAGACCTTATTTGTTAAGACTGTGCTGATGAACTTCTAGTGAATATACTCGGTTAGTTTTGTGAATTATTGATTATTTTATTTATTTATTCATTATTACGTTATAATATTCCGCATTCTGCAACATGTTACCCTGTAATTGGGATATTCCTGTTGGGTAAAATTTATTATTATTATTATGTTATAATAGATTTGATTTGAATTTGTTTACCTTTCGCATTTTTTAGAATCGGTTTTTGTTTTTGAATTTCTTATATTCGTAGAATTTATTTTATTTAAAGCCAGTTATGGCGAAAAATAAAACCTAAATACTCATTTACATAGAGGAAATTATTTGTGTTATTAATCGTGGCTAATAAATTCCTCGCATACAATGGAATAAATAAGTTTGTCGTATTTATTTTCAACCAATATGGTCTAACGAATGCCAAGTTTGAAGTGCGAATGATGCTGATTGCCGAAAGAAGTGCAGTCTCGTTTCGATCGACGCATTTATCCCCACTGCCATTGAGAGAGAACAGTCGTTTATTCGTCATCGCATCGCGCTGAGGTTTTGATTCTTCCACTGCTCTACTGAACATTCATGGTCCTCTAGATTAATATTGAATTTCCTATGTTTCCGACTCTCTTTTCTATACCTGCAGATTCGCTTGGTTCGGTCTTTAATTGGTGGAAATTCATTTTCAACTAGTAGTAAATAAAATTCAATTTCCAGAAACTTTGTAATATTGAAAGACATTTGTTTCGTCATACTGTGGCTTAATCATGTAAACTGATACTGTGTGAAAACTTACACAGGTTCTTATATACAGGTATGAAAAAGACAGACGGAAAGATACAAAATTCAATGCGGCAGCTGTCAACATTTCTAAGATACACCTTGCTCTTATTCCTCTTATGCAGCAATAATTTACCGTTTGGAGAGGAAAAATACTTCGTAATCAGCATCTGCGGATTTTTTAACATCTGCACAAGCATACGAGCCTTGCCCCAGGTTCTAGTAGTTGTTTCAAGCCGGGGACCGCTTTCTGAAAGCACGACTTGGTCCAGCAAGTCGCCGATCAAACTTCATTATATCGTAGTTAGCCACATACCAGTCTTCAGAATTCTATCGGCCGTACCAAGAACACGAGTCCAAGCGAACAGACCAACTCATGTGAGACGTGTTTGTCTTGAAACCCGCAGTACTTGAAGTAGGTGCGAGACTGTTTTGAGGTGTCAGCGGCAGTAAGATTCATCGTGTCCTGTTAAATTGAACGTTTGTGGTGGACTGGTGCACTTGTTGCAGTGATATGTTTGTTGATTTTGATAGTGAAATACTGATTTTTTTGGAATATACCAACCATTCTTAAAGGTAAGAAATTCATTCGTTCTTATTGGTAGTACACAGGATTATCACATCGAAAAAAGCATCAGATTTCAGAAATTCCATTTACATAAAAACAAACAGGAATAGTACTCAAGGACTTTACTGCTCAAAACGAAATTTGTAAGGATGACAGTGAATAGTTCATCTAGAAAGCATCCATTATTTTTCACAATTTACATATAGTTCTTTTTTGTAACATTCTAAGACAATAGTAATGTAAAAAAAAGGTTGTGCAGATAGTCGGCTATTGCCAAAGTTGCATTTCAACACTATGTTTCAAATATTATTGTCTACAAATATACAATTCATGAAATAATGTCGCAACTAGAAAAAAGAACAAACAGGTAGAATATTTGTTTAGAAAATGAGTAAATTTGGACGATGGCAAATGGCTGGTTGAGTGTTTTTGCGAGTTCCTCTTGCGTTTGCAATGCTCTTCATCGAGCCTCTGAGGCGTTCTTCGTCTTTCAAATCAAAATTGCCACTTTTAAATCGGGCCAAGCACTTCTGACACGTTCGTTCAGCAAGAGCATGAAATCCACTAAAATACAATGGCTTTCGGCTGCCTTCTTGTTCATATGGAAGTTATGAAGTGCAACTTCGCCAAAATACATTATTCGATACATAAGATGACATTTTCAGAGTACACAAAACTATGCTATTCACACTTCAGCGAAATGACAGATACTGAAAAGAAAGCCTAACGATGACACTCCAAAATGAAGGTGTTGCCAGATGAAACAATGGAATACTAAACTAGTAGCGACAACTGTTATAAAAACCACACGAACTTATTTCTAAAGGGTCTTTCAATAAGAAAGCCCCATTGTTAAATTGACATTAATCATGCATGGCAGCCACTGTTCATTTGTGACATTGACAGTTGTATTTGACAATGTCTACCATTTAATCATGAAAAGGTACACACTCCAACAACGTTTACAAATAATTCGAATTTATTATGAAAAATCGCGATCTGTTACTCTGATTTTACGCGCATTAACTCCAATTTTTCGTCGTTATAATCGTCCGGATAAAAGAACAGTTGAACGTTTAGTGAAAAAGTTTTAAACAAATTTTACACTTCGTGATGTTACAGAGCCAGTGAGACAGAGAAATGTAAGAAGTGAAGAGAATATTGCTGCCGTACGTGGAAGTGTTCTTGAAGAATTTATCGATTTCCCGACGTTCACAAGAACTAGGCATCTCCCAGACATCTTTTTGGCGAATTTTACGTAAAGACCTCGGTTTAAATTCATACAAAATTGTTTTAACCCAAGAACTCAAACCAACAGATCATTTAGAACGTCGTGTATTCGGTGATTCGATTATTTCAAAAAATGGACCGATAAATTATCCGCCTCGTTTCTTCGATTTAACTCCATTGGACTTCTTTCTTTGGAGTTACATTAAGTTATTGATTTACAGCAATCATCCAGCAAATTTTGACGATTGGCAGACCAATATTGTACGAGTACTTGCTAACATACGACCTGATTTGTGTAAGATAGCCAGGGAAAGTTGGGTTCAACGACTTCATTTCTGCCAGCGTTTCTGTACTTCATAATGAAATAAAAATTTCAATAATTTTCAAATGAACAAGGTGGTTTATTTACAGAACAAAATGAAAGACCCTTTACTCCTAATACTTGTTAATTTCGAGTAATGCTAACAGTATTACTTAAGCGCAGAAAAATTTACTTCAATAAATTTTGAATATCTCAAGCACACATTAAATTGAGATGAAATTTGCGTAAGATTTTGAAAGTGATGAATGAAGTTACCTAAAGAATCAGCTTCATACTTTTTCTACCACAAAAGTAAATAAGGTGTCCCAAGAAACCACAAAACTTCACAACTATAGGCACAAGTAAATATCTGAGGTTACAAAATTGGGAAAAATATATAAAGATGGCATTTTTCGTAGCGAAATATTTACAATTGATTGAATTTTCCATTATACAAAATTCAAATGTTTGGGTGCACTTTTGAGCTGAAGTGCTTCAACTCAGTGAGTTTTGTTAAAGAGGTGTGCCATTTAAAATCTATATTTCAGATCGGCTTTGAATAAAAAATTAATGCATATTTTTCCAAAGTCATGGGTTTATCTGAAATATTGAACCTTGAGCTTTCATGTTTCAAGGCATCAATTGTTTCTGGATGATAAGCGTTACACTTATCCTTAACGGATCCCCACAAAAAATAGTCCTTCGAGGTGAGAATGACCTTCAACGCCAAAGATGATTTTTCTATGAAAATTCTCATCTATGGCCATAAGCGAAATGGAAATGCATCGGATGGTCATTTCTTGCATTAGTTGAACTATGTGGTAAGCCTTCATACCGAGATCTCCATGCAAAATTCTCGACAGAGAAGCGCGAGAGATGTTCAGTTCTTAAGCACGATGACGAGTTGATGGATGCTTAGCCATTTTCAAGGCTACAGCTGTAATGTTTTCGCGTGTGCTCAATGGACAAGAATATGAACTGTTTTATTAAATGAAAATCTAGTTTCAGGAACCCGCTCCACTAATTGATCCGCAACTTGCCCCAAGGGAAATTCATTTCTATTGCATTCGCCACATAAATTTCTTAAAGTATGGATAGAAGATCTCCCAGTTTTGTTCAACCATAAATCGACCCATTTCTTTAATGTCAAGTATTGAACTAACTTTCTATCAAATACGAATGGCAAAAGTGTCGTCTGAATTGAAATTACTACTACTTCAAAATTCAAACTCTAGGTGGCCTATCCTTCAACTATAATTTTCTAGATATAATAATATCTTCTATATTGCAATATCCAGTCTTCATTAATACTCTGCTGTACTTATCGATCCATGATTTTGAAAACTGAACGTTGATTACAATTCATGACCGACATATTCAACTCAGAAATCAAACATGTTTCTAAAGAACTGAAACAACTATACGCGATCTAATTGCGTTAAATAAAGAAACTTGAACAACGGAAAATTACATATATTGAAGAAAATTATACCTTGTGGCATTTAACTATCAAGATCTAGTTCTTTATCGCGTGTTATAGAAGTATAATAGAAAACATGTGAACCTTGAAAATTTGATGGAAGACGAGTTTTTATATGGCAATTAACAGAGCATTATAAAGACATAATCTGGATGTTCAAGTTACATTACTATCGCGTAGTTTCTCACATAAATTATCACCATAGAAGTATGAAATATTCCAACTATTAGGCGTTCTGATACCACTATAAATTTATCGGAATCTCATTGACTTTATCGGAATCTCGATGAATCTTTTACGCGCTTCTACAAACGTGTGAGCTGTTCTAGGCAACAGCGTGGTATGGCTAAGTCCAAATTTTTGTAATTTTATGATTATCAACCCAAAATTGTCATAAATACTTGAAAAGTACAAAATTTTGTTTCGTCACTTGTTTTATGAAAACCAGATTCCCTGTATGATATTCAAAATTTTGTAAAAATCCTTCTATCAAGTAAAAAACATTATTTTATTGTATATATAATAATTATATATTTTAATAATATTCAATCAAACTTTGGGCCAGTGATACATTTACTTCATTCTTCTTCATTAACTGTCTGCTTTCTCTGAAGTAGGACTTGCTGATCGAGTGGGCAAAAAATGAAAATTATCCTCTGAGATTGAGATGTAATATTCAATTTTTTATCGGTAACAGTCTGACGTTCATCATTATTCAGTTTTGTATTTCACATTCCAGTTACTGAACGTTTTTCAAAAAGTTGTCGTTTGATGTAACAATCTTGTTAATCTATTGCGAAGCAGTCATGTGGCATAAATTAGAAAGCAAACTGTTTGCTTACGAATAAATTTCAAGCGAAACGAGTAACTTGTTTAATGATATCACTTGAAATTTTAAATTGGTCGCACAATTTCAAGTTAGGATTAAATTCCAGCAGACGTCAGATTTTTCGATACAAAAGTTCATTTTCAGTTCTAGAAGTTTTAATTGCTCTGTATAGTAATAAGAAAACTCACAAAATACATTAATTAGATCTGGAATATTTCGCATTACTGTAGTACACCTGAAATTGTCATGATTGGCAAGAATATTTCATTCTATATTATTAGTTCCTAAATATATATAACTCCTTTCTTCACATGACGAGTTTTCCAATAGGAATGATAAAATTTATAATGCTTATAATGGCAACACTGTATATTATTTTTGATATTTCTCATGTCATTTGTGTTCAGTAGCTATGCCATTTTAACATGGAAAGATACTCGCTTCAACAACATTAGAAAATATGAACCAATGACTCCGCAAGCATAAATTGTACACCACATAGTTTTATCTGTAGGTAATGGTGTGGATTTTTATCACTCTAAATTTTGCAATTCTGTTTTTGTACATAACCATTCAGTCAAAAATGATCTTCATTATTGAATAATATTTTTCGCTAAAATTTTTCAACATTTTAAGTTTGTTCAAGAGCAAAATCAGAAAATAAGCGTTTATGGTGGTCAAATGGCTTCAGTTCTTGAACCAGTTGAATTTTGGAAGGATGTAAAGCCAAATATATATACTGTGCTTTTATAAATTTTCGCATTTATCATGCCTAGGTTAATTCCAAACTCTGGAGGAAAATCCAAATGGAATCAACAGAAAGAATGTGAATCTGATCCTACGCGCTTTCGCTCTAGATTCAAGGGATATTAAACGAATTAATCTCGGTTGGAATCTAATTCTAGCTTCCCGGAATCTTACTCCACTCATTGAGCGGCTAACCTACCCGATAAATTTTCTCCATGTCTAATGTAGGACGTCGCGTAGAAATTCAGTGGAACGGAATAGTGAAATTCAATTATATGATAGAAATGTGATAGCAGTGAAAAGCAATCCTGAAATTGGTAGGTATTTAAGAGTGTTGAATAGAGGACATTTCTATTTTTATCGTCCCATCGAAATGCAAATGGATAAATAACATTTCCGAATTGAAATAGAATATAATATATTCCCTATTCATCGTGCAATATCTTCAAGACTCTCAAAGTAGAAAGGATTATTTAGGGATTTCTGTTGATTCGGCTTTTTTTTACTGATTTATAGAATAAGAGTTTTCTCGAAGAGAACAAGTTTATCGATATCAAAATTAAATGTTCTCCAAAACCGGTTGATCCTGAAAAACCAGAAATCAACCGGTTTTGCAGAACATTGTATGGAAAATAATAATTTTTTTAATGAGAAAGATGTCACTTTACTTTATAATATTAATGAGGGTAAATTAATGGACCATTTGGAGATTCTTTGAATCCAAAAAACCCTACATAAAAAGCAGAATTGAACAAATTCTCAAATACTATTCAGCAACACTTCTATATTGGATGCTGTGCGCCATAAAAATACACAGATTAAAATATATAAATTGAAAATTACTATAAAGATCGGGTGTCGGGTGTTTTTTTAGAGTGAAAGAACTTTCGATAGGGATAACTGTGATTTGACAGAAGGTAGAAGTCATGTTGTTTTGACATTTCTGTTCAGTAGGCATTGACAAATTATCATGAAAAGACTCACGCCGCAACAACGTTTAAAATTGTTGAAAATTTTCAAAATCAGTATTCTATTCGCCTTACTTATAACTTATAACTCATAAAGCACTTCGTGAAATTTATGGTTTACATAATCGTCCATCAGAGCAGCTTATTCGTCGAACTATCGATAGATGTCGGACAACATTTTCTCTACTCGATGCAACAAGAACAACAAGTCAACTGTACGTACAGAAGGAAATATTGCTGCTCTAAGTCATAGTGTTAATGATGATCCAGATTTGTCTATTCGTCGACGTTCATAACAAGTTGGACTCTGTGCATCCACCACATGGAAAATTTTGAGTAAACATCTTGGTCTGCACCCAAACAAGATCCAACTGGTTCAAGAACTAAAGCCACTTGACCATAATGAGCGTCGTCTGTTTGCTGATTGGGCCCTAGAACACCTTGAAGTTGATCCACTTTTTTATCGTAAAATTGTGTTCAGTGATGAAGCTTATTTCTGGTTGACCGGCTATGTGAACAAGCAAAATGGCCGTTTATGGAGTGGAAACAATCCTCAAGAAGTTCTGCAGGTTGCATTGCATCCTGAAAAATGCCAATGTATGGTGTGCTTTACACGCTGGAGGCATCATCGGTCCATATTTCTATAAAAACGATGCTGGAGCTAATATTACAGTGAATGGTGCTCGTTACAGATCGATGATCAATGATTATTTTTTTCAAAATTTTAATGCTATCGACCCAGAAGTGTTTTGGTTCCAACAAGATGGATATTTGATAGATTCGGTCTTTACTTCGTGGAAGACAGTACAATGTAATACCTGAAGAAGCCACATCGTGGTGAAACAATTGTTGTAGTAGTACAAACATTTTTGTGGAAATAAATTACTGTCTCATATACATTTTTTTTAACCAACAAGATGGTGCTACACCTCATGCTGCTACTTTAACAATTGATTTATTGAAAGAAAGATTTGGCGATAACATTATTTCGAGATATGGTCCAATTAATTGGCCTCCAAGATCATGCGACATAACTCCACTGGATTATTTTCTTTAGGGTTATGTCAAGTCATTCGTTTATGCTGATAAATCAGAAACAACAGACGCTTTGGAAGCCAACATAACCCGGGTTATTGATGAAATAAGGCCTGAATTACTCGAAAAAGTGGTCCAAAATTAGTCTGTTCGAATGCGGTTCCTCAGAGCTACTCGTGGTGAATATATGCCCTAAATTATTTTTAAAACATAAATGTCATGAAATTTACTTTCAAATAAAAAGACTTGGCTTCAATCTTAAATTAAATGTTTTTTATTTCAATTTAAAGTTCTATCATTCTAAAAAAACACCCAATACATATATATGTTTCGATTGGATGTTTACGTATCACAAGTTCCATTATATCAATATATTCAACATATAATTCAAAAAGGGCTTTTTTATTTTCCTTTTTTAATTAATACTCTCTGGGAAATGAGCTATATATTATTCAAAAAGAAAACTGCCTTTTTGAATAATATAGTGAACAGTTTTTGGTGATGGAAATTGTGATTCTTTAACATCTAATCGAAACATATGTATAAGGTGGTGTCTAAATAATTTGTTCATTATTTTATATTTCTTTTGATTCTTTATTAGTTAATTTCCACCACATGTGATGATAATATCTATGCCTATAAAGTGATACAGTGTATTTAGGACATGTTTTTTAATTTAATTCTAAATGTTTTCATGAGATTTATTTGGATTGAAATATGTAGTGCTTCTGGAGAATTAATTCCAGCTTTTATTCTGTGAAATACACAGATGTACTGAGTGTAATAAAAAAACCTTTTAAATTTCAAGTTTAGTTCCTTTTTGTACTCATTTGAAGATGGTCGAAAGACCGAAACACGTGTCAGGATGCTGAATAAATTGTGAAACATAAAAACTGTGTGAATTTTTTTAAATAAGACTGAATAAATCTCCTAAAAACATTTAGAATTAAATTTTAAACATGCCTTTGATAAAAAGGCTATATCACTTTATAGACATATACGATTATATTATCAGCACATGTGGTGGTAATTAACTACTAAAGAATCAAAGGAAATATTAAGTATTGACCAAATCATTTAAACTCCTCAACTTATACAGATTGTTTCGATTAGATATTAAGGAATAACAAGTTCAATCGCCAAAAAATGTTCCGCATAGAATTATATAAATTGAAAATTACTATGAAGAGATATTTGCATATTACAGAATAATAGCTGGAATTAATTCACCAGAACCCCAACAGATTTTAATCTGAATAAATCTCATGAAAACATTTAAAATCAAATGTGTTGTGTCAAGAAATGAATTTTTAAATATTTTTAAATGATTATTCTGTTTATTCAAATAACTTCTTAGAGATTTTGGGTCCGAATGTATCAGGTTCTTTTTCTAGAAAATGTGCTATAAATTCATCAATAAAGGAAAATAAAAAAAGGCCTTTTTGTATTATATGTTGACCTTTTTTTGATGATGGAACTTGTGATTCTTTGGCACCCACGAAACATAGATATGTATAAGGTGATGTCTAAATAATTTGTTCATTATTTTATATTTCTTTTGATTCTTTATTAGTTAATTTCCACCACATGTAATGATAAAACATATGTCTATAAAGTGATACAGTGTATTTAGGACCTGTTTTAAAATTTTATTCTAAATTTTTTCAGGAGATTTATTTAGATTACAATGTGTAGAGGTTCTGGTGAATTTATCCAGCTTTTATTCTGTAATTCCACATAGAATTCAAAAAGGTCTTTTTTTATTTGCCCTTTCGACGAATAAATAGCACATTCTCCAGAAAAAGAACCTGAAAAATTCTAACCCAAGTCTCTTCAGTTAGGAGTTATTTGGGTAAAAATGAAATAATCAATGAAAAATATACATACCATCTTCATCAATTGTTCTGCGAAAAGCACTAATTTAAGTATATTTTGTATGGATTATTTTATTTTTATCCAAATGACTCCTAACTGAAGAAACTTGATTTAGAATTTTTCAGGTTCTTTTTCTGGCGAATGTGCTATCTATTTTTTAGAAAGGAAAATAAAAGAAGATTTTTTTGAATCCTATGTAGAAAGTTTTTTCCGATAAAACTTGTGATTCCTTAATATCCAGTCGAAACAATCTGTATTAGGTGATGAATTTAAATAATTTGGTCAGAACTTTATATTTCCTTTGTTACTCTTTTAGTTAATTGACAGCGCATGTGCTGATAATATAAAGTGATACAATGTTATCTAGGGCATGGTTTAAATTTAATTCTAAATGTTTTCAAGAGATTTCTTCAGATTGAAATCTGTTAAGGTTCTGGCGAATTAATCCAGCTATTATCTGTAACTGTGAACGATTTCTGAAGACAGCTCATTTTCATGGAATACAACTGTTGATAGATGTAAGAAATAATATTGAATAATAAATACTAAAGTTTGAGAAAAATAATCTCAAGAATCAATACGTTCCACAGCAACATGTAAAATGAATATCGAATGATGACATTAATGTATATTTACTTACCTTTAAACTGTTTGCACGACAAAGAATGCTCAGGACAAGGAAGTTGTTCCAAACGATCAACTCGATAATGATATTGAAAATGCTATTAGGTAATATGGCATGAAAAAATTGAGGTCTGTTGGATATCAAACCGGAAATGAAAGTACCTTTGACTTTTCAGTGGTCTTGTTGACAATTCATAGAAAGTTGGTGTCTCTCAAGTTGAATAACATCTCGAATTTCTTGAAAATATTAAGTTAGTTGAGAGTTCGTTGTAAGTAAGGAAATAAAATAATATAGATGATTGTTAATTTTATACATGAATATAATGAATGATTAGATCTAGATCAAGATATATGATCTGTTATGCTTAGTGAAAAAGTTTAATTTTTCTAAGATTTATTCTCGTCCAAATCTTGGATCGATTTGGAATACACTTTCTCTTTTATCGTAGCCCAATAAAACAAGTCTATTGGGTTCAAATCGGGTGAACGGGCAGGCCACTAAATCGTATACTTCCCAGCTCAATCCACCTATCGGGGTATTCTTGATTCAGGAATTCTCTTAATGTGACAGCATAATATGCTGGGCAGCCATCTTCTTGGTACCACTGGCTGCACTAAATGTTCAGTGTAACCTCCTTGTAAATCTTGATTCAATTAAAAACTTAAGGAATCCACTGAATTTTAGTTCAAACACACATAAGAATAATTTTTTACTAAGGTAGATAAATTTGTTAAAAACGGTATTATTCACAAAGAAAAAATTGTCTACAATTTCAGCAAGAATTTACCAAGTATTATACCATTTTGGAATCCTCATTCAATGCGCCAAATTCTGACGTCACTTGCCAAACTTGCGTAGTGCAATTTTTTTTCAATACAGTCAGCTTAAACTGGGCAAAATTATTATTTTGAGAAAAATATCTCTTTTCTATTCAAGCTGGAGCAGCTGGTTTAGAAATTTTGATAATAGTTCAGAGAAGCATCATTCAGGGTTACATAACAAAATTAATATTTGAAAAAAGTGAAGATTTGTTGCAACAGGAGTGAAAAGACCGTCACAGGGTGTAGAATTTTCAGAAGTGTTTTTAAATGTCTATCATTCTGAAAGAGTGCCACATAGATTTTTTCAATATTTTTCTGATCACCAGTATTACTTGCCTCGTCACCCAGTTTTCATTTAATGAAGGAACAGTCCATTTGAAGGGTATTCGATATTATTAGAGATCTTATTGAGTTGGAAGAGATTTTTTTAATGCAAACGATTAATGAATAGAGTTTCATGGTCTACTCGAAATAATTACCTATTTATTCGATATCACTTTTAGATATTGAATATTTCCCCATCAAAACCGATGATGCAGAATAGTATGCTACGTTCTGAAAGAAGGAATATTGAACTAACTATAAATTAATTCAAATCAGATAAAATATTATTAGCAATTGTGCAATTTTCTCCTCAATGCTTATTGTTTCTCAATTTCTAATTCATAATGAATAGGAAGTCGCTCGTGCGTGTATAAATACAGAATTCTAAACACTACTATTGCATGATAGCCATATAACATTATTGTTATTATATCCAAGCTTTTGAAAAATTATACAGTTTGCACACATTTAAGTGTAGAAATATTACAAAAGTTGAATATCAAAACACATTTATTCTATTAGCCTCCTATAAATTTTAATTAAAAAAAAATTTAATTCAAAAACTTTTGAGTCAAATTAATCTCTTATAAGCACTGCTTAAAATTAGTAGACATTTAAAATCAAAACTCATTATATAATATCAAATGGAATAAAAAACCCAACAAATATAAATTGTCAATTAAAATTAATAAATAAATATTTGAAGGGGGACAAAATTTTATTTCTGATCTTATATTTATGAAAACCAAATAATTTTCAAAAATGCAAAACATAATTTTTAGAACTTCCCCAACACTATTTCATTTGAAATAATTAATATATTCAAATATTTAATTTAGTTACTTCAAAAATCTCTCAAAGTATTTAGTAAAACCTCAAAAAACAATTTGAAATCAAATAAGGTCTTCGTCAGTCTAACTTCACATTTAAAACATAAAATCAATCAACAAGAAATCAGAAAGACCTTGTTGAATAAACAATAAAATAAGAGAACTTTAAAAATCCAACATATTCTATGTTCATCACAAAAATAACATAAAGCTTGTAAGGTATTTTATGGCCTTAGTTATTTCTGAAAAAGATTTGGTTTTCATGAATATAACATCAAAAACAAAATTTTGGCTCCTTCAGATATTTATTCATTAATTTCAATTGACAATTTAGGCTTATTGGGTTTTTTTAATTCCATTTAATATTATATAATGAGTTTTGATTTCATATGTCTAATAAATTAAAGCAGTTCTCATGAGACATTAATTTAATTATAAAAGTTTTTGAATTAAAATTTATAGAAGGCGAACAGAATGAATCTGTTTTCGTATTCAAATTTTGTAATAATCCTTCTATTGAGTAAAAAATCTCTTATTATTTCATTGTGAAAATACTAGCCTTGTGTGACTTTATTTCGAAACACATGAAGTATAGAGTTATGAAAATATTAACCTTTTATTTTTCCCAGTATTTGGGAAAAAATTACCTATACTTTACTCATTGAACCCTTTTTTTATCTTCATTGGAAATATAGAAGAAATCATGAAGAAAATTTGTGAAGAATGCTTAAGTTTGTCAATTAATATTCGACAGACAGAAGAGAGAACGTTTATCATATTTAAGTAAGATTTATTTCTTACAATTTTGACAGGGATTCTATATTTTTATTAAATTTAAATATCAAAACAGATTTATTCTGTTAGACTCCTATAAATTTTAATTTCAACAAATTTTTATACAAAAACTTTTAAAATTGAATTAATATCGTATAAGCAGTGCTTAAATTTAGTGGAAATATAAAACTCATTATATAATGTCAAATGGAATAAAAAACCCAACGAAATATAAATTTAAAAAAATGTATATGAGACAGTAATTTATTTCCACAAAAATGTTTGTACTACTACAACAATTGTTTCACCACGATGTGGCTTCTTCAGGTATTACATTGTACTGTCTGATGGTATTCAGTGTAACCAAGTTTAAATACATTTTTTAGGTACGTGACCAAATAATGGAAGCACAAGTTATAAAAACTCTAGGTGTTTATTGAGGTTTGCCGCTAAAAATGCCATTAAGGAAAAATATTCAGTAATGGAGACTTATCAACATCTGTTTGTTCGTTCAAAAGGATTTTATGGGCATTGTACCTGTTGATTTCAAGAAATTCTAAAAGTGTTAAACTAGAACTTTTGCTTTCAACGTGGATAATTTCATAATTATTGTTGAAATTATGCCTGAATTCCTTAAGATGATCAGCATATGTCGAATGTACAGAATTGGATATATAACCCCTTTGGTGTTCTTGGACACGTTTCTTGAATGATCTACCAGTCTGGCTAATGTATACTGGAGGGCAATCTTTGCAAGTCAACTTGTAGACTCCGGATTTAATTTCTCTATTTGTTCGATCTTCATTGTTTTTTATGTAGGTACTAAGGTTATTAATTGTCTTAAAAGCCGCGTTATAATTGAAACAATTTTTGAATAATCCATTGACATAAGATAACTGTCTCATATACATTTTTTTAATTAAAATGAGTTTCCACCAAGTAAAGACCGAATCAATCAAAAAAAAGAAATATAAATTGTCAATTAAAAATAAAAAATTTTGAAAATTAAAATTCATAGGAAGCTAACAGAATAAATCAGTATTCTATAGATTTTTAAATTTTTTTGATTATTAATGATATTTGACAATTTCATATATACTCAAATAGAAACAATGTCTTTAGACATTTCAATTCAATTTTTAAATTAAATTTTGTAGAGTTTTTACAGAATTATTCTGTTTCAATATGTTAATCCTTGTTTAACATATTTCAATGAAAAATGCAAAATTTGAAACATTCTTCGTTCGATATTTTTATCCAGTGAAAATCGCGAAACACACTCGAGACGAACAAATAAATGGAGCACTCTCAATAAACTGAATGACAGATAACGTTCAAACTCCACTTAGGTACTTAGCGACAAAATGAATTTCGATAGTCCTTTTAAGCAGACTTTTAAACAATTAATTCCGAGTACTTTCTTAAGAGTATGTAAACCCTCAAATAATTAATATCTATCGATTTATCAAGGTTTTGTCCATTATTAGAGAATAATTTTTCCTGAACTTGAACTAAGAGCTTCAAACACTCTCAACTAGGCAATATCATTCTTCATTAATGTTCATTAAGGATAGACAGGGTTATATTGGAGTGTCAGATATCTTTATGATGGTCTAGATTTTCTCGGAAGAAAAATGGGAATATCGCTATATATCTCGGGCTTCACTGTGGAACTTCCAATAAAAACGAATTCCTAATTGGAAAGAGTGAATAACTCATCTAAGTAGTTTCATTTCATAACCTATTTCTCTGAACATTTCATGTTTTCTAATCGAAAATAAAATGTGTTCGGTCCACTCAAAAAAGAATTGGAAGGAAGCAATTTTCACCATGACGAAGAAGTGAAATTATTCGTGAAAACTTGGCTGAAGATACGAGCGATTACATTATTCGGTAATGGCACCAAACAACTTCCTGTAATTGCCAGTTTTTTCATAGAGAATATTATTTTTACAGAATAATATCTGGAATTAATCCATCAGAACCTCTACAGATGCTCCCTGGATTTCTTCAGAGTAACTTCATTTTTTAAGTGCCCCCAGTGAAAATAATCCAAGCATGTAAGATCTGTGGATCTGTGGATGAGATCCCCCTCTACCAAACCAATGATCTGGATAAACTTCATTCAAATGCGCTACAATTTCAGGGGTAAAATGTGCCGGAGCTTCATCATGTTGGAAGTACATTCCTCTTGGAATATTGCTTCCATCATTCAAGAGCCCTGGCAAATGCTCCATTGAAAATTGTAGATATGTCACTCAATTCAGCCTGTGTGGAAGAATATATGGTCCAATTAGGCGATTATTGTAAATTCCACACCAAATATTGACTGAAAAACGATTTTGTGCATTGCGTTTCCTAGTTACTTTCGGATTTACTCTGGATCAAATATGTGCATTGCGAACATTCAAAATGCCATCTTTTGTGAAGGTGGCTTCATCAGTAAAAAGCGTTCTGAAGATAGCTCTCTGGTTCCGCAAAACCCATCTGCAAAATCGCATCCTCGGTAGTTCATCGCCTTGCCCCAAGGTTTGGACGGGTTGTAAATGAAATTGATGCCACTTTTCATGGTGCAGAACTCACCAGACCTGACAATGTGGCAAATCTAAAACTGAACCAAGACGCTGAGTGCTGGTTTAGAGATTTTCTTGGACAGCTTGTATTATCTCTTCATGGTTTCCATCGAACTTGCACTTTCTCGTTTACTTACTGATGGAAAGTGTCCAGTTTCACGAAGTCAGCGATTAACATGTTCGCATGTTTGGTGGCTAGGAATTCGACGATCCGGATATAGCCTTCGATATTCCCTAGCAGCTTCACGACCATTGCACTGACAAAATTCATAAACTAACAATACTCAGTATTCGTAAATCATGACATTTCGAAAATTCCCTCAATGAAAATTTTATGAAAACACAACAATCTACCACTTGCGTATTTTGCTATTTCAATAATTACCCGCAATGGTTTGAAATGTCAAAATTCTTAGCATGAGCTACTTAGATTTTGAAATGGGTTGAATTCAGAATAAACGAATTTCTTCTGAGATCTTTCACATTCACAGCATTGAAAATAAATGATATCTTAAGCTTCAGATCGATTCAAGCAGCATGTGAAAAGATAAATAGTGGACCAGAAAGAAAGACTAATGAAAGCTGCATAACATTCAATACAAGAGCTAGCAGGTGTCAAAAAGAAATATGGAAATTTTCGAGAACAAATCACATACGAAAATTGATGGGAGAAGGGGTATAAAAGAAATTATTTGCGAAGGTGTAAATAAGATGTCGAAAAGTATTTCGTTTTGCGTGCGTGTGTCTATAAATCAAAAATTCCAGATATTCAATAGCTCATAAAATATTGATGCGAAGTGTGCCATTATTTCAAATGAGCTTGTTTGAAAGAGTATTAATTTTAGATTCTAAGGAGAATTTCGCTTTTTGAAAATTCGATGTACAGGGTGTTTTACAAGATGTGGGATAAAGAATATAATTTTCTCAGTCCGGACCTGCGCTATCGACAAGTAATCAGGTACAAATATTAGGCATTGGCCCATACTCATTCCCTAAAAATTTTCATGAAGATCCATGCAGACGTTCAAGAGTTATGGATTGAAAGTTTTTGATAAAATACATAAAACATCCTGTATCTCTTAAACTAATATAGTTAGGACGAATTTCGAGCACTGATTCAAACTCACCAAAACATCCTGGATCTGCCCTGAAAGCCTGTACAATTATTCTTGAAACACCCTATATATGTCTATAAAGTGATACAGTGTATTAAGGACATGTTTAAAATTTTAATTCTAAATATTTTCATGAGATTTATTTAGATTGAAATCTGTAAAGGTTCGGGTGAATTAATTCCATCTATTATTCTGTAATATGTAAATACTTCTTCCTAATAATTTTCAATTTATATACTTTAATATTATTTTTGCTGAATGAATTCACTCTAAATTAATGTTAATTGGAAAATTTCGTACAGTGCTCGAAATTAAGAGAAACAATATTTAGAGATTGGTAAATAGTTCAAAGGTATACTATCTCGAGAAAATGAATCTACTCATTTAAATTATTGATGAATTCGAAGTGAAATATGCATTTTAATTAATTTCAATGCCTTCAGTCATAAATTCCCAGAGCAGCATCAACGACTGTTCGACATGAATAATCATTATAAATATGTTATTTGTTTTAACCTTGTGAAAACTTGACATGACAGTCGATATCAATAATTATTTCCTGGGGCGAATCAATATTTTTCCGACATTGATATTGATTAATCACAGGCATGAATCGTATTACCCTATATCATTCTCAAGGGAAAATTACCAAAGTTACCTCCTAGAATTAATTTCTCTTATTTATTTGGATTTATGAAGGTTTTCCAATAGCAATGATATAAGTTAAAAATTAAAAAAACACATAAGTTAATTAGTGGGACACGTTTTTACTTGTACATCTTCTCCATACACATCGGTTAATTTCTTTTTGGCTTGAACAGCATTTTTACTTTTTCTTCAGTTAAAAAATAAGATATGACGAAAATGCTGCTTAGGGCTTTCCATATTTAAATGAACTCAAACCAAAAACGACTGCGTAGAATTAATTGAACTTTTCCACATACAATCCTTGCTATATCACTTCTAAAAACATATAATGATTATGCGGCTTGAGTGTGAAGTTGGGTTCGAAAAAAATAAATTAAATCCTCTGTCAGGAAAAAACGAAACTAATTTCCGAACAACCTTATTAACTGCAGTACAAGATTAAGTAGGTGAAATTTTATGATTTGAAGCTATTTTTTTCGAGGACAATGCAGGATGCTAAATTTATTTGGACAGAATAAAAGCATCCAGATACCAGTTGGCAAAAGTGGAAGATTATAATCAAAATATATCAGTTAACAGGAACCACCCGAAGGACATTTATGAATTCTTTTATTTGTTTTTAAAATAAAAATAACGTTTCTACCTGTGAAGTGGTACCTAAAAAAAAACAACAATTTATTCCTCATTACACTAGAGGAAATTAACTGGTTGTAGAAAATTACCTTGTAAAGAGCGTGCGAACGTTGAAATAATAAGTATTAATTTTAGACCACTGTCTGCAGCATTTCCAGGCTTATTCAATGCTCGTTTAGTAGCCTTGCAAGGTCGTTTCATAACTGAGGTGTAATATTTTCTGAGAATGTGAGTAACTTTTTGAATTTAATCAGACATGTTTCCAGATACTATCCTTAAATTATATCAGTATATCTCTTGCCGATGAAAATATCTTATTTTATTTCAAGAACATTCGTCGATGACTTCGCAACCAATCGTGTTTAGATATAATAGAAGAAACCAGAGAATAACATCGGAAATATTCCGTAGAATCATTGAAATAATCTTATGTGGAATTTGGAGCAAATATAAATATAAAATAATAAGAAGAGGTTTTTCACTTGATAGAACGAATATGGAAAAATTTGAATATCATTTTAATCTGTTAGTATCCCACAATTTTAAATTAAAAAAAATTTATTCAAACATTTTTTGAATTAAATTAATGTCTTATAAGCAATGATATTTATTAGACGTATAAAATCAAAACTCAATATAAAATATCAAATGGAATAAAGAACCCAACAAATATAAATTGTCAATTGAAATTATTAGGAGTAAAAATAAGTTTCCATCGTTTTATTGTAGATGGCGCGGCACGGAGTTTCGGTTAGCTTTCGCAGATGATAACCGGCTTAAAAAATAGTTTGGACATTCAAGAACAACATAACCTATTAATATCATTGATTTTATATTGGTAAAATATAATTTTTATAAGTTGAAAATGTCAAAATTTGAGCCAAGTAAGCGTCATTTGCGGGAAATATTAGTTTACTTCTTTAATTTAAAGAAATCTGCTGCTGACGCGCATCAATTGCTTGTAGAAGCATATGGTGAGGGTGCTTTGAGTGAGAGAACATGTCGAGAGGGGTTTCAAAAGTTTAAAAACGGTGATTTCGACGTAGAAGACAAAGATCGCAGTGGAAGGCCAAAAATTTACGAGGATGCGGAATTGGAGGAATTATTGGGGGAAGATTCATCTCAAACACAAAAAGAACTTGCTCTTACATTAGAAGTCACTCAGCAAGCAGTCTCACATCGTTTAAAATCATAAGGAATGATTTTGAATGAATTTGTGTTAAAAAACGGCGGAAACTTATTTATACTCCAAATAAAAAATAAATATTAGAAGGAGACAAAATTTTGTTTCTGAACTTACAATTATGAAAACTAATTCCTTCAAAACAATCAAAACATAATTTGGAGAACTTCTCAGAAAATATAATTTATTAGAAATATTTAAAAAAGTTACTTCAAAAATGTCTCAAAACATGTGTTCTATCTCGAAAAAACAATTAGAATTCCGATAAGGTCTTCACCTACTCCTTAGGTGAGTTATATTTGTTGTTAATTGATTTTATTTTTTAAATGTGAAGTAGGACTGATCGGAATTCTAATTGTTTTTTAAAGATATAACACATGTTTTGAGAGATTTTTGAAGTAACTTTTTTAAATATTTAACTATATTAAATATTTCAAATAAATTATATTTTCTGAGAAGTCCTTAAAATTACGTTTTGTATTTTAGAAAAGGAATTAGTTTTCATAATTGTTAGATCAGAAACAAAATTTTGTCTCTCTCAAATATTTATTTTTTAATTTCAATTGAAAATTTATATTTGTTGTGTTATTTATTCCATTTGATATTTTATATTAAGTTTTGATTTTTTACGTCTATCAAATATAAGCTTTGCTTATAATACGTTAGTTTAATTCTAAGAATTGTTGACTAACAGAATAAAATCTCTTTTTATATTCAAATATAAATACACTTATTTTTAATTAAATGTTATAAAGAAACTAGTTAACCAAGGTTTTCCGAAATTTTAAGAGGTGATCAAAGTCAGAGTTTCTCCAGACGTTCAATGCATTTTTGAAAAGAATTTTCTGGGTTTAGTTCAATGAAAACTACACGAAAATAGTTTCTATAGAGTTGAGCTCACAGAATTCACACAACGATTTTATGATGTACATTAATAGCTCCTCAGAATTTATAGATTTTTATTTTTAGATTAATCGGTGTGAGAGTTTTAGATATTCCACAAGTGCACCAAAGAATATGTACTGACTGACAGCTTTCACTCAAAGTTGACGAAAAAAAATTTTAAATGAAATATAGAAAATGGTCTGAGTTTTAGGTATATTTTTATTGTTGTAGGATTATCCTCGTCTTATGTTATCTACGTGGAGCCAAAAAAAAAAATCATAATGATGCCAGCGTACAGTATTTTAGGAAAAAATGAAATATCTCTTGGTCATCTTTAGGTGAAGTTGAAATTTTCTCTTTTTATTCTCTATGACCAATTGAGCTCCAGTAATATTTGTCAGATGAGTGTCACAAAACATCAGGTGAAAGGAACAATTAAAACTAAATTAATTAAACCTTCTTTACAACTTTGAGCAATGCGGGAAAGTTATTTTTTACGTATGTTTGTTTGTACGTTAAACGTACAAAAATTGGCGAAACCAATTATATGTTGAGTAATAAAATCTAAGAATACTGAGTTTCACGATTTCCAGATAAACCTCAGTGTCTCCTTTGATGAAACATTTTTGGTGATAATTTTTTGAATACCTTATTCTATGGGCACCTTATAAATCGCATGCAAATGTCCAGCTGAAAATAGTAGTGATAAAAATCTTTACTCATCATAGAAAAAATCACTTCTTAGTAAATTTCACATAAATATCAAAATCGCTGTTCCTCTTCATTCTATATTCAAACTTGGTCGGATTTTCAGTTTCTGATACATTAAAAATATAAAATTTCCATTAAACATAGTTCTGGAGCGCAGGGATGGATTAACACATATTTTTTCCTAATTTTACTGCAGAATTCACGCGGTACATTTCAGAAATTAAAGTTATTGAAAAATTCAGTTCTATAGCTGCTAATATTCTGGTTTTGGAAATCCACGCAAATTATTTTATAATTTATATGAAATGATAGAATTTATATAAGCCAAATATAAGCCAAAATTTGTCTACTGTTTGGCTCAACAAAGTAAGATTATTTGAACATTTAATTTAAATTTGTCGACATTCGATTTCGCATTTTTCAGAAATTGTTTTGGTTTGAGAATTTCTTATTTTCGAATAACTTATTTTATTTTCAAGCCAATTATAGCTGGTACTCCTTTTCATGGAGGAAATTATTTGTGTCTTCAATCGTGGCAAATAAATTCCTCGCATACAATGGAATAAGATTGTCGTATTTATTTTTAACCGATACGGTCCGATGCATCACACGTTTGATATGGTTTTCTGGAAAAAAATTTCTTGGTTTGTTTGAACCCTATAACATCGGTAACCATCACCTTTTAAAAATATTCCAAACCCTTATATCGCTCATATCGGCTGTTCAGCAATGTGTTTACTCGGAAAAGGTGCACTGGTTTCAACAGCAGCCCACTACTTCTTTTTTCAGTCGATTCTCACTAATGGTTTTGGGTGGTTTATCAATCTTGCAATGCCTGCATGTTAGTAAACACCCACATTTCTCGAACTTTTTGTTTATTTCAGAAATACACGAACTTTCAGGAATCGGCCTATCTTCAAAGGCAACAATAAATTAATTTATTGTGTCTTGAATCGATTGAACACCAAAGTGCCATTTACTTCATTTTCAACCGATATGGTCTAACGCATCTCACGACTGCAGAGCCTTTCGATCGAAGCATCTGTACTGCCCACTGCCATTGAGAGAGAACAGTCGTTTAATCGTCATCTCATCGTGCTGAGGTTTTGATTCTTCCACTGCTCGACTGGACCCCAGTCGTCGTCTTGATTAACACTGAAATTCGTATCTTTCGTCTTTTCCATACCTTTATGCTTCTAGCCTTTTATAACTATCTTCATACATGAAAAAACTTTCCATTTTGAAGTAAGTGGAACTTATCAATCTTCATATCAACATAAGGTGAAATTTATTCTGTAATATAACTGGAGATTGGAAGTAAGCGTTATCTTTTTCTTTATATTATGGAAACAATTACAATAAAGTTAAAACACATAGGTGTTGCAACTTTTATGTCAATCAGTAACTTGTATTAAATAAAATAATTCGATAAACTGTAGTTAGAACACTGCTGACTCAACCATGTCATAAAAAACTTGCAATTCTTCTTCTTATTACCGCAATGGCCAATAAGTAATCACTTCCTTGAAATATCTAGAACTTACAGGCTTGGTTCAAGCTATCCATCTTGTGAAGGAGTTCAAGTAGAAAAGAAATCGATTTTATTATTCTATTTGGTTGCACAAACTGCGGTGAACCATCAACTTCCTGTTAAAGTGAATTGATTTTCTTTTTCGTACCCCCCTTCATGATGCTTCATGCATGGAATCCGTTTTAATATTCGAGTTATTGAAAACGTTATTTAATACAAGGTTTCTGAAATTATATTGATGATATATAAGTTGATTTCATCCTTGGCGATTAGGATTCTATAATTTATCGGAATTTTTCAACCAAGCAGACGTTAAATCTCCATTTATTGGAATTGAGACCTGTTATGAACATTTTTGATGTCATTTCAGTGAAGTGAAATCAACATAGTTTTTGTGTGCTATGAAAATGTCAAAATTTGTATCGAATAATGGGTTTGTACGAGAGCTTTACTTCATTACTTCAGTATGAGAAAAAAGGCTGCCGAAAGCTTAACGAATATGTCAGAATTGGTTCGCAATTTTGATTTGGAAGACGAAAAACGACCTAGAGTGCCACCAAAGTTCAAGGATGGGCAATAAGAGGTAAATCTCGATGAACATCAGTCACAAATGAAAGAGGAACTCACAAAAATACTTGGAGTCAATCAACCCAGCCATTTGTCATCGTTTTGGACTAAAGGTTGTCAATTGGTTGCTGTATGAACTGAAGCCAAGAGACGTCGAACGCTATTTTTTTACATGTGAACCACTGCTCCAGTGGCAAAAAAGAAAAATATTTTTGCGTCGAATTGTGACTGGCGATGAATGAAAAGTGGTCCCACCAGGATAATCCAAAGCGTCGGGCAACGGTACCCCGATGAGCTGAATATTCAGGGTGAATGTTCTTCTTTGTATCAGTGTTAAGACATCAGTTAATCGTACCCTATCGAATGCCTGAGTGAGATCTATGAAGCACATACACTGCAGTCTTATTGAACACTATGGCTTTTTCTTTCATTTGGCTGATTATTAAATATGACATCTATTTCTGAACCCTTGCTGTTCTTTAGAAATTTCGGTTGATACTATAGTTCGTCTTGAAAGTATCCGGAAAAAACAAACCCCAATTGTAATTATTTAGTATATATTTTTAATCCTTGAATAAAAAAATTATAACAAAATATTCATCTTATTTACTTATACAACTTTCATTTAACTGTGAGCACTTGACTCAACATCGATAAACACCGTTAAATTGTGCTCCGAAATATTCTACAAGTTTTAGTGGTAAAATAGTGCAGAAAATTCGTAACAGTTGTGGTATTGGGTCTATGCTGGGGCATGCTGCTACTTGGCCAAGAATAATTGGAAAAATCAAGCATCACAAACTAAAAACCTGAGAAATTAATTCTAACTTCTCTTCAAGTTGACAAACGCCAAACAACAGCTGCAGGAGTCACTTCTTCCTAAAGAGGAACACACTCTATAGTACTACATTGTAATGTCGCTTGAAGTTGCAGCTGACATTAACAAGGAATTCAGCCTAAGACAACTATATGAGGAAATTATTAAGAACAGGAGGGAAGTCAAGAGTTCGATCGCGGCCACGGAAGCTAGACTCGTATTAGAAATTCACTCATTGAAAAATAGAATTGATCAATTGGAAAGAGAAAACCTCAGTCTCACAGAGAAAATCGAATTCATAGACCGACGAAATAGAAGGAACAATATAATCGTTTTTGGATTGGAAGCATCAGTTAAAGAAGACATACCAAAGAAAATAAGTGGTGAACTACATCGCCTGTTAGGGGTGGAGTTGAAAGAAGGGGACATCAACGATTGCTATAAGCTTGGGAAAACTGAAACTTCTCCTATCAAGATAGAGTTGATTTCGAATATCAAGAAGAGAGCTATGTTTTCCAAGGTCAAACAGTTGAAGGGGACGCCAATTAGCATAGCAAACGATTTAACTGAAGTTCAACGAAAAGAATTCGAGATACTGAGATCCAATCTTCGTCAGGCAAGAAGTAATACTTCTCGTAAATCATTTATACGAGGAAACCGTCTTATTATTGGCAATAAGGAATATAGCGTGAAAGACCTGATGAACGTACATCTAGAAAAGAAGCCTCACAGCGCACCATCAACACCTTCAATTTCTGAAAAGCCAAGAAATACTGGGGAAACCGAAGAAAGTGGAGACGAAATCGGTTGGGAAACCGTGGAGGTATTTACAGAGGGAAGTAGCTCAACAACTAAGGCTGCAGGTCCAAAATATTTAAATCCTGAGGAATCGCCGAAACTTCCAAAATCACAAAAACTACCTAAGAAAAAATCACCTAACAGAAAGGACTCCAAATTGGGAATGAAACTTAGAACTGGATCGACGAGGTAGAAATAGTATGTAGTTCATTTGTTTTGTGTTTTGATTGTTTTTCTTTCATTTTGTTTGTTCATTTATGGGATCATGGATCCATTTCTCAGGGAGTATCGGGAGGGAAGTTATCAGACAAAGATAGTGGAGGATGTCAGTACATTTGGGAAAAATAGTATGCATGAAGAACTTAAAATATTTCATATGAATATTAGAAGTATCTCAAAAAATTTTGATGAATTATTGGTCCTGTTGGAAAGAATTTCTATGAAATTTGATATAATTGTTTTGTCAGAAACTTTTCAAATAGCTAATTTAGAAATTTTCAACATTAATGGATACCGAACTATTTATAGTGGAGGATCATTGAATAAAAACGATGGCGTCTTAGTTTACCTGAAAGAAAATATGGGGTATAATCACAGAATATTAACTTTGGGTGAGAGTAAGTCTGTAGAAATTGATATCGTCGGAGAAAATAGCCTCAAATTGACAGCTATTTATAGATCGCCCCAAACATGTGTGGGGTCCTTTAGTAAGGATCTTTACACTTATCTGGAAAATATGTACCAGCATAAAAATCACGTGTTGATAGGAGATATGAATATTAATTTACTATCAAATGACGAGTATGTTGATGAATATAAAAATATCTTATATTCTTTTGGATTCATATCTATAATAAATGAGTGCACAAGACCAGGAGGAAATAGTTGCATAGATCATATATTTTTGAAAAGAGAACACCTTGTGAAGTCATTAGAACGTGTAAAGGGTTACATTTTACAATACCTAATAACCGATCATTTTCCGACCGTGTTGACTATAGACTCAGTCAATAAAAATTTCGTACGTGGGGACGGGAGAAAGAAAATGAAGGATTATATTGACTACTCAAGATTGATAGAGGATCTTAAGAGGGAGCCGTGGTCACGAATGTATGGGGAAAACGATATAAACATTATTACTAACATCTTTATTGAAACTTTAAAACAACATATAGCAAATAACACACAATCAGTTAAACTAAAAAAAAATAAAGTCATTCGTAAAAAATGGATCACCCCTTCTATATTGAAAGCAATTAATAAAGAGAATGAACTCTATAGACGGTCAAAAAATAGTCCAAATGACGAAATATTGAAATCACAATATACTAAATATAGAGATGAAGTCAAAATATTAATAAAAAATTCAAGGAAAGATTACGTACAAAAAATTGTCGATACTAATCAATATAACTCGAAAGGTGTATGGGGATGCATGAGAAATATATGTGGAAATTCCAACAACTCTAAGTCAGAGATAAAACATATAAATCATGAAGGAATTCACATACAGGATGAAACGGAAATGGCGAATGTATTTAATAAGCATTATAGCAACATAGGTGATATTTACGCTGATAGAATTGAATGTCCACAAGATTTTAAAGTTCATGATGTTACACAATGTAATTCCTTCTATTTGATTCCTGTTCAGCCTCAAGAATTGGAAAACATCATAGCAGGACTCAAATCTGGAAAAGCAGAAGTTCCTGATTCTCTCAGATCTGAAACTTTGAAAGAGATCAAACATGAGATATCGGTACCGTTAGCTTATTTAATTAGTAAATGTTTTGAAGACGGATATTTTCCTGATAAATTAAAAATGGGGATTATCAAACCACTTTTTAAGAGCGGGGACCGTTCGCAGGTTACAAGCTACAGGCCTATCTCTCTGGTATCGACCTTGGCGAGGGTTTTTGAAAAAGCAGTGAAAATACGTATGATGAATTATCTGAAGAAATATAGGTTAATTGACAAAAAACAATATGGATTCCTTGAAGGAAAATCCACAGAAGATGCTATAAGAGAATTAACAGGTAGATTGTACGATTGCCTCGATAAAAAAACTCCTTCTGTGTGTATATTTGTTGATTTATGTAAGGCATTCGATACTGTGTGCCATGTTGGTTTGTTAAAGAAGTTGAAAACATACGGATTCAGAGGACCCATTTATAGGTTGCTAAAGAGCTATCTGTCGAATAGACGTCAAGTTGTAAAAATCGGGGAGTCCAGTAGCTCAGAGGAGATCATAACGTATGGAGTACCGCAAGGCACTGTATTAGGACCTATACTATTTCTAATTTACATAAATAGTTTACTAAAAATGAAGGAATGTGAGGAAGCTATTTGTTTTGCCGATGACGCTGTTGTTCAGTTCAAAGGAAGTACTTGGGAAGAATTAAAAAAAAAAGCAGAAACTGGATTCATTGAAATAAATAAATGGCTCAAAAGTAATAAGCTCACCTTAAACATTGATAAAACAAGGTATATGGTTTTCAGCTCTCATACTACAGATCTGCCAAATTGGGGAAAACTTGAAATTGACAGCGGAACAGCTATAGTGGAATCAAATGCTATTAAATATCTGGGAATTACAGTTGACCAACAATTAAAATGGGATAAACACGTAAAAAATTTGGTGAATAAAATAAGAAGTCTGCTTTTCAAATTCAAATACTTGCGTAAATATCTGACCAATATGAAATATTTAAAAATATTCTACCTAGCTTTGATACAGTCACAAATCAACTATGGCATAGTGGGATGGGGTGGTACTTATCGAAACCATATAAAACCTCTAGAGGTAATTCAGAGATGGGTCTTAAAAATAATTCATAAAAAAAAGCCTACGTTTTCAAGCAAAGAGTTATTCAAGATAGCAGAAGTACATGATATAAGGCAGTTATACGCTATTAACGTTCTTTCAAGCATTATTTCAAAGAAAATATCGGTGAACACACTTAAACATGATTACACAACCAGGAAAAGAGATCTCACTTACCAACCACCTAGATGCTACAAAAGTATAGGCCAACGAAGTTACAACTATCTTGCACCAAAAATTTTTAATATAATTCCTGAAGACTTGAGAAATATAAAAACTACTAAAACATTTAAAAAGAGAATAAAATGCTGGATGAATAGTGACACAAGAATTTTAATAAATAACGTAGTAAACAATAGCTAAAACATCAATATTTTGATCTCTAAAATAATAAATAAATAAATACCGGATAAGACAAAACTTCTATACAGGATTGTAAAATCTCAGAATATATATATTGGAAAATTGTATATATTGTCTATATCTATATATCTATCTAAATAGTGACTGATACCTACCTGATTAGACATAATTTACTTGCCAAATTATTAAATTTCATTATTTTCATCGAAAGACAGAAAAATGAGATTATATATGTATATTTTTTTTTCTGCTACCTAGAGTTCTTCACTTACCTGTATTATTGTTAATTTTCTTCTTAATGAACAATTTTAGAATAATTATTAATTTAATGTCACGCACTGGTTGTAATATCTATCTTTATAAACCTCAGTGATGTAATTTGTTTATTTTAACAGAAATAAACTATATTATTATTATTATTATTATTATAACTAGATCACCTCCATAATTTTTGGTGATGGTAGTCTAGGACTGAATTTAATCATCTTTATTTCGTGGCGCTGCTCGTTCAACTTCAATCTTTATAAGTCCCCATATAATCTCAATGCGACTAAGATCTGGTGAAGCTGCTGGCCATGAAATGGTTGTAACTTGGTGATCTTTCACCCAAGCTTGAGTAAAGGCCGAAGTATGGCATCTTGCATTATATTGCTGAAAACGCCACCCCTCTGGATATAAAGCATGCAAATTTTCATAGAGAAAATAGTTTGGAATGCCACAATGCTTTTTACTATTAATGGTACCATCAACAATCTTTATTTCGTTGTGCTGCTCGTTCAACTTCAATATTCATAAGTCCCCATATGTTTTCAATGAGACTAAGATCTGGTAAAGCTGCTGGCCATGAAATGGTTATCACTTAGTGTTCTCGTATCCAAGCTTGAGTATAGGCCGAAATATATTATGTTTCATTATCCTGTAGAAAACGCCACTCCTCTGGATAAAATGCATGCGCCGTTTCAACGAGAAAATTGTTTAGAATGCCACAATACTTTTCACTATTAATCAACTATACAGGAATGCCACAATACTTTTCACTATTAATGGTGTCATCAACTATACAGTTAAGCGAAGCACCACGCTGAGTTATTACTCCCCATACCATTATTTTGGTGCGAAATTTGGAAATTTGAACGGTAACTGATGGTTATGATAGAATTTTTAAGTGATTGATGACCAAGCTCAAAACAACTTTGCTCAGATATGAAGACTTCATTAAAATTATCTTCTTGAAAACAAATTTCTATTTTTCGTGCCTTTTGTAAAGGTATCATTATAGGTATTTTTTGATTTCCTTGATATGTAGCCTTGTCTTATCAGTGACATACAGATGGTTTCTGGATATACTTTTACATTTCGTTGATTTCCAAATCTGTTAGCCAATTTTCGAAACCCCAGTATCGTCCTAAGGCGTTTAAATTGTTTCCTTCAATCTTACGCGGTCTTCCTGAAACTGATCTATGCCTCATATCCATGCCATTTTTTATCCCCTTTATTGTCTCATAAACAGCACTTTTTCCAAGTTTAGTCAATTGCAATAATTTTTGAACGTTTCGAAAACCTTTTCTTCACAAATATTCCACCTGTGACCTTTTTTCTATTTGCCACATTATTTTATGAATTGTATACCTTTTGACAATCAACAATATTTGACAAATGGCGTTGCCATGCTACTTTGGCCATAGACGACTATCTGCACAACCTATTCTATACATTTTTTTTATCTTAGAATGTTACAAAAAAGAAGTAGATTAAAATTATGAAAAATACTTTCTAGACGGACAGTTTTCTCCCCTCTTGAAAATTGGTGTTGATATACTTTCGTTCCATTGGTATGGTACGTGTATCTTTGACCTCAAGTATTTTGTTAAGGGAAATCGACAATTCGGCTTTTACTACATTATCCACATATTATATCATCTCATTCATTATTTCGTCGATTCCTGAAGCTTTGATGTTTTTCGTTTTTACTGTCATCTGCTGTACTTTCTCGAGAGATTTGGTCTTATTTTAAGTTGGTTAACATTTTAATCTTCATGGTGCTTTTCTAGACTTTTTTAACCAACGCCGCTATAGATTCAGATAGAAGTTCTTAGCAATATTCTCACTGGGTACCCTGCTGAATCGAAACAAAAGTTTTGCAGGGCGCTAAGATGTGTACGCATTCCATCTTCGGCTCAATATTCAGTGTGTTCTACTTTTTCACCTAATTGTTGAATTTTACATGAGAAGGAGAAAAGGTTTTAAAACAACCGATGATGTACCTTCAAGTATACGATAATTAAAATCAGTAGTGGCATTCGATTATATCATTGAACCAATTTTTTCTCAACGTATATCTTACAAAACTCAAGTTGAAACTCCACATCTCCACCCATATCATTTAACCATCGCACGTACAGTAAGAGAACGCAAAACATTTTGCTGACACCTTCTTCAATTAATAGCAAGGATATCTGACCAACTTTCGTGGAATGCAAGAATGTGTGGTTGTTGATACAATACCTATCGAGTTCGTTGACTAGCCATTCTTAAAGACCCACGTGAAAATAGAAACCGTGTTCTGTTATGTTTACCTTCTGTATGTAAACAAATATCACAGTTCTAGTTTCTTTCGAAATGAGAATAATATGGCTTGTGTATTTCATTCCGGAAATAGATTTTTCATTATATCCCACCGAAAATAACAACTTTCCTTTACTGAACTGATTCAGCCGCTGCTATTTGGTAGTTGATCATAATTAAACCAAGTTGTAGAAATAACTATGTTTTACTACCAATAAATTGAGATTTTACACATTTAATTGTGACTCGAGTTTCGAGAATTAACTATCCCATCTTCAGACAACTGAAAAAATCAAATTAAACTCAATTTATTGGTAGTATAACATAGTAATTTCTATACCTTGTTTTAACTTTCATATACAGGAAGTCCCAGAAGTCGACGTCAGGCCGGAATCAGGTAACAGGTTAAGTTATGAAAGTCATCAGAAAAATATAAAAGAAAATCCAAGTCTTGTAATTTTCACATTATGTTGCACTTTCTTTTATTATGATTTTTGAACTTTTGAACTTTTATTATGATTTTTGAACTTCCGTTGCTACAATTTTTTACTTTTTTCAAATTTTATTTTTCTTATGTTATACTGTCTGTAACCTGTAATCTTCAATTCTCAGCCAATTGCTCCAGCTTGGAAAATGATGTCAATTTTTTCCGAACCAAGTATTCAAAATCCAAATTTTGCCCAACTTCATTTGACTGTACTGAAAAAAAATTGAACTACATCTGTTTGGCAAGTCACTTGAAAAGTCAGCACATTTAATAAGGATTCTTAAATGCTATAACACTAACTACATTCTTTTTTAGATTGGACAAAAAAAGGTTTTCCTTAAAGAAATTCAGTTCCGTTTTATGACAAGATTTAATGTATTCACAAAAGATGCTCAAACTGCCCTCCTTCAGCTGCAATACATGCACGACATCTTCTTAAAAAAGATCGGGATATCAGACGGACGAATCTTCCGTTATTGACGAATTGTATTGCTTCCCTAATTCGGTCGCAAAGGTCCGTTACATTTTCACTTCGTTTTGAATAAATTTTTTCCTTCACTGCTCCCAAGTAAAAAAAAATCTAAGGAATACATATCAGGTGAACGGGCCGGCCATGAGATTGTACCAGATCGCCCGATCCATCTGCCCGGATATTCTTCATTTAGATATTCTCTAACTGAGAGGGCATATTGCGCTAGACAGCCATCTTTCTGAATCCATGTTTCTCTTTGAGGAAATTTTCCAACTGATTTCGTGAAAAATCTAAATAAATTTCAGCATTTAAAACCCCCGGAGCTTATGTTTTTTCAATAGTCGGTGAGCTGCACTTTTGGGCACTCCTGTGCTTCTCTGAATTCTACGTAGCGAAGTACCTGGATCTTCTTCAACTGATTGAAACACAATATCGTCGTAAGGTAAGGAAATTCTTCCTTCACCATGCACTTTGCCCGCTGTGAAGATTAGACGGCGCACATTTGTAAAAATTCGATGATCTGGATAACGATCAACGTTAGCTGCACTAGTGCTACATCTGCTTTGCCCATAAATGGTATATTCCTGTGTGGTATACACAGACATGATGGTAATACACAACCACAGGTTAGTCCAGATAAAGTCATCAAGTTAATGAGATCAAAGTTATCCAATAAAGAGATCAAAACTATTCAAATCACAAGCCAAAAAATCTAATAAACGAAGCCGAAAGTCGTAAGTACACAAATAACACGATCAAATATGGAAAGGTGCGCAGTAGACCAAGGGACTAGCGTACTGATCTGTATTGCATTTACGTGTGCCAATACCAAATGGTGGCGTCACTATCTGTCTCACTCAAACTTTATGGAAGGACTCACTATATCTCATTCAAACCAGATTCTTAAAGTATTGGATGCACTACAATCATTTTCAGAAAGTTCGAATAAATTGATCGAAACTGTGTTTCTTTAAGAAAGATCTTTTTTTTACCGATCTTAGAAATAATGTAGTGTTATACCATTTTAGAATCCCTAATAAATGCGCTTACTTTTAAAGTAATTTGCCTTACTGATGTAGTACAGTTTTTTTCAGTGTAGTCAGTTAGAGTTGTGCAAAATATTAATTTTGAATACTTGGCTCGGCAAAAAGTGACATTATTTTCCAATCTGGAGTTATTGGCGTAGAATTGAAGATCATAGGTTACAGAAGCACTATTCGGGATAACATAGGGTAAATAAAATTTGAAGAAAGTAAAAAATTGTAGCAACAGGAATTCAACAATCATCACAGGGTGTGCATTTTCCCGAATAATAAAAATGCAACATAATTTGAAATGAACACGATTTAGATTTTTTTAAATATTTTTCTGATGACTACTATGACAGCCTGTTACCCGATTCCGGCTTGACGTCAACTTCTGGGACACTTGTACATGATTCGATTCCGAAATTAGAGCACCGGAAAAATTTTCCTGATCCCTTATTTCAATTGCCTAGAAGCATGGCTTGATTAAGAATGAATGCGAGAAATATATGACCAAATTGCAACATGACAGTTAATACGACGTTATATCAACAATATCATTGTTGCGGAAAATTCAGTAATTAATAGTAATTAGCTGCCAGAAACATTGAATTTTCACAAGTTTTAACAATCATTACTCTTGTTCTATGTTCCATCTATAAGACACCATGGCATCGTTCAATAGACAAATAAAGAATTATTTACGTCAAATTAAATTAATTTATCACTTGAAGTCAAGAGATAGAATTCCCTGAAAATTCAATGATATGAACAAACAGATCACCATAACTAAATATTTACCTGTTATTAAGAAATACCAGCGACAAATCCCAATAACTTTTATTACTATGTTGTTACTCTCATCTTCTTCACACAGATTGGAATACCAGTGACCAGGGGCGGCTTTTAACCATATGCTACAGTACCACATTTGTTTTTTAGCAAAATAGATAATTTTAATTACATTTAAATATATCTAAAACAGCCTGCAACCTTTTATTTACTATTTATAGAAAATGAGTTTCCTTCAAGTAAATGGCAAATCCATCAATTATATGAGCTGACAAATGACAATTAAATATCGTTAAACTTTTTTTCCATTTACAATATTAAGGGGGGCGCAATTTTTAGAGTCAGTATAATTAACGAATATTTATCCACACTTATAAGACGTCTTTACTTTCTTCAATGACGACGCTCTTAAGATAATAAGGTAAATGCTGACGAAGTTCACATTAAAATTTATGTTTCCTATACAGTATATTTCAATTTTTTATTGATACCATACTGTGTACTTAATCCTCACAAAAACAAGCCCATGATGTGAGTGGGTGGTAAGGATGCTTCTTTCGAATATCTATTACGCTGTCGATGTTATTAGTTGTGTCATACCAAGTGCATGAAATTAACCTTGACTAAAAAAAAGTATGCATCACATATCGTGATCATTAAGTGTGACCAAAACCTAATGATTGTTGAAATCATTTCATGCTATGTTCGATCAGTATTCACTCAAGCTTGAATGCCGTCTTTGTCCTCATCGATTAGGTGCGATTGACAAAGGGAAGTTTAGATTTTAAGTGGCTGGTTGGTACTTGATCTATACTTCAACATAGTTCGGAATAATTATGAAAAATGATTCAACATCGATATACCTTTTTACTTACAAACAACTATTTTTTTTCTGAAGTTTGCATACATCTTATTATTAGGCGTAGAAGTAAGTTCGTGCGGTTTTGATAACAGATGTCACTACTAGTTTATTATTCCATTCTTTCATATGGCAACACATTCATTTTGAAGTGTCATCATTAGGCGTTCTCTTCAGTATGTTTCATTGTACGAACAACAAGTTTCTGTGTGCACTGAAAATATTAGCATTTGTTTCACTTCATTACTTCTATATGAAGGAATGTGCTGCCAAAAGTCATCGTGCTCAAGCTGAACAAACGTGTCAGAACTGGTTGCCCTATTTAAAAGTGGCAATTTTGATTTGGAAGTTGAAGGAGAACTCTGAGCGCCACCAAGTTCAAGAATGAAGAATTAGAGGCAAGGCTCAATGAAGATCCATCATAGTCCTCCTTCATCAGAGGAGATACAGCTCTTTGCAGATGTTCTTTGACATTGATTGTTCAAGATTATCCAAGTATGGATTTTCTCCTGCTTCCCTAAAAGTTTTCATTTTTCAATTCACAATCACACGAAATGGAGGAATTAATGATCTGGCTTGAAAATATAAGTTATTGAACTGCTTCAGTCGTTACTATTTGGTGGTTGCTTATAACTAAATAGAATATTACTATGTAATATACACACCAAACTAAACTTAATTCCTGAAAAGTTCAAGGTAGGCTTTGGTGTTTGGATACTGCTTTCCCTAAGTAATCCCATACGTGCTCAATTTGATTCATGTCTAGTGAGTTTGCTGACCAGTGCATTCTTTGGATATTGTTCTCTTGAAGAATGATTTGAACCCTTCGTATGCGTTGTAGTAGGGTGTTATCATCCTGATAAATGAAATTATCCCCAAATTCGTTGCGCAGAGGAACAATGATTGGTTCAATGATGTTTTCTACGTAGATGGCACCAGTCATTGTTCGTTCAATGATAATAAGAGGCGTACGGCGACCGAAAATATACCCCCACAGCACACTATTGATGCGCCTTGAAAGGGCACAACTTCCCGGGCGAAACTGAGTCTCTCTAGACTGCCTGGACCTCTCCAAACTTTTTCTCGTCGACTATCACTTCGTAAACCGAATCGTGACTCATTCGAAAAAAGTATGTTGCGCCATTGTGGTAAAAGCCAGTCTTGGTGGTGTTCTGCCCATTGCCGATGGGTATCTCTATGTCCAGGTGATAGCCGAGGTACTCTTAAAGATCTTATTGCCCTTAAATTTGACGAATTCAACCGTCTCCTTATGTTATTGGTTGAGACTACCCGTCTATAGGTCCTCAAAAATGACTTTCAAGGGCTGTAACAGATACCGTTCGATTCCTTCGAGTAAATTTTGAGATCTGATGGTCTTCCATTGCAAATATTACTCTGAGTCGACCAGGCACCGGTCTCCAGGCAACGCTGCCGGTTTCAAGGAAAAGGGCCACTATGCGCCTTACTGAAGTGCGTGGAATATTCAAACGTTGCGCAATCTGGTGGTCCAACAAAGCTTTTTGATAAAGGAATACTATTCTTACCCGGTCAAACTGCGAAATTGGATGCCTCAGCAATTTTCACCGAATATTCTCAATGTTACAACTCTCGTTATTCGCTAAAAACCGATTAACCCGTATTATCCCGAACAAGACTATTGACGATATGTGTTTATTACCAAAAATATGTGTATAAATTAAAAGTTCTAATCAAATCTGAGCTAACTGAAGTTGAAGTAATACTTCGAAAAGACGGTGACAAAAAATGTTAGCTTAATTTAATAGTAGTAAAACAGAGTCGAAAAACTTCTTTTTAATATGACTTATAGTAATATCCTAAATGTCATAAGGATTTATTTTGCTAATCTCACTACACATTTCAATTTTATAATTTTTTTTCTCGAAATCTTTTAAAAATTAAATAAAATAAATATCTTTCAATTTACTGGACAAATAGAATCAACAATCATTACACAGCACCAAAAGGAATTAAAGAATAGAAAGAAAATCTAGAATAATAATTAAAAATTTGATAAATACTTGACGGATAAAAACTTTGTTTCCTAACAATGTATTTTCAAAAATACCTTACAAACTTTTCTGTGAACGAACATAGGATACGTAGTGTTTGGGTATTTATAAAAATTCACTACAATTTTAAGTTTGTTCATCGAAAGACATGTGGTTTTAGTCGGGTGAACTATATTTTTATTGATTACTTTTATTTTTTATACGGAGTTGAACTGATGAGTTATCGATATGGTAATTCCAAATTGCCTTTTTGAAGATGTGCTGCATGTTTTTGGAGTTTTTTTGATGGAACTTTTTTGAAGAAAGTTATTTTCGAAGAAATTCTTGAGGTCATGTTGTGAATTTTTGGAAAGGAATTTTGTTTTCATAATACAATGGTACGAAACAAAGTTTGTATCCTTCAAGTTTTTATTTAATATATTCAATTCATATTTTAATTTTCTTTGTATTCTTTTATGTGTATTGATTCTATTTGTCTACTAAATTGAAACTGTGTTTTCTAAGACATTCGTTTAATTCAATTTCAAAGAGTTTTTCATACAAATTTTTTATGAAATGAAAATTTGTATTAAGGTTAGCAGAACAACCCCCTCCCCCTTCTTTTATATTTGATTTATAGTACGTAACAGCATCACGTAAGATTATTGTTTTACGCATATATCAAAAACAGTAGGAATAAGAAGAATCCAGAATTTGAATGAAAATTTTCGTCACTCTAGTTTAATTATCTGGTTCAGGTTTTAATTAAAATCGTTCAAAAGACATGACCTAGATTGTCTACATCCGCTAACTTCTACTTTTGGAATTATAGGACATTTATTCTTTTCAGGAGATGGACGAGCAAACAGCGTTTGTCTTGGCTATACAAATTCTTGCTCTATTCTCGATAGCAGGTGCTCTTCTGCTCTACTTGCTATGTAAAATACAAAAGACGGACTCAGTAACCTCCGAAAGTATACCTGGAGCTGGCAAACCCATTCTAGTCACTTGCGCTGATAATGCAATAGGATTGCAAGTAAGTAGATGTCAAAAATTCAATTTCAGTAGAAATAAAACAAATTTCCGTTTACCATATCTTATACCTCTCACAACAAATAATAGAGTAGATGTTCTGAATATGTATCAGCATTTGAAAAAATTTTTGGAACTGGCCTCTGATATCTGTCACATTATAGATATATAAACTTATTCACAAGAATATACGTAAGTGGTCTGCATTTCACAGCAAGAAAATATTACTTTACAAGTTTTCAGAAAAACGACCTACACAAAAAGGCAGACAGCATCTTCGTTATCAGGACCTGATTGTGCTACTTAATCATCTTTATCACCTGGGACAAAATCCTAATTTTTTTTATTCAGAATCGTTTTCAGGAAATTTTTTTTCGTTCGCTTTGACACTATCGTTTTGGGAATTTCGTCAAGTGATTGGTGTTGATGATTTTTGTAAGGATCTTCTACGAATATCTTTTCTTTTTCACAAAAACAAAATTCAGGACCTGTTACAAACAACGCAAGATTCAAACTAAATAAAAAGAATCTGTAAGGTCGTCTGTTGGCGATATTTTAAACTTTAATTCAAAGATATCGCTTCGTTTGGTTTATGTAAACTGGATTCGTTAATTTTCAAGTGTTCGGAAGTTTTCATGAAAATTAATCAGTACTTTGATATGTCTATGCAATTTTGAATACGTTAGTTTTGTGCAAAAATGTGTAAGAAAATACTTTCTCTCTCTTTTGGTGAATGCGCTCCCAGTAAAATCATATTTTAGACTCGCTCATTACACAGAGATGTTTGTATCGAATGATTTTTCAGAGTGATAGAACTTTCCATAGGAATAACTGTGCTTTGACAGAAAGTAGAAGCCATGTTGTTCTGATATTTCTGTTCATTTATCATAGAAAGACTAACGCCGCAACAACGTTTACAAATTGTTGAAATTTATTTTCAAAATCAGTGTTCTACTCGCCAAACTTATAGAGCACTTCGTGAAATTTATGGTTTACATAATCGTCCCTCAGAGCAGCTTATTCGTCGAACTATCGATAGATTTCGGACATTTTCTCTACTCGATGCAACAGTAACAACAAGATAAAGAACTGTACGTACAGAAGAAAATATCGCTGCTGTAAGTTCATAGTGTTGATAATGATCCAGATTTGTCATTTCGTTGACGTTCATTACAAGTTGGACTTTGTGCATCCACCACATGGAAAATTTTGCATAAAGATTTTGCACAAGATCTAACTGGTTCAAGAACCAAAGTCACTTGACCATAATAAGCGTCGTTTGTTTGCTGATTGGGCCCTAGAACAGCTTGAAATTGATCCACTTTTTATCGTAGAACTGTGTTTAGTGATGAAGCTCATTTCTCGTTGAACGGCTACGTAAACAAACAAAATTGCCATATATGGAGTGAATACAATCCTCAAGAAGTTCTGCAGGTTCCATTGCATCCTGATAAATGTACTGTATGATGTGCTTTACACGCTGGAGGCATCATCGGTCCATATTTCTTTAAAAACGATGCTGGAGCTAATGTTACAGTGAATGGTGCTCGTTGCAGATCGATGATTATTTGTTTCAAAATTTGAATGGTATCGACTCAGGGTGTTTTGGTTCCAACAAGATGGTGCTACACCTCATGCTGCTCCCGTAACCATTGATTTATCGAAAGAAAGATTTGGCGATAACATTATTTCGAGAATTGGTTCAATTAATTGGCCTCCAAGATCATGCGACATAACTCCACTGGATTATTTTCTTTGGGGTTATGTCAAGTCATTGGTTTATGCTGATAAACCAGAAACAGTAGACGCTTTGGAAGCCAACATAACTTGTGTTATTGATGAAATAAGGCCTGAATTACTCGAAAAAGTGGTCCACACTTGGCCTGGTCGAATGCGGTTCCTCAGAGCTAGTCGTGGTGGACATATGCCGGAAATTATTTTTAAAACATAAATGTCATAAAATTATGTTTCAAATAAAAAAAATTTGGCATCAATCTTAATTTAAACGTGTTTTATTTCTATTTAAAGTTATATTACTCTAAAAAAAACACCCAATACATACGCTGGAAGGAGTGAATGATCATCGCTCAACTTAACATAAAAATTTCTTCAAACTAGGCCATGATGGCTTGCAAAAGTGATGCCAATTAAAAGCATCGCTCAAGTGAAAGAATCGATGATTGAAAATCGTCTTTTAAGTTTGAGATTGATAGTCGCTAAAATTTTTATGTCTTACCATTTTGAAAGAAATTGTAATAATTAATTTACAGATATCTATCCATTTAGCCAACAGAGGGTTTAGAGTTTTCAGTGGTCTTAAGGGAGGTGCTGGGTCTGGTTCTCCAGAAGACTCGGTTGCTGCCAGGGTAATACGATCGTGGCAGAAAAATAGAGAGAGTCAGAATGGATTTATTCGAGGATCCATAGTCGCTTTACCACTGGATGTGAATCGAGAGGATCTATTGCACGAAGCTGCGGACATTATAAGGGCACATCTACCTGCTGGAGAGGATGGTAAATGTTTATTATTTTCACGTTAGTTTAGTCTCAATCCCTGCTATTTTCTTCAGTTATGTAGTAATTGTTATCCGATCATAGAATGTCCATTTTAAGCGAATTTTATGAACGCTAATGAGCAAGTTGAAATATCGGGTATTTTTTTAGAGTGATAGAACTTTCGATAGGGATAACAGTGATTTCACAGAAGGTAGAAGCCATGTTGTTTTGACATTTCTGTTCAGTAAGCATTGACAAATTGTCATGGAAAGACTCACGCCGCAACAACGTTTACAAATTGTTGAAATTCATTTTCAAAATCAGTGTTCTATTCGCCAAACTTTTAGAGCACTTCGTGAAATTTATGGTTTACATAATCGTCCATCAGAGCAGCTTATTCGTCGAACTATCGATAGATTGCGGACAACATTTTCTCTACTCGATGCAACAACAACAACAACAACAAGATAAAGAACTGTACATACAGAAGAAACCATCACTGCTCTAAGTCAAAGTGTTAATGATGATCCAGATTTGCCTCTTCGTCGACGTTCACAAAAATTTGTACTCTGTGCATCCACCACATGGAAAATTTTGCGTGAAGATCTTGGGCTACACCCATACAAGATCCAACTGGTTCAAGAACTAAAGCCACTTGACCAAAATAAGTATCGTTTGTTTGCTGATTGGGCTCTAGAACAGCTTGAAGTTGATCCACTTATTTATCGTAAAATTGTGTTTAGTGATGAAGCTAACTTCTGGTTGAACGGCTATGTAAACAAGAAAAATTGCCGTATATGTAGTGAAAACAATCCTCAAGAAGTTCTGCAAGTTCCATTGCATCCTGAAAAATGCACTGTATGGTGTACTTTACACGCTGGAGGCATCATCGGTCTATATTTCTCTAAAAACGATGCTGGAGCTAATGTTACAGTGAATGGTGCTCGTTACAGATCGACGATCAATGATTATGTTTCAAAATTTGAATGATATCGACCCAGAAGTGTTTTGGTTCCAACAAGATGGTGCTACACCTCATGCTGCTACCGTAACAATTGATTTATTGAAAGAAAGATTCAGCAATAATATTATTTCGAGAATTGGTCCAATTAGCCTCCAAGATCATGCGACATAACTCGACTGGATTATTTTCTTTGGGGTTATGTCAAGTCATTGTTTTATGCCGATGAACCAGAAACAATAGACGCTCTGAAAGCCAACATAACCCGTGTTATTGATGAAATAAGGCCTGAATTACTCGGAAAAGTGACCAAAATTTGTCTGGTCAAATGCGGTTCCTCAGAGCTAGTCGTGGTGGACATATGCCGGGAATTATTTTTAAAACATAAATGTCATAAAATTATCTTTCAAATAAAAAAAAAGCTCCAATCTTAATTTTAATGTGTTTTATTTCAATTTAAAGTTCTATCGCTGTAAAAAAACACAGGATACATAACATCATCGGTTATAAGGAGCGTGCTCGTTATAAACATAAGATTGCCATTATATTATTTATTAATAATACAGCTGTTGAAAATATTTTTTCATGATAATAAATAAAATTTTATGCTGTATTATGAAGCTATACTCAAGAAGCAAAATAAATGGGTACGAAATGAAATAAAACATATAAGTGTTGAACTATGTTATATTCATTTGAAATAATTCGAGATCTTTTCGCGACTAGCTCCTTTTAGAAATTCAGAATTTTAAATTCGTTTTCGAACACAATCAAGCTTTTACTTTCAATTATTTTCAGGGTCATGGAATTCAAAAAGATAAGGTTTTTAGTGCACTTGCTGAGCTGTTGGTGACGCAGAGGTTTTTTAATAACTCTTCTTCCTCAGATTCACGTTCATCTTCTAATAGCTTTGTTGTAAATTCCGCCGCAACATCAACTTCCGAAGCAAACCCGCAAGTTACCAAAAAATCATTAACTTTTCCAAAACTTTTCAGGATATCAGAGTCTAGAGGATCAGTGTCATTTTTGATAGCCCAGTCATGTAAACTAAGGAAACATTTTCTGCTGTAGCTTCTGATTTTGCATGTTTGATTAATTTCGATCCAATTTTTCGTGAAGAGTTGAAAACTTTGAATTCCTAAAGATAATTTCGTCCTTGTTCTTGATTTTATATTTTTTTGTTTAAGGTATCTGGGCGGTAATAAACACGACAGGTCTCATCTATAAGGGACGACTGGATCAACAAGATATCAGCCATTGGGAGGCCATGTTCAAAACGAATCTGGTGGGAGTTTTACGCACTGCAAGGGCTTTTCAAGGTTTGCTGCGAAATACTTCTGGCAGGATTATAACACTTGGTCCCGAAGAATGTTCTGCAGGAGGTTTCGTGGCTTACGCAGCTACGAGATATGCTGTTATGGGTGCTACCGAAGCATTAAGGAAAGAACTAGAACCAACGGGAATCAAAGTTGTGGCTTTAGTGCCGAAGGGTTTTCATACGGAAGACCTTTATGTTGTACCAAAAACAAAAAAGTAAGTGAAAATGGTTGGTTTAACCGCATTTACATTGTTCAGAAATGTAGGTGAATAATTTGCGCACATATCATAATATATAAAAGGAAATAAAAAGCGTTTTTGTATATGTACTGATGTATTAAGTTAGGTATCTACATACGGTTTGAATACGGCCTGAAATGCCAACAACAAGCAAGACTCCTTTAGAGCGACAGCATAGTAGAGAAATAAGCAAAATGAAGATTCTTACCTAGTGGAATCTGCAGGCTTACAAAAAGGATCATTCTGTTAGAAACACCCTAAAATCACTCCCTCATATCGGGTAGGGCTCCCTTTAGCTCTTCGGCTCTCACTCTATTCGGCATTGTGTACATGAGGTTATTAATGGAGGACTGAGGCTTTGATCGTCCGTCAAAGCATTGGCGAAATGTTGTAATTGCTATGACATTAAAGACAATACAATTTCTTGTCTGGAGAGGCAATTCATTCGGTTAATGTCATACATTTCCATGAGGTCGCCCTCCATGGCATTAATTCTTGACGTGATGGGGTGCTTGTCTTGACTAGGACCCTAGTTTCATCTCAGTGAAATGGAGGGTTAAGTCTCGATGCCTAAAATAATGCCATTCGCGCCAGTTACTGGACCTGTGTGGTGGAAGATCTTCCGAATGGGGCCCTAATTTTTCCGCGTTACGGTAGCTGAACCGGTTTATTACCTCAGTGACAGTGACAGTGATCACATTATAATGAACAGCATTTAATAGTATCACGTTATGGAAATTGTGTTCAATTTTCTATAAATATTCAACTCGTTGGCTGTTTCAGTGGGTGTTCTTTCCTTCTTACATTCCAAAGTTTTATCTGATAGAAATTCAGTGAATGTGTACATACGTGCTCAAAATCTAGGGATATTGAAAAAGCCCATCTTTTTTTGAATTGAACGATAATAAGAGAACCTAGTGCGACCTAGTGCCTGATTAAGCACATTTTCAAGTTTATCATTTTGGATCTCGTTCAATAAAAAAAAATGTTAATAGAAAGTGTTTTAAAAATTGATCATTGTGCAAAAATTTTATTCAATTAGTTAAAATTTATCAAGCATCTGAATTTCAGTTATTATAGAATTTGAGAAATTGCGTTAAATACCACAAAATTGCACTGAAATGCATATACAAGTATGGAAAAGACAGTCGGAAAAATACGAAATTCAAGACGAGGACCACGGTCCAGTGAAACAGTGGAAGAATCAAAACCTAAGCGCGATGCAATGACGAATAAACGACTATTCTCTCTCAATGGCAGTGGCTAGTGGGAATAGTTCGAACGAAAGGCTCTGCAGTCTGTTTTAATTCGCACTTCAAACGTGAGATGCGTTAGACCATATCGGTTGAAAATAAAGTAAATAAAAATGTGCAGTGTAGAAGAAAAACTTCAGATCATAAATGACTTTGGTGGTCAAACAATTCAAGAGACAATAAATTGATTTATTTATTGTGAAACTATTCCTCAACAGTATCTTATTCTCTAATCAGTCATAGTTTTCCTTGAATAGAAAACATGTAGTATAAGATATTGGTCTAGGAAGCATAAGTATCTGAGTATTCCTGTGCGTAACCAGTATCCCCAAAAACTTGGGTCATTTTTTATCGACGGCAACCTAAACGCTGCCAAATATCTCGAGTTTTTAGATAATAAAATTATTCCGACAGTTCGACAGCATCGAATTAATTTCGATGATGAATCGCACGATCAAATGACCCCCAAGATCACCAGATTTATCTCCCAATGATTTTTTCTTTGGGGATATCTGGAAAACTCGGTTTATGGGCATGAAACTGATAGAGCGAATTAAGGTTCAAAATAATTCAACTTGGTGCCAAAATAGCAACTTTGCCGGATCTGCTCAGAGATATGGGATTATCTCTTTATAATAGATGTCGCTACTGTTTGGCTCAACAAGGTGGATTAATTGAGCATTCAATTTAAATTTGTCGACCTTCGATTTCTCATATTTTAGAATTTGTTTTTGTTTTCGAATTTCTTATTTTCGTAAAATTTATTTTATTTTCAAGCCAGTTATGGCGAACAAGAACCTAAGTATTCATTTTTCCAGAGAAAATTATTTCTGTCACTAATCGTGGCAAATAAATTCCTCCCAAACAATGGAATAAGATTGTCGTATTTATTTTCGACTGATATGGTCTAATACATCTCACGCTCGATCGAAATATCCCCACCCGTCATTGCCATTGAAAGGGAACAGTCGTTTATTCGTCATCGAATTGCGCTGAGCTTTTGATTCTTCCACTGCTCCACTGAACCTTGATCGTCGTCTTGATTAACATTGAATTTCGTATCTTTCCGTATGTCTTTTCCATACCTATATGTAACATTTTATATCCATGCTTGTAAGTTCAGATGTATACTGTTGGATGGAAATTAAATTGACTCATATTCAAGCAATATGAAATCCGAGCGACACAAAGCAGATTGTACCTTGAAACTGTTTCAGGAACAATGAACAGACAGAGATATCTGTTGACTTCAATGGATGCATTGAATATTACCCCAAGGCGTTGCCACCATATTCGCTGCAAATATTAGACGTGTGTCTCACAACGAGAAACCCAAAAGAATGTTATTCCCTAGAGCATAAGTATCCCTGGATGAAACCTTTACAGTTGATAACTGTATGAAGACATCAGAATGGTACATGAGATCTATCCAAACGCTGTCGATTTCATCCGAAGAAGTTTAATGGTACAAATTTGTTGTTATTAATTACTCATCTCTACAATGGCGAATGATTAAATGGAAATTATATACTTATATTTCCACAATTCGATACATCGTCAGTATTTCCTGATTGTATTGAAGGAAACTGGCACACCATCATTCCAAATTTGCATTATATATAAAAATTCATAATCCAACATTGAAAACCATTTTCGTTAAAGATTTGTATCTGCGGAATGAAGAACAGTTTTCAATTGATAATGAAAAATATCATTAACCTGCTACATATCAGTGGTCCATCTTAAAGTATATGGTACAATTCATTTCTGTTTATTGTATTCTTCACATTTAGAGATAAGATTTTCAAGAATCTTTGCACAATCCCGTTTACACAGAAAACGTACGGAGTTTCGGAGGATTCAGTAAGGTAAAACTTCAAAAATTAATCAAACTTGGTACATCAGATTCAAAATTATCTTGAACATCCTGTATCTATATCACAAACCACCGAATATTTTCAATTGATATGGAGCTTTTGAATCTTATAATCTGTTCAAGAGACTGTAGGATCCAGATGAATCAATTCATTGCAAATTGACAATATAAAAGATTCAGGCAAAAAGTAACCAAGCAAATGAATTCCTGATGAGAATCTAGTACTTTTCGGAGAATTTTTTGCACCGAGTATACTGTAAGGAAGAATATGAAAGAAAAATCGATAAACTAATCCACTTCAGTGAAAACAAATGAAAAAGTATATTTTATTTACACTTGTTTAGTGAATATTTTTAGACATTTGGTTGACATAGCGACTTCTTCAGGCTATCTCATAATGAAGAAGTCACTGAAGAATGGAATGTCTCAGAATATTCAATAAACAAGTGTAAATCATATATAATTTTTCAGTTATGAATTTGCATGAAGTAAAAGCCACAAGCCATAAAGTTTCTAAAAACAAAATTGCAATGTTTTTGTTCTGACTCAAGATACATCGATAAATTGCTGAAGGATAACTACTACATACTTGAGAGTGCACTGAACAAATATTTGCTGCAATATGGAACGTATTCGCCTATCTAAACCTTATCACATATTTTAGACAAGCGATAATCTAAAAACACAATATTAATTGCGTATTTGTTCATTCGTATATTGAGTGCAAATTCAATCGATGCTATAGTTGTTGAACAGAGTATTACGTCATCAGGTCAGGTCCGGATTAGAAATTCAATTTCCAGAGATAAATACTCTTTTGCTCTAAAACTTTTATATGAACGATTTGAGTGAAATAGTCTATTTGGCTCAACCTCTTATTAAAGAAGATTATTACCCTAAAAAACAGCTTGGAATAGCCTTGATTCTCATATCATTCATTCTCCAATGGAATTTGTGATTTGTGCGATATTTAATGAAGAACACAACAATATCCTAAGAGGGTTATTTTCAAAAATGAGGTTTTTAACGAAGAACTGTTTTACCTTTAGAAGCTTAACTTTCTCAGGTTGTCATAGTTGAATATTTTGAAAAATCCAATATCCCGATCATCTTTCACATTCGTTCTGTTTCCTATCCAGAACCTTTGTTCTTCAGTACCTTTTCGCAACATACTGAATATTCACATTACTCTAATACTGAATCACATCTGATACACAATATAAATCGAAAATTTTCACGTTATTCCTTAAATGGAATCATTATACTGAAACATATATTCTGCCACGTTAACGATTCTTAAATAAAATAATCTGTCATCTCTTTTTTTATTCCTTCTGAATCATTTCAGAGCAGTTCAGGAATTTAGATCAGCTCATTTAATAGCTATCTCTAATTTCTGTTGGAGAAAGAATATTTTTTAGTCACATTATATTTTATGTATGTATATGATGCCATGTATCGTAACTTCATCTGTATATATTTATTGTTGAACTATATCCTGGTTAAATATGTGTAACTAACAATTATATCAATAAAATACTTGTTGAGGATTTAGTTTTGATATGACACATAATCAACAATGAAACCTACGAATTAATTATAGCTTATATTTAATAGACATCTAAAATCAAAACTCAATATATAATATATAGTGGAATAAATAACCCAACAAATCATTAATTTTAATTGACAATTTATATTTGTTGGGTCATTTATTCCTTTTGATATTATATATTGAGTTTTCATTTTATATGTCTACTAAATATAAGCTGTGCTTATAAGGCATTAATTAAATTCTAAAAGTTTTGAGTGAAATTTTTTGAAATTGAAATTAAAGGGGACTAACAGATTAAATCTGTTTTGATATTCAAATTTTGTTATATTCCTTCTATCAAGTAAAAACCTCTTCTTATTTTTTTATTTTATATATAATATATAATTATATTCAGGTTTAAAAATTTCATTATATAAATATCAAATGGTTTAAATAAGACCATATAATACCTTACAAGCTTTGGGTAATTTTTGTGATGAAGATAGAATACCTTGGATTTTAAAGTAAGTGTGTTCAAGCGAGGATACCACGTGGTCTTTGAGATGAGTTATTTGTTGTTAATTGATTTTATTTTATAAATGTGAAGTAGGACCGATGAAGACCTTATTTGAATTCGAATTGTTTTTTGTGGATGCGAGACATGTTTTGGGAGATTTTTGAAGTAACTTATGTAAATATTTCAAATAAATTATTTTTTGAGAAGTTCTTAAAATTATTTAAAAAATGTATATGAGACAGTAATTTATTTCCACAAAAATGTATGTACTACTTTAACAATTGTTTCACCACGATGTGGCTTCTTCAGGTATTACATTGTACTGTCTGGTGGTATTCAGTGTAAACGAGTTTAAATACATTTTTAGGTACGTGACCAAATAATGGAAGCACAAGTTATAAAAACTCTAGGTGTTTATTGGAGTTTGCCGCTAAAAATGTCATTAAGGAAAAATATTCAGTAATGGAGAATGATCGACACCTGTTTGTTCGTTCAAAAGGATTTTACGGGCATTATACCTGTTGATTTCAAGAAATTCTAAAAGTGTTAATCTAGAACTTTTGCTTTCAACGTGGATAATTTCATAATTATTGTTGAAATTATGCCTGAATTCCTTAAGATGATTAGCATATGTCGAATGTACAGAATTGGATATATAACCCCTTTGGTGTTCTTGGACACGTTTCTTGAATGATCTACCAGTCTGGCCAATGTATACTAAAGGGCAATCTTTGCAGGTCAACTTGTAGACTCCGGATTTATTTTCTTTATTTGTACGATCTTTATTGTTTTTTATGTAGGTACTAAGGTTATTAATTGTCTTAAAAGCCGCGTTATAATTGAAAAAACTTTTGAAATATTTAGCAATATTTTCAGATAATCCATTGACATAAGATAACGACAAATATTTCTGTGTATTTTCCTCTTTTATGATTGGGTACACGAGATTTAATGCCATTTTCTTCTTATAGACAAAATGGTATCCAATAAACAAAAGAAAATGGCATTAAATCTCGTGTACCCAATCATAAAAGAGGAAAATACACAGAAATATTTTTCGTTATCTTATGTCAATGGATTATCTGAAAATATTGCTAAATATTTCAAAAGTTTTTTCAATTATAACGCGGCTTTTAAGACAATTAATAACCTTAGTACCTACATAAAAAACAATAAAGATCGTACAAATAAAGAAAATAAATCCGGAGTCTACAAGTTGACCTGCAAAGATTGCCCTTTAGTATACATTGGCCAGACTGGTAGATCATTCAAGAAACGTGTCCAAGAACACCAAAGGGGTTATATATCCAATTCTGTACATTCGACATATGCTAATCATCTTAAGGAATTCAGGCATAATTTCAACAATAATTATGAAATTATCCACGTTGAAAGCAAAAGTTCTAGATTAACACTTTTAGAATTTCTTGAAATCAACAGGTATAATGCCCGTAAAATCCTTTTGAACGAACAAACAGGTGTCGATCATTCTCCATTACTGAATATTTTTCCTTAATGACATTTTTAGCGGCAAACTCCAATAAACACCTAGAGTTTTTATAACTTGTGCTTCCATTATTTGGTCACGTACCTAAAAATGTATTTAAACTCGGTTATACTGAATAGCATCAGACAGTGCAATGTAATACCTGAAGAAGCCACATCGTGGTGAAACAATTGTTGTAGTAGTACGAACATTTTTGTGGAAATAAATTACTGTCCCATATATATTTTTTTAATTAAAATGAGTTTTCACCAAGTAAAGACCGAATCTATCAAATATTTCTTAAAATTATGTTTTGTATTTCTGAAAAGGATTTAGTTTTCACAATTGTAAGCTCAGAAACAAACTTTGGTCTCCTTCAAATATTTAGTTATTAATTTTAGTTAACAATTTATATTTGTTGGGTTATTTATTCATTGCATTTGATATTATTTGTTGAGTTTTGATTTAATATGTCTATTGAATAAAAGCTGTGCTTATGAGACATTGATTTAATTCTAAAAGTTTTCGAATAAAATTGTTTGAAATTGACATTATAGGAGACTAACAGATTAAATCTGTATTGATATTCAAACACTCTTATCTACACACATACAGAGTGTGTCCGAAGATCACTTCGAAAATCAACAGAAGACTGATTTTTAATCTTAATTTCACGTCTTATATTGTAAACAACAAAGTTTACGTCTTTTTCCTGTTATAATATGCATCCAATTTAACCGTCCCCTCATAAAATTGACTATTTGCTAAGGTGAAATGGTTTTATTGAGCTATTGAAAAGTGGTATGTGTTAGGGCTTTAGGAATATTTTTCCTATTATTCGAAGGGTGTTTCTATCAAAAAAATGAAGATCTGCTTTGTGTTACAAAAATCTTGTCGACCAGTGATTAAAGAAATTTTCCATTAAGCAAACGTTGCTTCATCAGCTATAACTCTGACTTTTTGAGTGCAATAGTAAAAAAGCAGAGCTTTTAACGAAATTTATAGTGGTCGTCACCTTCAGATATCCTAGTTTTGAAAGTTTTCTCAATACTACTAACGCAGAGATTTCAATCTAATCAATTTGCTCAGGTTTAAAGAAGATTGCCCGAGATGCAAAACATCCTATAGGATGTTTACGGGTGTATAGACTCTTGACTATAATGAAATTGGTTTGGTTGGTCGAAAGGATCCCTACAGAATAAGCCGTGAATTGATTTGATTAGATTGGAAGGTTTGAAATACGTGTATAAGGTGAGAAAATCCTTCTGAGAATTTTTTTGCAGAGTGAAATTAGAAATGTATTTATTGTACTTAATTTTATTCAGAGTAAATAAGTTCGTGCGATTTTTGGGCGAAAATTGAAGCTTTATTGTGAAAAACTGATTAAACATTCAATGTTCAAAGTATTGCCCGTCGCCAGCATCACTTTATCCCATATTTCTTGCAATTGGGGAAGTTCTGGTAAGCCAGGCAATGTTTCGTCGATTAGAAGAGATGGTAATCGGAAGAGTTAATGTCTGGGCTATACAGTGGATGGGGTAAGACTTTCCATTTGAGCGTTTTTAAGAACGTTATAACAGGCGGAGCACCGCACCCAGCTGATTCCACCAAATATACAGCATGATCGACTCGACAGTTGATGATGGGGCATCCATACGTTTTCTGTTAGTTTTTAATTATAGAAATGGACCTAATTTTCATCGGCAGTTGCAATGCAAAAACCCTCTTCTTCGTCGTTGGAGCAGTTGTTTACATGTAAAAAAACTGAGAAGAACTTAGATTTACGTAGGTCATAAAAGTAGAAGAATGGATCTTTGAGAAAGTTTGGAAATTTGTTAAGCACATGGAAAGAAGCTACCAATCACAAATGAACAACTGGAATTTAATTTATCACCATTGCCCTTATCTGTAAATGATTAAGACCGAACCAACACCTTATTTTTACACTCTTTGAAATTATACCTGTTACCTATCCTACTATTATAAATAGGATTTTAAGTTATGTTCTCTTCATTTTTGAAACTGGGTTAAAAACCCGAAACATATATGTCAACAGAAATGAAATAAACAGTAAAACTTAAGCCAAGTTGTTTTTATTTACTTTATTGATTCAATTTAGTACGTAACTGAAATTGGCCAATACAATTCATAGAATTTCATGAATTTTTTTTCGCATGAATCACTACATTTGGAATATGAAGTTGTGATGTTTGGTCAAGGATAGCTTCATCCAACATGTTAATCCCACTGACTTCTGAAAAGACCTTTTTGAAGTCGTTTTCATATTGGTCCTGTTTATCTCCAGGAATTTGTCTAGAGATTTTATCCATAGATTTGTAAACTTCTGAAAAAAAAAGAAGAATATAATCATACCAGTTCGATGAGAATCATCAGTTAAACGAAATGTTGATTCAATATTTGAAAGCAATAAATGCGAGTCGACGTTAAGTTGAAAGCGTGTGATAGGCCAAGTCTTATTAGTTATAAAAAAAATATTTTCAAAAACTAAGTTATGTCATGGTATTTTCAATTCTGTTTTTTATGTAATACTGAATAATGCTTCTGCATATGGTTGCCTAATATTTGAATTTAACTGCTCCAAAGTGTATGGCCAGGATTATCTTCCAAGGATTGTGTTTGTTGCGTTTTGACGAAGGATGATGCAGACACCAGAAAAATCTGTGATTGTTGGAGAACATTTTATGGTCTCATATTCAAATAAACCATAGCTCACACTCTTTGTTAATGATGGCCTCATTAGTCATTAAAAAACGATAGTTCTATTAATCTGCACAGTTTACACGAGTGGCATGTAGAAAATCTACATTTGATGAGAGAAGTTAGATCACAGTATCGTTTGAAAGTAAAAATCTAGAACGGAATTTCAAATGGAACAATCATTGCATCTTTTGAGTTTGATACTCAGAACTTTTCAAGAAGAAGATGTCGAGCAAGTATTGCGACTGAAGAAGTTTGTGCTTTTTTACAATGTCATAAATCTTAGAAACTAAAATTTCTATGTTCATTTATTCTAGTATTAAAGAAGCTTCCAATATGAGTTTTTAAGTAGGTAATACATGAAAACTGGTAAACACCTGATAAATTTGATTTATTTATTTAAGGATTAGAGTATCCCAAAGAATTATAGGTTCTGAACAATATCTTATTCAACAATTTCTGTATTTGTAGAGATGTTTTACCATAGTACCTTAGAGAATTGAATGCTTTTTCGGTTTTCAACTTTGGCTATGTTTCGTAAATAACATCTTTAAATGGTTTTCTGGCTATGATACTCTATACTATTGATTGCAAATAACCGTTATTAGTTGCTATTTGTTTGGTTAAATTCCATTCCTGATTGAAATTTTTCTGAGATAAATGAATTATTGATAAGCCCATACTATAATATATTGATAACTTACTGAAAAATTGCATGTTGAATTGAACGAAATGAAAAAAGGAGATAGTTTTATCTGTATGAGAAGGTTCATCGAAAATTCAATAGTTTTGATTTTGAATGACTAATTATTGTTAAATCCAAATAATTTAAGCTTTCATCAGTTTCTACTTCCATTGTGAACTCAATACTTTCATGTTATGAATTCAGATAAGGCAGAAAAGAATCAAGCTGTCTCTTGCTGCTGAAAAATATGATTATGTCATACCCTTATCTGAATCTATGAACAATATAAGTTATTATACTTCTATTTTTAAGTTGCATGTATAATCTTTTCTCCATAATAAAGTCATATGCACTGCTGTAGAATGCCTTATTAAAACTGAAATAATTTTGTTTCGAGCAACTTTTTATGAATAATATTTTATCTTTTTATACAATTCACTTTATTTTCGAATAGGACTTCTTCTATATGGGCTATTATATCATCAGGTGGTACGCTCGTATATAAATTTACCACACTGAATGATGCTTATTTTGAGTTGGATGGGTATCCAATATCTTTAATTTTGTTCATAATTATCGGATGTTTTTTTTAAGTGATAGAACTTTAAATTGAAATAAAACTCATTCAAATTTGGATTGAAGCCAATTCTCTTTATTTGAAAGATAATTTCACGACATTTATGTTTTAAAAATAATTTCCGTCATATGTCCACCACAACTAGCATTCGACCAGGCCAATTTTGGACCACAAGTAATTCAGGCCTTATTTAATCAATAACACGAGTTATGTTGGATTCCAAAGCGTCTATTGTTTCTGGTTTATCAGCATAAACCAATGACTTGACATAACTCCAAAGAAAATAATCCAGTGGAGTTACGTTGCATGATCTTGGAGGTCAATTAATTGGATCGTTTCTCGAAATAATGTTATGGCCAAATATTTCTTTCAATAAATCAATGGTTACGGAAGCAGCATGATGTGTAGCACCATCTTGTTGGAACCAAAAACACTTCTGGGTCGATACCATTCAAATTTTGAAATAAATAATCATTGATCATCGTTCTGTAACGAGCACCATTCACTGTAATATTAGCTCCAGCATCGATTTTAAAGAAATAAGGCCGATGATGCCTTCAGCGTGTAAAGCACACCATAGAGTGCATTTTTCAGGATGCAATAGAACCTGCAGAACTTCTTGATTGTTTTCACTCCATATACGGCAATTTTGCTTGTTTACATAGCCGTTCAATCAGAAATGAGCTTCATCAATAAACACAATTTTACGATGAAAAAGTGGATCGACTTCAAGCTGTTCCAACTTGTTGTGAACGTCGACGAATAGACAAATCTTGATCATCATTAACACTACCTCTTACAGCAGCGATATTTTCTTCTGAACGTACGTGATTTGTCTTGTTGTTATTGTTGCATCGATTAGAGAAGATGTTGTCCGAAATCTATCGATAGTTCGACGGATAAGATGGACGATTATGTAAACCACCAGTTCTCTATGAGTTGGACGAATAGAATACTGATTTTGAAAATAAATTTCAACAATTTGTAAACGTTGTTACGGCGTGAGTCTTTCCATGGTAATTTGTCAATGCTTACTGAACAGAAATGTCAAAACAACATGGTCTCTACCTTCTGTCAAATCACAATTCCTTCCTATCCATATCGAAAGTTCTATCACTCTAAAAAAACACCCGATAATAGTGGATTTTCAATTAAAAATTGGGTTGGAAATTACACAAAATTATGATGATTTTATAAGAAATTTAGAAAGTTTGTATGCTGGTGTTAGCATATATGAAACTACTGGGCTTTCTTTCTCATTTTATGAAGCATAATTAAGAAATATAGTGGGTGTACTTGGGGCTTCATCAATATCTTTTTGTATGATTATACTGCATGTTCGCTTTAATGCTGATTCCATTTTTTCATTGAATGCCAGTTTCTCTTCAATGATATCTATATTTTTGCTTAAATACCATATATCGCGAGAAGTTATGGCTCATTATTCCAAAGTAGATGTTATTTGTATATATTTAGAAAGTAATGAATTTGTCTGAAATTTGCAGCGACTTTCGTTAGTAACTCACCTAAAAAGTTCCGTCTGCTTGATTCATATGTTAAGTTATGCAGAAATTCCATAGATAAAACTTTAAGATCCACATGTTTGAAGAGTGAATTCAATTCCGATTTTGGATCCCCACTGGAGAAATGTGGTACGAAGCCTTCGTAAGCTTTCATATAGGGTTTCCATCTGTCAATTTTACCGAGTTCTGCGTAGGTAGTGTAAAGTGGATTCTTCTTTGATATGAACAACATGAGAATTTCTCCCTGTGGTTTCAACATTTTTCTAATATTAATTGAAGCTTGTCTGAAATAGAATACGAATTGAGAGAAATTTTCAGAGCCAGAAAAACTGAAGAATCTGAAAAATCCATATCAATGGGACCTTCTCATTTTTCGAAAATCTATTATTTAGTCCGTCTAGAAAGAATCTGGAAACTATTATTTTTCATAATTTTAATATACTTCTTCTCTGTAACATTCTAAGACAAAAATAATGTATAAAATAGGTTGTGCAGATTGTCGGCTATGGCCAAAGTTCCATGGCGACACTATTTGTCAACCATTGTTGATTGTCAACAGGTACACAATTCATGAAATAATATCGCAACTAAAAAAAAGAAAACAGGTAGAATATTTGTTTAGAAAAGGTTTTAGAAACGTTAAAAAATTTAGGTAATTGACTGAACTGAAATCTCTACAATTGAGGAAGCCTTTTAGAGGAACTATATTACTCACGATAGAATAGCTAAAACAAATAATAAATGAATAAATACCCCCTGAAACGAGATAACATAAAGATATTTTCAAGATAAGCTCAGACATATTCTTTATAATGTATAATAGTATTTGGCTGTTTAGTTCACGAAATAGAATGAGAGTTGAGTAAAATCCCAGCAATAACATTTGTAGTGTCTTCATAATAATATACGTATCGGATGTTTTTTTGAGAGGGATAGAACTTTAATTTGAAATAAAACACATTTAAATTAAGATTGAAGCCAATTTTTTTTATTTGAAAGATAATTTTATGACATTTATGTTTTAAGAATAATTTCCGGCATATGTCCACCACGACTAGCTCTGAGGAACCGCATTCGAACATACCAATTTTGGACCACTTTTTCGAGTATTTCACGAGTTATGTTGGTTTCCAAAGCGTCTATTGTTTCTAGTTTACCAGCATAAACTAATGACTTGACATAACCCCAAAAAAAAACAATCCAGTATAGTTATGTCGCATACCTTGGAGGTCAATTAATTGGACCATTTCTCGAAATAATGTTATCGCCAAATCCTTCTTTATAAATCGATTTTTAGGGTAGCAGTATGAGGTGTAGCACCATCTTGTTGGAACCAAAACACTTCTGGGTCGATACCATTCAAATTTTGAAACAAATAATCATTGATCATCGATCTTTAACGAGCACTATTCACTGTAACATTAGCTCCTGCATCGTTTTTGAAGAAATATGAACCGATGATGCCTCCAGCGTGTAAAGCACACCATACAGTGCATTTTCAGGATGCAATGGAATCAGCAGAACTTCTTGAGGATTGTTTTCACTCCATATACGGCAATTTTGCTTGTTTACATAGTCGTTCAACTAGAAATGAGCTTCATCGGTAAACAGAATTTTACGATAAAAAAGTGGATCAACTTCAAGCTGTTCTAGGGCCCAATCAGCAAATAAACGACCCATATTATGGTCAAGTGGCTTTAGCTCTTGAACCAGTTGGATCTTATTCCGGTGTAGACCAAGATCTTTTCATGTGATGGATACGACTTGTTGTGAACGTCTACGAATAGATAAATCTTGATAATCATTAACACTATGACTTACTGCAGCGACATTTTCTTCTGTACGTACAGTTCTTTATCTTGTTGTTGTTGCTTGTTTTCCGGAATCTATCGATAGTTCGACGAATAAGCTGCCCTGATGGACGATTATGTGAACCATAAATTTCACGAAGTGCCCTATAAGTTTGGCGAATAGAACACTGCTTCTGAAAATAAATTTCAACAATTTGTAAACGTTGTTGCGGCCATGATAATTTGTCAGTGCTTACTGAACAGAAATGTCAAAAGAACATGGCGTCTATCTTCTGTCAAATCACAGTTATCCCTATCGAAAGCTCTATCACTCTAAAGAAACACCCGATATATCCAGGTATTCAGGCACGTAGCCAGTCTTTCTTTTGGTGGGGCTCACAATAAAAAAACTCTAGCGTCCTTATCCAGTGATGCCAGAAAGGGAAAGAAGTGATATTTCAAAAAATAGCTATTCAATATATGGTTTTTTCGGGCGTGCCCCCCTCCTGGGTACAGATGGGCGTGTCCCCCTCCTGGCTTCGTGCCTGCTGGTACAAAACATTATTTATACATATTCTTTCTTGGGCGATATTCATGATAGTGAAAAATCATAAAAATAAACGTAAACTCAAAATGTGCATGACATAAGATAATCGAATACTTCAATGTGACGTCATCATGGTGCAAAATAGTACCTCGGCGAACTATTTGAAATGTACTTTTTAGATTCTTATTTCCTATAGAAATCTTTATGAGGATTGAAAATCGCCACTTCTTTTAGTTTCAATGAACACCACTAAATGATTTGAGATGATTCTTGGAAACACAAATGGCTTATTCGCGAAAGTTTTAAAGCATTTTTCGCCACTCGAAAATTCAATAAAATTGTGAATGACATGAACAATAAAAGCAGGATCTACCTCCTACCTACAGTTTTAAAAATGTAGATATTTCGTGATACATAAATTCAAGTTATTTACTCACCTCAGGTCTCTGACGTACATTAGACAATAACATGAAAATATCACATTGAACCTATTCTTCCAAACTGGAGGAAGTTCATTCGTTTCGATGTCCATTCTTGAAAATGATACATTGGGATTTTTATTTATAGTCTTACAGTAGTCAATCATTGACTGGTCTATATCTGATGCCACTATTTCGCTATAGTTACTGGGCAGTAATGGATGTAGAACGTCGAATAAAACCCTGCCATCTCCACAACCGACGTCCATGACACTGTATGGTGCTTCCCTAGGTATATTCATCAATTTTATATAATTTTCATAAACTTTCCTCGCGAGAATCGGATGATATACAGCATGTTTTGAATATTTCAGAACGTGTGCAGCCATTTTGATGCAACGTATGGCATGCAATTCATAAGTGCATAGCAATTTATTCAAACAGAAGATACGTAGAGATAAGATTTGGTCCATTCAGAAAACGGAAACAATAATACGGGTAGTGCATCTAAATGAACTTGAGTTACACTGTTTTCTTTTTTGCGCTCTTTGTCTTCAACGACTAGGCTGGACACACTGAATTCAAGGTCGAAAGTAGTTATGTGAGCCTTGAAACATTGAGGAAACTTTAGTAGATTAAATATATCTGCTTAGTTCAGTTCCTCCCAATATTCCCAATATTTTTTGAACTGCAAATCAGATAGATCTGGAATTCGACATTTAGAGGTAGAATAATAAAGCCCATATCTGTACGAAATTTCGTGACGATCATATGATGACAAATTTAAAAAAATTGTAAATGTATCAGCGTTGACCGCTAACTTAAGCCACATAACTTTCGAACACAAAGAGATGAAGAATTTCGGAATTGGTTCGAATATTTCGTTTGACTTCATTATTCATATTCATTTATTTCCACAAAATTCACAGGAGATGTCAAAAAAGTGTATAAACAAAAAAATGTTTCACATAAAAACACTAAGGTACTCTAATAAATCGCATTTGACAAATACATTCACATATATGGAAAAACATGCTAAAATTTAATGTGCAATAAATTAATAAGGGGTTGGTTAAAACTTTTGAAGCATAAATTCTTCCACTGAATAGAATACACCTTCTACCAGAATTTTTTTGATCTCATTTTGGAAGCGTACTCTAGATAGTGTTTTCAAATTTTCGGGTAGTATGTTGAACATTTTCAAACCGTTATATATGTGCATATTTTAGGTTTTGTTCAGACAGTGAAATGGTGGCACATATTTGTACTTTGTTCTGGTGTGGTGGTTGTGAACTTCTTGATATTTATGGAGTTTGTCCTTGTTTTTAAAGATGTACATAAGACACTCGAGTATGTAACATGAGGGAGCTGTAAGTATATCATATTTCCTGAACAGTGGTCGACAACTAGGCAAATAGGATTTGATCATTCGCAACAACGTTATACATCAAGTCATCAATATATACTGAAAACAGAATAGGTCCGACCACCGATCCCTGAGGCACACCCACGTTGATTCTTCTTTTTACTGATAGTTTTCTCCCAAAATCCACAATCAAGTAACGACCTTGCAGATATGACCTGAACAGGTTTAGCCCTCTTATGCCAACATATTCCAACTTGGACAAAAGCTCCCCATGATCGACACAATCAAATGCCTTTCTTAAGTCCATACAGGTCAAAGTCACCTCTTCAGAATCATCCAATGCCTCCATTATGAACTCGACGATGTGCAATATGCAACCTTAATTTTTTTTCAGGGAAACAATTGTTGAATGTGGGGGATATTTTATTATGGAACAATTTGTATGAGTCACGAATAGAATCATCAAATATAAAACCGCAATCTACCTCATGTAGTTGTTCACAGAAAAGGTGAGTATAGTCTTTGTTTATTAATCGAATTATTTTATATTTTTTTCCAGTGAAATCTGTCTGTGCAATGTCCAATCTCTGCCCCAGATGGTCGAATAAATGGTGATTCGTTGTATATGTATTATATTCAGCACATTTGATGTTTGTGAATATTTTATCGATACATCTACTCGAGGATGGCGTTATACGAGATGCTTAATTAAATAAAATGTAATGAAATAAGGAATTACTTTGTTTTCTATCACTTTTTATTATAACTTATATACAGTGACTCGAGTTTCGTAGTGTTTAATACATTTTCAAACTGAATGAACAAATTCGGTCTCAACTATTATATATGGGGATTGTAGGCTTCGGCAGAGCTTCGAAGAGAGGGGTTTTCCAAAGTTCCGTCTGTTCGTTAAGTAGTTTTATTATTGGTACGTGTCTTTTATATTTTTCATTTTCTATGGATTCCAGGATGTCAAGTTTTTTCCCTTTCGCTTCCACGTGCAAGATAACAAGGTTGTTCAATTCTGGGAACGTGTGATCTGTATTGAAGAAATGGTTCGCAAAATTGGAATTATTCTTCCGGTTCCTAAAAGCAGATTGATGCTCTTTGTACCTTTTATGGAAAGGTCGGCCCGTTTGTCCTATATACACACTATTACACTCATGACAACTTAATTTATAGACTCCAGAATTATTCAGTCGGTTCTCTTTGTCTTTCGGATTAAAAAAGAGATTAGAAATTTTATGGGAGGGTGTGAAAGCTGTTACTATGTTAATTTTTGATAAAATTTGAGCTATTGTTGTATCAGTTGATGTGGGTTTTCTATATATATCAAAGGAAATTTCATTATTACTGTTAATTAAAGTTATGTCCAAAAAATTTCCTGGACATAACTTTAATTAACAGTAATAATGAAATTTCCTTTGATATATATAGAAAACCCACATCAACTGATACAACAATACCAAATTTTTCAAACCATCCGATCAATCATGAACTAGCTGCTTATAGATCAATGGTACATAGAGCATTTTCAATTCCTTTAGATAATATTACGTTAAAGAGGGAATTGAATACAATCAGACAAATAGCCACAAAAAATCAGTTCGAAACCAAAACTATAAATTGCATCATAAACAAAAAACAGAAACAACTAATTCGTAAACAAATTTACCCCATCTCCAAATCAGATCATAATAACAATAAATTCATAAAACTAACATATTTTGGACCAATTTCACGAAAAATAGCTCAAATTTTATCAAAAATTAACATAGTAACAGCTTTCACATCCTCCCATAAAATTTCTAATCTTTTTTTAATCCGAAAGACAAAGAGAACCGACTGAATAATTCTGGAGTCTATAAATTAAGTTGTCAAGAGTGTAATAGTGTGTATATAGGACAAACGGGCCGACCTTTCCATAAAAGGTACAAAGAGCATCAATCTGCTTTTAGGAACCGGAAGAATAATTCCAATTTTGCGAACCATTTCTTCACTACAGATCACACCTTCCCAGAATTGAACAACCTTGTTATCTTGCACGTGGAAGCGAAAGGGAAAAAACTTGACATCCTGGAATCCATAGAAATTGAAAAATATAAAAAGCATGTACCAATAACAAAACTACTTAACGAACAGACGGAACTTTGGAAAACCCCTCTCTTCGAAGCTTTGCCGAAGCCTACAATCCCCATATATAATAGTTGAGATCGAAGTTGTTTATTCAGTTTGAAAATGTAGTAAACACTACGAAACTCGAGTCACTGTATATCAGTTATAATAAAAAGTGATAGAAAATAAAGTAATTAATTCCTTATTTCATTCCATTAAAATGAACTATCACAAAGTAACGGACTACTCCATCCAATATTCTAAATAAAATGTGCAAATCATTTGATATTATTGAGCAAAATCAGTACAGTGGTTTTGGAGTTATATACATTTGAAAATTTCTATTTGTTTTATTTAAAATTTTCCAAATTGCAAATCTGATGGATCTGAAATTTCGTTTTTACGAGAAGATTGATATTGATTGATATTCATATATAAAATAACGATAAGCAGGCTTATACAAGATTTTGTATCGTGAGTAATTAATTTTGAAAACTTTAAATGGTGACATCTGAAATCTTCAAATGAATGTAGTAGAAAACCAACGATTCTACTAACTCCCATATTTGATGCATGGATTAAACAGAGTGCTCCATTCGGTACTCCTACAATGCATTTAGATGCGGTGGGTTCGAACCCAGTGTAGGAGTGAAAGCTTTTTTCATAATTCGCAAAGTTATTGATTTTCATATCAAGTTGTAATAAAGGATATAAGAAAAAAAAAGGGCAAATGAGATTTACAATTGTTGTAATCAGTCAAAAAATACTCACAGAGTAGAGAAATATTAGGAGTTAAAATAAGTTCGTGCGGTTTTGGTAACAGATGTCACTACTCATTTATTTCTGGCAATACCTTTATTTTGAACTGTCATCATAAGGCCTTCACATTTATAAGTATTGTGAGCTATGGTAATATAAAGTTCTACAGATAGACAGTGTAACCTACATCTATAACAATTATATGCTCAAACAAACTCGATAAAGTCTTCCTGATCACAGGGGCAAACTGCAGGCATGCGCACGTTTCAAACTTGTTGGTTTTTATCAGTGCAATAAATGCCAGCGAATACATATCTGTCAGAGACACTAAGGTATGAGTCATACACTAGCACCATCTAGGGTATGCAAACATACATACAAGACATACCTTTGCGAGCCAATTGAAGTGAAGAAATGTAATAATTATCCCCTGTGATCAGCAGAACCTTATCGAGTTTTTTTGAGTATACAATTGTTACACAGATAGATGTATGTTACACTGTCTCGAACTTTCTATTAACATAGCTCGCACTCCTACATATTAATCATCATATATATCAATTGTAAGTACCCCTAGTCTGTAGTTCTGTTCTTCCAACGCCAATAATTGCGTCGAGTTACTGCTTAATTATGTTGTTCTTATTGACGTCCATTTTAAACATCTTAGTTGAATCTGACTGATTGATAATTTGGTGGAATTGAACTAGTTAAAAGTTGGATTATCGGACTGTTGTACCATATTTTAATTATTTATGAGGAAAAGTTATGATTAATCAAACAAAATATTGTTTCACAAATATTCTTTCTATACTTTTTTTATCTTTATATAAAATACTAAAATACATTCTGTAGTACAACACAAACAAATACAACCAAAAATAAAATACTTCAACATAGATATATAACTTGGATATTAAATGCTTTTTTCAATGGTTTCCATCGATTACCACTAAGGATTCCAGTATATTATTTTCAATTCAACAATTCACCGAACAAAATTGTCTCGAAAGTTTCCAGTTTTGTATAGTTCTTGTAGTGGCCTGGTATAAGGACTAAACCGTTGGCGTTCACCAAGCTATTTATTCTGCTGCTCACTTGATTTCCTGTGGAGGTTGCTATAAAACCCCCATTGGAGAATTGAACTTTGGCCCTGAGATAGGAAGGTCTCTCATCGTTATTTGTGACGTTTGGAGTCTGCAAGAAATCGAATTAGGAAGCTGAAAAATGAAAAAATCGAACCCTGCTCATTTTAATTGATGCCTGATATCAGATTTTTATTTATATCGTGTCGTAATTCATGTCTCATGTCATAATAATAACAATGGAAAAAGTTTAATTCTTCGAATCAAATACAAGAAATGAGACAATAAGAAAAAAAACATTCAAATTTTCCGAAATTTCAGAAATCAACTAAGGTTCGATTTTTAACATAATTAATAATTATTTTTTTCTTTTCAGCCATTATAGCTGGATATCTTTTTCATGATTTTGGATCGGCTATTATATATTTCAATGCCCGTATATTTGGTATTTTTATGTTGATGCGAATTCAGATGATTGTCAACATAAACTCCCAAAAATGTTGTGGATTGCGCTTTTTTAATTGTGTAGTTGAAATCAGTTGTTTCCGGACAATTGATTCTGATTGAATAGTCCTGAACCGTACTTGAACAGTTCTGTTGACCTTCAGGACAAGGTCGTTTTTATTACACTAGATACTCATCAAATCAAAAACTGTTTGTGTCTGCTCGATGCTTGATTTTGGGTTTCCATTTCTCACTAAGACACTAGCTTCATCTACCAATAACAGCATTTTGATGTTCTATATGATTAGAGCAGAAAAGACATCATGCAAGTAATTTATATATAATATTAGAAAAAGTAGGGTCCAAGAACACTTCCCTGAGATACACCAAAGTCAACTATTTCATCCTGGGACATGTGAATCCTGTCGCCAGTATTAATAGAAAGTCTCTGAGTTCTATTGCTGAGGCAACTTTGCTGCGTAGTTACCTGGGCAATAGAACTCCGAGAGTTTCAAACTGGCAGTCACGAATACTATATTTGTGCATGATTCACACTATCAAAGGATTAAGTTAAGCCCAGAAAAGTTCCAATAAGCACTTCACCATGTTCGAATGCTTCAATAATAGGAGATGTTGACTCATAAAGAGCCGTGCTTATGCTTTTAGCTCGCAAGTAGCCATGCTGGTTTTTCGAGAATATGCTTAATTTATATAAAAAATTGATTAACCTATCTGCCAAGAATTTTCCAATATTTGAAAAATTAATTGAGTGAACTGATGGGTCCATAATTACGAACATCCCCTTGTTTAATCACGGCTAATCTGAGGGCCGATGGAAATGAGCTTCAGTGAAAGCTCGATTGATGATGTGTCAGGTACCCAAGGTCATTGTGATCTCATATAAGCCCTAATCTGGATTTGAATAAAGGTAGGGTACTATTTGTGAAGTATATTATTGATATTTTTTGGATTATATAAAACTCCTCGTTTTGTTCTTGATGCAAGTACAGCTTAATGATGCAAGTACAGCTTAATGCTAAAATATCAAGCTGAAGACAATATTCACTGAGGTATAAACTTCACAGTAAGTGTTAAGTAAGAGCCTAAAGAATTTTTTTGTTATTTTCAAAGGGTTGGCGATAATGAAGACCATCGCCTGTTGAAATCATTTAATGAAATTTGGGTAGTTACTTACTACAGATGACTGGACTACTGGAAACATGTAATTTTCTCTTCGTTCCATGTACTTCAAACAGGGAATCACGAATAGAAGAGTTGTGACACAAGCGGAAACAGGATTACCTGGCAAACCGAAAACAATTTTCCTCTGGCCTCTGAAATGCAGCGTGGCAAAAGTAGTTGGTTTTCTGTGAAGAAAATGTATCCATTTTAGAAATCAGAGAAGACGTTAATAAACTTTCAGGTACTTCAGACTATTCTGTTGCTTATGAACTCACCCTGGTTTCATATTAACTCTGCCGAAGTGGACGAGTGCGTTGAAATCTTCAACAAGCACCTTCTTAATCCAGTCGAATTCACCCATCGAGACACCTCCTGTTGTTATCACAATATCGTTACGTAAGAAAGCTTTGGTCAGAGCCGTTTTCACTGAATTTGGACTGAAAAATGTGAATATGAAAAAAAAGTAAATTGATGGATGGAGCAATATACATTCTGTCAAGAAATTACCGGGAATTATCGATTTAAATCTGGCGGGGCAATGAGGCAGGTAAAAATTTTTTTTCCTAGGTTGGTACCACTGTCCTTAATTACTATGCCAAGCTTGAGCGGGATCTGTCAACTAGTGTGTTTGCAACAGCTGATTAAGTCAGTCGATGTCAGAGTGCGTGCCGATTTTTACTATGGGTGATTACGTTGAGCAAAGAATTTGTTTAAAGTTTTGTGTTGCAAATGAATTTTCGTGTGCCGATGCATTGAAAATGTTGCAAAAGGCCTTTGGTGATAATGCTCTATCGAAAACTCGTGCATATCAGTGGTACAGAGCCTTCAAGTATGGTCGTGAAGTGGTCGCCCATCGACGGCTTCGATCGAAGATAACGTCGATAAAATTAAGGAAAGGGTGCTGGAAAACCGTCGTACCAGCTTGAGAGAGATAGCACATGATCTTAAGATATCCCACGAGTCCGCACGTACGATTTTGATTGATATTTTGGGCATGAGAAAGGTGGCCGCACGACTCGTACCGAAAGACCTGAATTTTCTTCAAAAACGTCATCGCGAACAGGTTGCTTCAGACATGCTGGATCGCTGTAATTCCGCTCTACATTCATGGAACGCATTATAACTGGTGATGAGACTTGGGTCTACGAGTACGATATGCAAACAAGCCAGCAATCATCGGAATGGGTGGCAAAAAATGAGCCGAAACCGAAAAAACCACGCCAAAGCCGCTCGAAAATGAAGGTGATGCTCATTCGATATCCGTGGCGTGGTGCACTACGAATTCGTTCCAGAGGGTCAGACGGTAAACAAGGAGTATTACCTAGGCGTTATGAAACGTTTGCGTTAGCGTATCCGTAAGAAGCGGCCAAATTTGTGGGCGAACAACTCATGGATTTTGCATGACGATAACGCGCCTTCTCACCGAGCTACGATTGTGACTGACTTTCTCGCCAAAAACTCAACAAACGTGCTTTAGCAACCACCGTATTCGCCGGATTTGGTTCCCTGCGACTTTTTCCTCTTCCCAAAACTAAAATTGCCCCTTCGTGGCACCCGTTTTGAGTCGATTGAAGCCATAAAATAAAATTCGGCGCGAGAGCTAAAGTCCATCCCGGAAAGCGCCTATAAAAAATGTTTCGATAATTGGAGGTGCCGTTGGCATAGATGTATCGGAGCAAATGGAGCCTATTTTGAAGGCGACCCAATAAATTTTGACGATTAAATGTAAAAACGTTGTTTTAATTAAAAATTCCCGGTACTTTCTTGACAGAGTAGTAATATATCACTAGAAGGGTTTCTTCTGAATCTAATAAACAAATATTTAAGATATTTGTCTATCCTTATTTGACAACACTGCTCCAAAATTGAAGTAGATAATTTGCGTATATATGATAATATATTAAGTAGGGTGGGTCAAAAAAATTGATTAGTTTTTTTTACAAGTGACACGGAAAAATGGGTTGCTAGACACCTTAAAAAAATTCCCTCCAAGCATAAGCTCTTAATTTTAATAGGAAGATCCTCCGCATCGCAGTTTTGTATTTTTTTCTCAGTCCAATAGAAAAAAATTCATACCTCATCATTTATCGATTGAACAGGAAAATGTTCCGAGATAATTTTTTAGGAAATTTAAAGCTCTACAAAAAAGGTATCTTATATTTTTTCCGTAAACCTTACCATTTGAAAGATATTAAGGAATTAATTTTGATTATTTTAAGACAAATTTCATTTTTGTTTATGAATTTCATAACTCGACAATAAATGACTTTTACATAATGCACAATACAAATTCTTGTTTGAAATTAACTGCTCTATAAAAATGGTTTCCTATGTTTTGGCGATGAAATTGACCGTTCAAAAGATATTCATCATCAAACTTTCATGTGTACGGATTTTAAAAGTTTTTGATTAGATATTCGAAAAATTTGAATTTAATTTATAAATTTCATATGAATTTCATTTCTTTTCATCAATATAAGTATTATTTGAAATTCATTTTCGAAATTATCAAAATTTTTCTTCAATTATTCTAAACATTTTATTTTTAATCATTAGAAATCACGATCCTAGGGAAAATTTCTCCTCTAGAGAATTTTTGTTTTGTATTTTATTTCATCTGTTTGAATTGTGAACTAGCGCCACCTACTTTTTCCTTTATCCTTATGTTGTCGTTGGTTTGTTTAATTAAATGTTGTAAATACTTACGACTTTCATCTACTTCCATCATAGTCATAGATCTGTTTGATTCATTTGGGTTATTAGAAAGAATTTCTTTCCGGGTATCACTTTTTTGATTTGAATATAGCTCTTGAATATCATCACCAAGCAGTTTTAATGATTTATTATCGACAATATCAAATAATGCTTTAAGTTCATTCTGAAATTTTATTTCATTTTTGTATCGTGCTGATGATTTTTTTCGCACAAAAGATTTTTGCAATTTCAACCATCGATTATGATATCGAAGAATTTTTTTTATTACATCAGTCGAGTCACTAGTCGAAATCTGGTTATTTTTTTCATAATTCAACAACTTGATCAGCTGCATTTTTGACACTTTGTTTGATAGAACATTTTAAAACTTTGAGCTGATGAAAAAAAAAACAATCATACCTTTTTCACTGCTGACTGTAACTTACGTTCTGAAATTTTTTGCACAGGTTTTCCGATCAAATGAATCTCCTAATCCATATTTTCGATAAATATCAAGTTAATTCACGTAGTAACCGCAATATTTGTAAATAATCAACCGTTCGATCACATATACGAGATCATAAATTTTGGAAAAACTGAAAATGCTGTAGAAATAAATGTATACAAACCAACGACAACATAATGATAAAGGAAAAAGTACGTGGCGCTAGTTCAAAATTCAAACAAATGAAATAAAATACAAAACAAAAATTCTCTAGGGGAGAAATTTTCCCTAGGATCGGGATTTCTAATGATTAAAAATAAAATGTTTAGAATAATTGAAGAAAAATTTGATAATTTCGAAAATAAAACTCAAATAGTTTATATTATTGACAAGAAATGAAATTTATATGAAATTTATAAATTGAATTGAAATTTTTCGAATATCTAATCAAAAACTTTTAAAATCCGTACACATGAAAGTTTGATGATGAATATCTTTTGAAAGGTTAATTTCATCGCCAAAACATAAGGAACCATTTTTATAGAACAGTTAATTTCCAACAAAAATTTGTATTGCGCATTTTGTAAAAGACGTTTATTGTCGAGTTATAAAACTCATAAACAAAAATGAAATTTGTCTTTAAATAATCAAAATGAAAACCTTAATATCTTTCAAATGGTGAGGTTTACGGAAAAAATATGAGATACCTTTTTTGTAGAGCATTAAATTTCCTAAAAAACTTCTCTTGGAATATTTTTCTGTTCAATCGAAATGATGAGGTATGAATTTTTTTCTATTGGACTGAGAAAAAAATACAAAACTGCGATGCGGAAGATCTTCCTATTAAAATTAAGAGCTTATGCTTGATGAGAATTTTTTTAAGGTGTCTAGCCACCAATTTTTCCGTGTCACTTGTAAAAAAAAATAATCGATTTTTTTGACCCACCCTAATATTAAGGGTACTAAAAATGCGATTTTATATATGTATTGTTGTATTAAGTTAGGTGTCTACCTACTGTTATCCTGGCAAGACTACTTTAGAGCGACAACATGCTAAAGAAATTGACAAAATAAACATTTCGACTAGATAGAGTCTACAGGCTTAAAAATAGGTTCCTTCTGCTAAAAATACCTTGGTAAGGCCTCCTCTAGCTCTTCATAGAGCTCTTATTCTATTCGGCATTGTGTCAATGAGGTTATCGATGAAAGCTTTAGGAATGTTTAGCCAAATGTCCGTCAAAGCATTGGCGAGCTGTGTTAATATCTGCGGTGAGTCAGGTAAGCGGTGTAATTGCTGTGACAATGCAGACCAGACATGTTCCATACCATGCTGTTCTAGAGAGACAGCAGGCCAATCCATTAATGCCGTGCAATTCTGTGCAGTCGTTGATAATTCTTATCTGGTGTGGACAGGCATTTCCGTCGATTAACGTGAAATTATCGCCAATGGCTGCCGCAAAGGGAACGGTAATCAGTTCCACAAATCGAATCACGATACCTTTACGCTGTTATGGTTGCGTTAATGAGGATTGTTGGCGTCTTGACATTTTCACCATACCGTGAACCCGTTCTCGTCATACCAACATTCGTCCATCAGACTGATACAGACGAAATCTGGACTCATTCATGAACAGGCAGGAACTCCATCATGTTCAAGAGCCCAACGTTATCTTACAGCCCGGTGCTCTCAATTAATCGCGGATCTTCTTGCCCTCAAATTGAAATTGTGCAGCTTATTTCGGATTGTTTGACCAGAAACTATCCTACTATTAGCTTATCGGAATGAGCTACGAATTCGGGATGCTGTGAAGGAGAGATTTCGTCTTGCAGTATTAGCCTATCTTGTGCTACGGTTGTAGCTCTCCACCTCCATGAGTTCAGCACTTCTACTTTTATAATACGATAGCGATTCCACGCTCTATTCACAAACTTTGAGTAACCTGGAGACGGTTAGCAACTTTTGATTGAGTTAAACCTTCGCTTAACCACCACACTAATAGCTCCAAGTTGAACTCGAGACAATTGATCCAAAATGAACCAAGTTGTCTATTTTTAGAATCTATCAATAAATTATATCCAACAATTGAATTCACACAGGAAGATGAAGTAAATAATAGCATCAATTTCTTAGATTTAAAAATGACCAAAATTAATAATAGACATGACTTTTCCATATACAGAAAACCTACACATACAGATGGTACGATTCATTATAATTAAAACCATCCATTTTCACAAAAATTGTCAGCTTATAGCGTATGCTTTATAGATTGGTTAACATACCCACGACTAAAGAAAATTTGGACAAAGAGTATGAAACCATCAAACAAATAGCTTTCAACAATGATTTTAGTCCGTTAATTGTAGACAATTTACTTGATAAAATAAATTACAAGAAAGCAATATCAGTTGTATATCCAAAATTTCAAAATTCAAACGAAACCAAATTTATTTCATTAACTTACATAGGCCAAAAATATGAAAAGATTGCTAAATATTTAAAGAAAAAAGAGAAATATAACATCTCTTTCAAAACTATTAATTCTTTAGGCAGCTTAATAAAAAATAATAAAGACGTCATTCCTAAAAACAAAAAATCAGGAGTTTACAAGTTAACATGTAGTGATTGCCCATGTGTATATGTGGGACAGACAAGGCCGTTCATTCCAAACAAGGATACGAGAACATGAAAAATGTTACATTAATAATAAACCGAATTCAACTTATGCTAACCATTTGTTAGAGACTGGCCATAATTTTAATATGAACTATGAAATATTACATATCGAAAACAAAAGTCAGAAACTAACTCTGTTAGAAACTTCAGAAATCAATAGATATAATAAGAGACAAATTTTATTGAATGATCAAATAGATTTAAACAGATCCCCCCTACTTAATATTTTTCATTAATTGTAAACCATCTCTTTCTACCCCTCTATTTTTTGTACCAAAGCTGTGTATTTAAGGTCATGTTTTGCATTGTATACCTCAGTTTAAATACTCACCTGATGAAGTCATGGTATGACAAAACAATTGTCGTGTAAATCAATAAAATAGCGGAAGTTAACATTTGTTTTTCTTATATTGAAAATATTCCAGTTGAGTTATGTCACATGATCTTGGAGGCCAATTAATGGGACCATTTCTCGAAATAATGTTATCGTCAAATCTTTCTTTCAATAAATCAATTGTTATGGTAAATTAATAGAATGGAGAAAGAAGAAATATTTTTAATTATTCTTGATAGATAAGTCGAGCATAACCGTACTTTTTTTATAAAAATTCTTCAACGGGACAGATGCAATCTGAACGAATAATTCATCAATACATTCTCATAAAATTTAAAAAAAATTACATAACTGAGGCATTTCATGTAAATATTCGTTTCATATTTGATTTTGAGCTACCAATGGACCTTCCATGAGGTTGAGGATTGTTCGTTCTTTCTGGAATGTTCTGTATAATTTTACTAATCTCAAGCATAATTACCCTTCGAAGACAGATAACTTACAAGTCTCTGGCTATGCCACAGTCGAACGCTTCGTAGGAATGTTGCTGCAATAAATTGATCAACGCCAACTTGTTGGTATCTCGAATTTGCCCAGGTGCGATTCTCTCCTTGTGGCCTATCAATTCGTTTCCAGTCGATAGAACACCGATGGAGCTGCGTCTATTAATATAACAACAAATAATGACATTAAATGACCACTTCTGGAACTCCATTAGTGCTCATTAATGAATACTGCTAGTAAAGCAAGGGTGATAGGATAATTAGAACACATGGGTATCCCACTGAATATACACGATTACCTTCTGTCCACAATTCCAACGCTCAATTTTTATATTACAGACAATAGCTGGAAAAATTCTACGAAACCTATTTGAATATAAATAAATCTCTTGAAAACATTTAGAATCAAATTTTAAATATGCCTTAGATAACACTCTATCACTTCATAAACATATGTATTATCATCACATGCGTTGGAAATCAACTAATGAAAAATTAAAGGTAATATTATAATAATTAAGGACCAAATTATTTAAAATTCACTTAATACAAAATTTGTTTCGATTGGATATTAAAGAATTACAAGTTCACTCACCACAAACTGTTCCATATAGAATTCAAAAAGGTCTTTTTATCTCACTTTTTAAAAAATAGATAGGACATTCTCCAGCAAAAAAGCCTGGGAAATTCGAACCCAAGCTCTTCAGTTAGAAGTTATTTGAATGAATATAATAATAAGTAAAAATATATACCTATCCGAAATCCACTTAAATTTGTAGCTAGCAAGAATCAGGTCATTATGTTGCCCAAAAACCATGTTGAAGGAATTATTTATTTAGGTTATCACAGCTTATGTCACAGAGTATAGTAAGAAATGGGTGAAAGTAATAATTTCAGGAAATGTCGTCATACATATTGATGTATCGGGTGTTTTTTTAGAGTGATAGAACTTTAAATTTGAATAAGACACATTTAAATTAAGGTTGAAGCTAAATTTTTTTTAAATTGAAAGATAACTTTATGACATTTATGTTTTGAAAATAAGTTCCGGCATATGTCCACCACGACTAGCTCTGAGGAACCACATTCGACCAGACCAATTTTGGACCACTTTTTCGAGCAATTCAAGCCTTATTTCATCAATAACACGAGTTATATTGGCTTCCAAAGCGTCTTTTGTTTCTGGCGAATCAGCATGAACCAATGACTTGACATAACCCGAAAGAAAATAATCCAGTGTAGTTATGATCTTGGAGGCCAATTAATTGGACCATTTCTCGAAATAATGTTATCGCCAAATCTTTCTTTCAATAAATCGATTGTTACGGTAGCAGCATGAGGTGTAGCAACATCTTGTTGGAACCAAAACACTTCTGGGTCGATTCCATTCAACTTTGAAACAAATAATCAATGATCATCGATCTGCAATGAGCACCATTCACTGTAACATTCGCTCCAGAATCGATTTTAAAGAAATATGGACCGATGATGCATTTTTCAGGATGCAATGGTACCTGTAGAACTTCTAGAGGATTGTTTTCACTCCATATACGGCAATTTTGCTTCTTTACATAGCCGTTCAACCAGAAATGAGATTCATCACTAAACACAATTTTACCATAAAAAAGTGGATCAATTTCAAGCTGTCCTAGGGCCCAATCAGCAAACAAACGACGCTTATTATGGTCAAGTGGATTTAGTTCCTAAATCTTGTGTGGGTCTAGTCCAAGATCTTTACGCAAAATTTTTCAAGTCCAACTTGTTGTGAACGTCGACGAATAGACAAATCTGGATCATCATTAACACTATGATTGACAGCAGCGATATTTTCTTCTGTACGTACAGTTTTTGTTGTTGTTGCATCTAGTAGAGAAAACCTTGTCCGAAATCTATCGATAATTTGACGAATAAGCTGCTCTGATGGATGATTATGTAAACCATAAATTTCACGAAGTGCTCTATAAGCGTGGCGAATAGAACACGGATTCTGAAAATAAATGTTAACAATTTGTAAACGTTGTTACGGCGTGTGTCTTTCCATGATAATTTGTCAATGCTTACTGAACAGAAATGTCAAAACAACATGGCTTTTACCTTCTGTCAAATCACAGTTATCCCTATCGAAAAAATTATCACTCTAAAAAAAAACACCCGATACTATCGTTCATAATGCATTAAAATATCTGAAAAATTAAGTAAAACGCATTTCAAGTGTTTTTTGAACTTTTAAAATCTTTTGAAGAACTGGAGACAAACATTTGTTCATTCCTATATCAGCTCACCTATATTATACCCTATGTAAAGTATCAAAATTCTAGAAGTTAAAAATTTCAAAAATTTTAAATATCCTAGGGATTCATTCTGTTAACCTCTTAAAAAATTAACAGAATAAATCTGTATGATATTTGAAATTTTGTAATAATCCTTCTATCAAAAAAAAACCTCTTTCTAATGTTTTATTGTATATGTAATAATTATAGATTTTGGTTTGCACTTATTATAACATATCATTTGGTTTTAAGGGAGTCCAATCCCTTGCAAACTTTGTGTGATTTCTGTGACGAACATAGAATACGTTGGATTTTCTAAAGTTCATTTCATTCTCATGTTTATTCAGATAAGTACATTCAGTTTGTCTGGTAAGATATTTTCTGTTAATTATTTGTATTTTTTGAATATAAAGTAAAATTATCATTTTCCGTTGCGAGAATTCTAAATTGCTTTTCGAAGATTTCTGTATGTTTCAGAAATTTTTTTGAAGGAACTTATTTTGGGCATGTTGTTTTCGAAGAAGTTCTTGAAGTTGTGTTTTGCATTTTTGGAAAGGAATTTGATTTTCATGAAAGGAAATTTTATAGCCTTCAAGTATTTATTTATTAATTTTTATTTATATTTTATATTTCTTTTATTCTCCTTTGGTACTGTGTAACACGTGTTAATTCTATATGTCCACTAAATTGAAAAAGTGTTTTCTAAAGCATTTATTCAATTTAATTCTGAAAGTTTTCGAATAGAAAATTTTTTTGAATTATTTTTTTAAATATATTTAAAATATTGTAATAATCCTTCTATCAAGAAAAAGCTCTTTCTATTATTTTATTGTTGAAAATTTTATTATAATAGGTGCTTTTAGAGGTGAGACTTCACTCAACAGTAGTTAGAACTGATAAAAAAAAGAATTTCAACAAAAATCGCCTTTATAAAATATTCGAGAGGACAAGGAAAAGAAAGAAGGGCTTCATTTCGAATTCGATCCCGTGCAATTCAATTCCGGATCTGCTAGTTGTGGCCACGCCATGCGACTTTGACTGGCAACCATTGTCAACTTGAACGCTGAATCGATATTACCAGTTCAATGCAAATACTCCACGGAGTTGTTTTTGTTGACATTCATAAATTGGCTGCGGACTTATTTAAATACAAGAAGATAAAACAATCCGAGATTGTAAAATCGGGAGTAACATATTTCACTCTATCTCGCCCGTCGTAGGTTTCTTTAAGAATAATGACTTTATCTATTTTTAACTGGGAATCAAAATTATTGACAAATTTAAACATCTAAGTCTTTCTTTCAACTGTCCAAATCATTCAATATTCGAATAAATACTAAGCATCTTTCAAGAAATTTACTGAAGTCAAAAAATTGATGCAGTAATCGTAATTACCACGATTTTTGAAAAAAAATTTTTGAAATTAAAATTGTAGAAGACAACATATTATATTTAATTTGTTTTGATATTCAAATTTTGTTATATTTCTTCTATCAAGTAAAAAGCCTCTTTCTATTTTATTTTATATATGATATATAATTATATTTTGGCTTCAATAAATCTCATTATGGAATGTCAATTTAAATAAACTTAAAAATAACTTACACTGTTCTTTGATTTTGTTAGAACATAGACAATCTTGAATTCTAAAGTTGGTTTATTTTCGAAGCATTCATTGTTACCACGTGTGCGTGGTGATATATTATAGGTTAGTTTTTTGATTTTGATATTTGGAATATTATTTAGGACCGATGAAGGAATTACTTAGAATTATATTTGTTTTTCGAAGATATAGTGCATGTTTTGAGAGATTTCTGAATTAACTTATTCGAATATTTAAATATATTAAATACTTCAAATAAATTATATTCTTTGAAAAGTCCTTAAAGTGTGTTCATGTTTTTTAAAAGGCAATTGGTGTTCTTAAAGGTAAGACCAGAAACAAAATTTTGTCCCCTTTAAATATTTATTTATTAATTTTAATGACTTTCGTATATCTATTGGTTTATTTATTCCATTTGACATTATATATTGAGTTTTTATTATATACGTCTATTACACGTAAGCGGTGCTTATTTTAGACATTAATTTAATTGTAAAAGTTTTTTGAAAAAAAATTTTTTGAAATTGAAATTGTAGAAGACAACATATTATATTTAATTTGTTTTGATATTCAAATTTTACCACGGGAATGTTTGTTCACGAATTGACTTTTGACAATATATGTCAAATTATAGTCGCTTCGATGGCCACTGAAGCGTTTGAAGTTACCGAAGTAACAGAACCGGACTTGAAATTAGTTGAAATTCCAAAATATAGAACTTTGTTTCCTCGACTATGTTATATGACCGATTTTTGGTGAAACGGTTGATTTTAATGACTTCTAACTCCTTTGATCAAAAGACTGTGGGTAATTTTCCTTATTTGTTTCAATTAATCAGTATGCACTTACTTGAAAACTTTCACTTTCGAATGACCAACAGTTGCTAGGACTCCAATATGACTAGCTGAGATAACATCGGTTGTATTCAGTACTTTTGACCGTTCTGCAATGTCACTTCCAATTTCTCTATAAATGAGAAAATAAATAAAGATCGATCGGTAAAATTAATATGCACATACCGCAACGAACATTTAAAAATAAAATGGGCATTGTGATTACAAACAAAAGGTGAGAATAATATTTAAATTTTTTAGCATGTTATGTAAATTTTGTTTTTTATTATTGTTTTCAATGGAGCTTATCTTGACTTCTTTGTCTGCCACTGCCATCACAAATTATCCATATAAAGGTAAAGACTACAAGCAAATATATTAACATACCAAAGATGAAGGATTATATCTAGCAATATTAAAAAAAAAGACAGGACACATAATTATAATAATTCAGCTGCAAATCGATATTGAGTCCAACTAATTAGACTCATTATGTGGAGTGACTTTGATCATTCCAATGAATAGGAATTATAAATCCTATAGAAGTCATAGAATTCCCAGAACAGTGGATCGTCCTTACATTCTGGCTTCTAAGGTATATAAGCTCAGAGGGACACTTTCAGAAATTTATGCAATAGAAAAACACCTTTAGAAATTTATAAAATATTAACAGCTTTTCGAATATAACAACTATCATATTGTTGACGTATCTTTGCAAATGACTATTGATAAGTCCATAATTTTAGATATTTGTTGAAAATATCTATCGCTAGAAAAAAATGTTAGGTTTTGTTGGAGAATTTACCAACTTGTATTGTGGATTGCATACCCTTCAATGTTTATGATTGGAAACATTGGTTTACTTTTATGCAGAAGAAGAAGTGAATACTCTGTGCCGACAAATACTCTGTCGTCGAAATTCTAACCTCTTGAGAACTAAACATAAAACCTCTTCTCTTCTCGTCTGATATCTCTTAAGTTTGTTTTGATACTAACCAATGCCTTGTAGAAACATGTGTTTCTTTGAGGTATTGTAACAACATGTACTGAATAATTTATAAAATATTAACAGCATTTCGAATATGACAACTATCACTTTTATTAATCATGAGAATCCACGAGCAGAAAATTTGTCGGTATTCCGCACTCATTTTCATTGAAACACAAATATTTTCGCTCCGTCCGCTGACATTCTCAAGATTTACGCAGATCATAATAGTTTGAGGATTTAACAGGATGGAATAGAAGAGGTTAAATGCTCAACTATATTTTTGCTCGACGCAGCTGCGGATTTTGAAATTTATTCCAATATCCATTTGAATTGCCTCACAAACACTTGCCGTGAATTCAGCAAATTATTACACCTTTATTTATAGCAAGCTGAGTTTCATCGAGCAGTACTAGCCGCTAAAGCTCTTTAGTTCCTACTAGAACAAGGCACATTTACGTCATTGGCAGCCTTCATCCATGTAGCCAATCTAATGAGTCTGTGGATGTAGGCCGGGACGAAACAAGATTGGTAGCTCTTCCATAATGCAGCTTCTTGAAACAGTTTGAAGGGATTGTACGAATCAACTGTTATCTATAATCAAGCAGTGCTTGATATGGTGGATTTTTACATCTCCAGATGTTTTTTGACTCAAAAGCAGTCAGTTGCTTCAGCACCATCTGATTATCTGAGGCAATGCAAACTCTAGTTTCCTTGCACTCTCTGAACAGGTAGACAAGGGCACATCTTTTTATGGCCAGAATTTCGGTATGAAGGGTTGTTATAGGCTTTCCCACAAGCAGTGATTCCCTTGTATGCTTATACTCCTTTAGGGACCTACCGGTATTCCAGATGAGATTTTCCGAAGTTGACCTAAACTTTCCATGTATTCTTGGCGGTCGCTTGTGATCACTTCTTTCTGGAACGAACACTCAACCTTAAGTGATTCTAAAATCATTATGTGTCTCTTCCTAGGCTCTATATGTTCCATTGTTAGCGTACTGATCAGACCTTTTTTCACATATGTGTGCAATGACATAAATCCAACAAAACCGTTATTCTGCTGTGGCAGGTGAAGAAGTAGCTTCTGTGATGCCTAGACAAAAGAGTGTCTGAAGCTTGTCCTGCGAGCTTTTCAAATAGTGAAACATTATTGGCATATCCTGTACAATAAAGTCACTTCGAAGGTCTCCAAAACCTACTTCAACATAAAGCACAATAGGAAAAACAAAGAAAGATATCTCAAACCTATTACTTACTCACCTGATGTCCTGGCCAGAAACGGGTGTACGTAAGATATTTATCTTGAATTCTTCGTTGCCATCAGCAGTTACTTCAATTATTTGGGTATCCTCAACTTGTACAACAGCATCTGCTTTATCTGGAATTGGTGCTCCAGTACTCACTCTTATAGCTTCATCGTAATTCAAAGAATAATTTTCCGGCTATGAAGAATAATATTGTTGATAGTGAAATCGAGAAAAAGTTTAATGTGCAAAGAAATAATTGAATTTCGAATTGTTTTTATGTAACAATTGAAAAGTGATTTATGAATGAAACATTTATTTTTATTTTCATTTTTCGATGATTTATCTCTTCAAAAATCATTTTTGATTTCTCTGTGGAAAACTGTAAAATTTCTTGATCGGGAATAAAGTACGAATAGAAGCATGTGTTATATATCTAGCCCCAACCACCAAAAGATGTCAGCATATAATAGTTTTATTCATAGAGTACTGAATGTCCCTTTGAATTCAGGTACCTTTTTGAAGGAATTAGATATTATTAAACAAATATCGTCAAACAACTGTTACAACCCCTTTCTTATAGACAAAATGGTATCTAAAATCTGAATATCAAAACAGATTTAATCTGTTAGTCTTCCACAATTTTAATTTCACGAAAATTTTTATTCAAAAAACTTTTAGAATTAAATTAATGTCTACAATAAGCACCGCTTATATTTATTCAGGGCCGATGAGGAGATTATCAGAATTCTAATTGTTTTTTGAAGATATAGTGCATGTTCTGAGAGATTTTTGAATTAATTTATTCGAATATTCAAATATATTAAATATTTCAAATATATTCTATTTTTTGAGAATTTCTTAAATTGTGTTTCATGTTTTTGAAAAGGAATTGGTGTTCATAATGGTAAGATCAGAAACAAAATTTTTTCTCCTATAAATATTTATTTATTAATTATAATGACTTTTTTATATCTGTTGGTTTATTTATTCCATTTGACATTATATATTGATTTTGATTATATACGTCTATTAAATATAAGCGGTGCTTATTGTAGGCATTAATTTAATTCTAAAAGTTTTTTGAATAAAAATTTTTCTGAAATTAAAATTGTAGAAGACTAACAGATTAAATCTGCTTTGATATTCAAATTTTGTAATATTTCTTCTGTCAAGTAAAAAGCCTTTTTCTATTTCAAAATGGTATCTAATAAACAAAAGAAAATGGCATTAAATCTCGTATACTCAATCATAAAAGGGGACAATACACAGGAATATTTTTAATATTTTCAATCACTAAACAGGTTTTAAAACCATCAATAATCCTAGAACCTACACAAAAAACAATAGGGATCGAACAAATAAAGAAAATGAATCTACAAGTTGATTGAATAATAAGGAATGGTTTTTTACTTGATAGAAGGATTATTACAAAATTTGAATATCAAAACAGATTTAATCTGTTAGTCTTCTACAATTTTAATTTCAAAAAATTTATTTAAGAAACTTTAAGAATTAAATTAATGTCTTTATAAGCACTGTTCATATTTAATAGACGTATAAAATCGAAATTCATCATACAACATCAAATGAAATTAAGAAAAACCAACGAATATAAATTGTCAATTGAAATTGATTAACGTTGATTTGCAAGGAAGCCCTTTAGTATACATTGGCCAAACAGGTAGATCATTCAAGAAAATAATTCAAGAACACCAAAGGAGTTATATGTCTGATTCCGTACATTCGACATATGCTAACCATCTTAAGGAATTCAGGCATAATTTCAATAATAACAATGAAATTATAGACGTTGAAAGCGAAAGTTCTAGATTAACACTTTTAGAATTTCTTGAAATCAACAGGTAAAAGGTCCGTAAAATTCTTTTGAACGAACAAATAGATGTTGACCAGTCTTCATTACTGAATATCTTTCCCTAATGTAATTTTTGAGTGCCAAGCCCTAATAAACAACTTGAGTTTTTATGACTTGTTCTTCAATTATTTTGTCTCGTACCTAACAATGTATTTAAACTCGGTTACACTGAACACCATCAGCCAGTAGAATGTAGATACCTGAATAAACCTCATCGTGGTGAAACAATTGCTGTATTCCAAACATTTTTATAGAAATAAAATATTGTCTCCAGTACATTTTTTAATATATCTAATCGTTCAAGTTCATGAAGCGAATATCGATTGCAGAATATTATTCTTCGCATTTATAATTTTAATCTATACTTCCATCACAGATAATAGCTGGATTAATTTTATGGAACCTTCACTGATTTGATCTGAAAAAATTCCTTCAAAACTTTTCAGAATGGAATTAAATAAGATGCCTCAAAAACACTCTTCCAACACACGTCACCGGCTGTTAACTAATAAAGAATCGAAAGAAAATATAGAATATACATTCTGTCAAGAAAGTACCGGGAATTATCGGTATATATTTATATACCGATATATTTTTTTCCTAGGTTGGTACCACTGTCCTTAATTACTATGCCAAGCTTGAGCGGGATCTGTCAACTAGTGTGTTTGCAACAGCTGATTAAGTCAGTCGATGTCAGAGTGCGTGCCGATTTTTACTATGGGTGATTACGTTGAGCAAAGAATTTGTTTAAAGTTTTGTGTTGCAAATGAATTTTCGTGTGCCGATACATTGAAAATGTTGCAAAAGGCCTTTGGTGATAATGCTCTATCGAAAACTCGTGCATATCAGTGGTACAGAGCCTTCAAGGACGGTCGTGAAGTGGTCGAAAACTTGCCTCGTTTCGGACGCCCATCGACGGCTTCGATCGAAGATAACGTCGATAAAATTAGGGAAAGGGTGCTGGAAAACCGTCGTACCAGCTTGAGAGAGATAGCACATGATCTTAAGATATCCCACGAGTCCGCACGTACGATTTTGATTGATATTTTGGGCATGAGAAAGGTGGCCGCACGACTCGTACCGAAAGACCTGAATTTTCTTCAAAAACGTCATCGCGAACAGGTTGCTTCAGACATGCTGGATCGCTGTAATTCCAATTCTACATTCATGGAACGCATTATAACTGGTGATGAGACCTGGGTCTACGAGTACGATATGCAAACAAGCCAGCAATCATCGGAATGGGTGGCAAAAAATGAGCCGAAACCGAAAAAACCACGCCAAAGCCGCTCGAAAATGAAGGTGATGCTCATTGTTTTCTTCGATATCCGTGGCGTGGTGCACTACGAATTCGTTCCAGAGGGTCAGACGGTAAACAAGGAGTATTACCTAGGCGTTATGAATCGTTTGCGTGAGCGTATCCGTAAGAAGCGGCCAAATTTGTGGGCGAACAACTCATGGATTTTGCATGACGATAACGCGATTTCTCCGAGCTACGATTGTGACTGACTTTCTCGCCAAAAACTCCACAAACGTGCTTCAGCAACCACAGTATTCGCCGGATTTGGCTCCCTGCGACTTTTTCCTCTTCCCAAAACTAAAATTGCCCCTTCGTGGCACCCGTTTTGAGTCGATTGAAGCCATAAAACAAAATTCGGCGCGAGAGCTAAAGTCCATCCCGGAAAGCGCCTATAAAAAATGTTTCGATAATTGGAAGTGCCGTTGACATAAATGTATTGGAGCAAATGGAGCCTATTTTGAAGGCGACCCAATAAATTTTGACGATTAAAGGTAAAAATGTTGTTTTAATTGAAAATTCCCGGTACTTTCTTGACAGAGTAGTATATAATAAATTATCTGTAAGATTTAAAAAAACCTTCTGAGCAAATTTTCAATATATATTGTATGACAATACTTCCATGTTTTCTTTCAATTATAAAAAAGACATTTAAAATCATCAATTATCAGGAAACCAAACGAAAAACTCAAGTTTGAGTTTATTTTGATTCAACTCACACCTTCACAGGCACATTCAATATTGAATTCTGTTGAATGGACAGTTTTCCATTCGATAAAAGTTAAGCTACCCCGAATTTTGGAGTCATCACAAAATTTGTTCTGAATTCTTCGATAATATAGCAAGCACAGGAAGATATGGACCGTAATCCCCTATCAAATGAACTTTTCAATAGAAATTAATATAGAATAGACGCCATAAAATCATCAGAAATTCAGCTGAAAATTAGGATGTTATGTAATTCCATACCTTATCCCCAGCTACAACTATTAGAAGAACTTTTCTGGGCCCAGAGCCGGCTTTAGAACGCACAGCATATCCATCCTTCATGGAAGCTCTGAAAGGTGGAACTGGGTCTACAGCAAATATATCCTCTGCTAAAACCCTGTTCAAAGCATTCTCGATACTGACCATCTCCCACTCGTTGGTACGCCCACATTCTCTCAATATGATCTCAAGTGCTTCGTCAACAGATTTCATTGCGTATGGAGACTCCCTGTCTCTGTATGCTGCTCTGCCTATTATAACCTGCACAAATAAAAAATATGAATGATATTTTTCCTATAATGACCCACCCCATATTTTGATCGAAATCCTCAATTCAAATATTGGTTTCTTCTAGTTAAAATCAATCTCAGAGTTATAATTCAAATTTAGACGAAGTGAATCATAGATAAAGTTTGAATACATTCTTGACAATCCTTACCTTACTTGGCCCGCAGTCTCCTGGGACATCTTCTTGAATTTGAATATGTGCTGCCATAATACTTTCGATATGGTCATTAATCAAAGCTACTGCATGGGGAATTGCACTCAACACAAAATTGAAACACTCCTTCGATCCTTTAGTGCTTCCCGGTAAATTTATGATTAGTGTCTTCATTTTGATGCCGCAAACAGCTCTAGACAGCATAGCCATGTTTGTTATTGAGAAGCTTTTATTCAACATGACTTGAGACATACCAGGAAGCTCCTTTTCAATAACCGCTTTAGTAGCTTCTGGTGTGACATCTCTAGGCGAACATCCTGTACCACCAGTGGTCAAGATTACGTTGCAACCTTTGAGACACCATGACAGAAGGGCTTCTTCAATACGACACTTATCGTCTGGTACAATGTCCTGGAATACAACCTTGGAATTTTTGAAACGCATCAATACTTCTTGATATAATTCTTGCCCTGACAGATCTTGTCTCGTTCCATTGTGACAGGTATCACTCACTGAAACCAATAGAAATATCCCCTCAATTTTATTGCATTAATTAAAAGATGGCTCAAGACTAAGTTCGATAGATATTCACATTAAACATCCTGTAAACCTCATTTTATGATCGTAAACCAAAAATTCTGAACAATCACCATTTATAATGAAGAACAGGATGAATAAACGAATCTCACATTTGGAAAATATTAATAATAGCAGGGGTTGGTGATCAAGAATATTATTGAATCATCTCCTGCCGATTGCAGAAGGTAGGTTTTGACCTGGAAGGACACACCTGTGATGTTCCCTTGTCTTGGTTTACATACGAAACAGAGAAAAAGCAGTTGAAGATCATTTCCACTTGCTCTAGAATTAATGACCGTCATCTCCAAGATAAGAAAGAACTCAATACAAATAGTGTAACTAACTTGAGATGCTGCCTGAATTTCGTCATGAGTCTGCAACTGGTGAGTAGAAATGCTTCTAGACAAGAAGAAGAAGAACCAGGAGGATAACCTAGGAAACCAATACTAACTGAATTCATCTTACATAAAGTAGAACAGTCAGTCAGATTTCACTCAAAATGTGGCAAGTGAAGAATGGTTTTTTCAAAGAAAAAAAATTCAAACGCAGAAAAATATTTTTATCGCCTATATAAATGGTTTCATTTGGCAGTATGATTTCGGGAATTTAGCCGCCGTGGTTGGTGCATACATGGCATTAAATCGCAGTGACGAGGTGGCCACTTAACAGGTCAATTTCCTGAAATTAATCGTTTAAGAGATGTTTCTTTCTGTAAATCGATTATATCGCGAGCTGTGTCGCATATGAAGCCATCCTGCTGAAACCAGATATCTATTTCATCAATGTCTTGCAACAGAGAATGAAAAACTTGGAAATCATGTCTCTTACTGTTCTCTTATTATATATTCTTGTATGAGCAATAAACTGAAGTATTGGACGAACTGAAATAAAGCTTGGACTCTTTGGCAATAAGCATTCTTAGGAAATCTGAATATTTCAAATATCGAACACTAATTCTCTGCTGGTTACTTACCTGTCAAAATTCCGAAAGTTAGTGGCTTTTCCATTTCTGAAACAAAAATATAATAATGTGCAATTGTCGATATTATTCAACTTATTGGGGATATAAGTTGTTTATATTCATATTAGGAGTATAAGTAAGCTCGTGCGGTTTTTTGTGAAAAAGTGGTTATACATTCAAAGTTCTCACAACTTAATGCTTTCGAGTAAATATTCAATTGTACAAGTTCCCGAGAGTTAATCTTTACTTGTTTCCATTGTATGTTATTAATAATAATAACAATGTTACGTTGCTCGACCCAAGTATGTTTTACCATTTCTGATTTGGTTGTTTCTCCTTTGAGAAACTTACCGAGGAATAGAGAATAATTAATTTCAAATTTGTCGTTCAGTGTTTGAAGATCTGGGTTTTTACGGACTTGAGGTTTTTCCAAATACACTCACCAATTCATTAAATCAATTGTAATGAATATAATGAAACTTACTCGAATCAAACTGATAGAAACTTTGGAACAAGACTGAAAGTGCATCTGATAAAGACAAAAGGTCGGTAGTCTTTGAACACACTGAAGCTGTCAATCAGCATATAGATAGTAGCAACCTCGAAATCCTCCATAAATGTCAGAAAGATTTTATAATGAACTTTTTGGCAGTACTTGGAAATAAACTAAGTCCATAAAGAACCCGATCTTGCAACCTGAACCACCAATCAGAAATGAATCATTCTGCACTTTTCAACATGATTTAATGATTTAACAATCTAAACGCATCGTGTATCACAATTTCAGTGAACAAATCGGGAAAATTTTATGAAATATAGTGTTTAATTCCAAAATATAACTCCTCTGGTGTTTATGTGTACCTTTCTTAAATGATCTACCCTTTAGACTAATAAATACTATACAGCAATCATTAAGAGTCAATTTATAAATTCCAGATTTATTGTCTTCATTAGTTTTATGTTTGTTGTTTCTTCAATGGAATTCTTATGATAGATAGTTAAAACAAAATATTCTAATAAGGTAAAAACATTGACCACAATGAATAAAACACTCTTATTCAAGGTTTTCTTTGAACGCATCATAATGTTACATTCATTTCACCCATATATATACTTTGTAACCTTTCAAATTTTATAACTTTCCTAGATTTACGAGTGTTCAGAACTAACGACTCGTGATGACGCAAGAGGGCCTTGGCTGCAGATAGGGAATGAAAGAAAGTTTCAAAATACCAACGAAAATGAACACTATGTACATTATATAGCTATCAGTTTAACCCATTCAGACTTTTATATTCTCGATTTTAAATTATTTCGCAGAATGTCTACTAAGTGTTTATACCTATTCTCAAGCTGATTCAAGAACATCATACTGGTCGAAGTAAATTTTGCAGATTGTCGTTGAATAGAAACGATGTTTTTCCGATTCAAATTTTTTAAGGTATATTTCAATCGACCTCAATACGCGCTGTGAATGTCCTCTTTTATGTGAATTGAAATAGTAACTTCCTTGGAAGAGTGTTTTCTGAAACCTTAGAATAATATAAGCAGAGTAAAACCACAAAATTCAATTGAAAAATTTTTTGTATCGTACCACGGTTAGTTTACCGTCGTATTTTGCTTATTGTTCCAATATTTACAAACCAAAAACAAGAGCAAATTAATTCTCCTTCTTAGTACGCCGTCTGCTAACGAAGGTTGACTGAACCATCTTCTCAAGTCCTTCAGCCAAGAATTTTGTCTTCTACCAATAGATCTATTGCACTATATCTTACCCCCAATTATCAATCGCAGCAGAAAATTAATTAATCGCAACGATTAAATACAATGTGGACTGTATTGAAGTACTGTGATGTTGTTAAACTTTGAAATGCACTTGTATGTAGTCATTTCTATGGTAAACAAGCTTTGTTTATATCATAAGATAAAGCAACGAAGGGGAAAAAGTGAAGTATATTCGAAAATTTATAACAAAAACGAAATATAATTCTTGATTTACTGTATCTAAACCAAGTAACGATTATTAAATTAGGAACAAATGTAATAAATTTGCCAGTGAAGCAGTGGAAGAATCAAAACCTCTCAATGACATTGTGAAGTGGGCATTTTTCGATCGGAAATGCGAATGATTCGATGGTGTCGAAATCAGACTTCCAACTGTCTTTTCCAGACCTGTATACAAAGAATGAAACAATTTGAAAGGTTACAAACAAACAGGATGAAAACACTTTCAGTCAAAACCAAGTTGAATACTTCGAAAATTATACGTCTTCTCAATACACTAACGTTAAGTAAGGGCTGTGGGAAGAAAATCAATTTTAAAAGATTTTTCATTTGAATCTTTTAGCATATTGTATCTGTCGAATGTCGAAAGGGTATATTTTCTGTTTTCAACAGTAAAACCTTTATGGACACTCTGCTGAGAATTTCTGGGACTTACTGTGCATGTTTTTCCTGATAATAAAACTATCTGTAGTATTGATCAAACCTTTCATGAGACAAGCACGTATAAACTACATGAAGGATGACAGAAAGATTATTGCTGGAAGCAACTGAAGAGGTTAAAGAGACTGTGCTGAATAAGATAAACTTTCCTTCATCCCTGAATTTCCCTCATCATAAATCGCTATAAAAATGTCGAGAAGGCTCATATAAATTTTATTTATGGAATGGTTGATTGTGATTTATAACGGTCATGGTAGTTGTTCAGAAAACGTATCGTTATCGAATCAGATCTACTGCTAACTGCTACTTGGTAGCATCTGAATGAGTCTTTTAGAATTTGGCAGCAACTGCATGCAGTGGACAATCCACATCTGATTGGAGTAGCGTATCTTTGTGTCTACGTACGCCTAACGATTTCGAATTGGCAACGATAAAAAAAACTTCAAATATGATATGCTCGGCTGGAAATTTTAGTGACAGTTTAGCTACTGTTGAGTGCTGAAAATCATGTCTTCATTGTCTAGATTCCGATTAAAGGAAACAACTGGAAAACATACTCCAACTGGAAGCAGAATTGTATGGAGGAAGGGATGCTTTAAATCAAAAGGAAACCAACCTTGCAGCATTTAAATGAAATAAGAAAGCTTTAGGTAGACGAACTCTCAAGTCTCAATTTCACCAACACTCAGCAGATGAGGATATCCGCGAACAGGCAAACAACATCTACTAGGAACTCAGAAAATATTGAAATCTAAGAAGTTCCAAAATAATTTGAAGAGAACAAGAATAAGTCTTGTAGTGAACAGGCTTAAAATCATCAGCTCGAACACCTCCAACTACGCAGTAAGGTCAAAACACGTAGAAAGATCTACTAGAGTAGGCCTAGTAACTCCAACTTCACTTTGGTGGCAATGAAAACAAAACAAAAAATACACAAGGAATGGTTGATGCTCAGGAAGTAGCGAAACAGTTTGACACCTTAAACCCTGTAGAAATAAAAAATGTAACGATCTGATATGGTACTTCTAATGCCAAGGATGTGGAGATTGGAGCACATCAAAAACTTATAAAGATATGATTCCAGAACTAGCACCAATGTTATATTGGATTCTTCCAAGTGAATCTTCTGCATAAAATAAGCAACGGTGAGGTCAAAGAATCTAGACATTAAGGGCTGCAGATCCGACTGTAAGAGACCTATTGAAATGTTGAATACGCAACACAAGTTATTCACCGCAAGAAAAAAAAGGATTAAGATGTTTAACATATAGATTCCACTTACCGGAAAAAAAGGTGATTCATTTAGAGGTACTTTTTGTGGTGGGGATTTAATTGCCGATTGAGCATGCCTCGTGTTAACTGAACTGCCATTTCTGTTCAGTAGTGTTTGACAATTCATAATGGAAAGAATTAGCCCGGCACAGAGTCTACAAATTTTTCAACTTTATTACGAAAATGGGCGTTCTACAAGTTTGTCAAGAGACCAACAACTGAAACGGAAACGATTCGGAAGGTCGGTCGCCTTAAGTTCTTGTACTAGTTGAATTTTGTAAGCTTCTAAAGAAAGATTCTTACAAAAAATACGCCAAGTTGCTGAATATGACAGGCCAAGCTGTTGAGAACGGCGACAAATCGACACTTCACGATCTTCGCGTACACTCTCCGCTACCGCCCCTATATTTTCTTCACTACGTGCTGGGTGTGGTCTGCTTGGTGAAGTATTATGCAATAATGAAGATTGAGTCTCAAACTTACAAATGGTAGAGCTAATTGTGCGTTCGGTAGGCCGATTTTATTGACCATAGAATGCAAATTCTGGAATAAGCAGACTTCATGGGAACAGAAGAGATATAATAGACTTAATTGGTTTATTTACGGCCTAAATACATATATTACAGGTGTACAAGTTTGAGTTTTTTCATCCAAAATTGAGGGAATTGTTGCGTTTGTGTAGTTTTGAACTTGAATTGCGGTGAAAACACTATCTTGCTCGTAGAGGAGCTTTTTCACCGTTATTCACTTTCACTGGGTTCATTTTTCTGTTCAATTTACAATCATGTACTACCTATTCACAAGTAGAGAATGTAGATAATACATTCACTTCCAGGCCTTTCAATACGTTATTGTGTTATCACGAGGGGGTGTTCCGTCAGAAGTTAAAAGTGAATGCGAATGTAGAGAATTCTTTCGTTAAATGTGTAAATTTGATATGATGCCTTGATTCAATATTAACCAGAGAGAATTTCATTATATGAATCGTGAGTGAATGGCAGAAATAGACTTTGTTGAACGAATGTGAAAATAAACTTGTTCAAGTGTAGGAAGGGATTGTGTGAATAGAACCTACTTGTTCAAGAGTAGAGAGAGTATGTGTGAATAGCGCCTACTTGTTTAAAGGGTTTCAAAGGATTCGATAAACCGTAATTCTTTGAGGAGTAAAGAATTTTGCATAACTCTTTGGTCGAAGCACAAACAGAGAGCTTGTGTTCGGTATGTCTTCACCGAGTGCCAAAGAGATACTGTTAGATGCCTAGAGCGGGTGCCAAGAAGAGGCTGAACTCGAGGGCAGGAAGAATTTTATCCAAATTTCGAAGCGACATTTGGCTATTTTCGTTTCTAGTTCTACTGTCCCATTTAGATTCCGACGACTTATATTAGATATTAGTGACTTATATTAGATAGACATCCTGGAAACGTCATTGTAATGGACCTGCCTAGTAAATATAAAAAATACCTTGTACAATTTCGAAGAAATCGAACAATCAAAATAACCATGGATGTCTAAAGTACAGTTTCGAGACGAATCGTGTAGATTTGTCAATCCAAACTTTATGTTTAAACAATCGTGTTGATCCAGTGAATCTTCAGTGTGACACATAAAATAATCAGCACCTCTGGATATATCAACATTCGAATGAATACGTCTGAGCCATTTGAATGTGGGTTTACGTTGTGTGTTTCAACCTAATTGTTATGCTATTCCAGCTATCAGGATAAAGAGCATGGGGGTGAGAACTTTTCTCTCTCTAACCTCTCGGGTTGTTTGATTGTTATTTCTCTTATTTTGAACACGTTCGCCTGAATCTGCAAATTAACTCGAATAGTTTTTCATGTTTTACCTTCATTTCAGAATACCCGTGATTTCCGCTATTTTTAAATTATACCGAACTGAGTTTTGAACTTTGTAGCTGCTACGAACATTCAAGTATCAACTGACAGATTTTGGTACGTAATCCAGTTCACAGTTGTTTAAACTTTCGTGCTGAAAATTGCATACGGTAATTTAACATCAACAACTACGTCTTCTTCGCTCAGCGCCTTAACGCAGTAATATCCAATAAATATGACTGTTAATTTTCGACCCAATAGTGAAGTGGTGGCCGAAATCCGTCCAACTAGAAAATTGTCATTAAGATATTCAGTAACACTATAATAACATTTAACATATAATCCGGCTGATCTGTACCAAAAATCATCAATAAGGAGTATGAGCTATAGTAAAAGAAAGTTCTAGAAATCGAGACAGTGTAACATACATCTGTATAAAAATTCTATACTCGAACAAACTCGAGAAGGTTTTGTAGATCGCACAGGCAAATTACAGACATGCGCACGTTTCAAACTGATTGGTTTTCGTTAGTGCAATGTATGCTAGTGACCCCAAATCTATATCCGCTATACACAGAGACTCCAAAGATATTACTAATACACTAGCGCCATCTACACTATGCAAAATACATACACAGAGACTCTAAGATATTAATAATACACTAACGTCATCTAGAGTATGCAAAATACATACAAGACATACCTTTCGTGTTAATTCAAGTATACGCAAAGGTATGTCTTGTAGTGTATTATTAATATCTTAGAGTCTCTGTGTATGTATTTCGCATACTCTAGATCGCGCTAGTGTATTAGTAATATCTTTGGAGTCTCTGTGTATAGCGAATATAGATACTGGACAGATTTGGAGTCACTAGCATACTGACGAAAACCAATCAGTTTGAAACATGCGCATTTCTGCAATTTGCCTCTGTGATCTACAAAAACTTGTCGAGTTTGTTCGAGTATAGAATTGTTATACAGATGTATGTTACACTGTCTCGACTTCTAGAACTTTACTTAAAAGTAAATATGCTATTCTTTTACAAGAAGCTGGTATTTTCAAACACCTCACTTAATCAGTTAGATGGTTCTGTTTTGGTAAAAATAAAGTTATGATATTTGTTGTACTATATTTGTGGTAGTTAGAAAGTGTGGTGTTGTCCCTTTAATTTTTCTCAATGAACAAAGATATTTGTATACATAAATACAAGAAGTAGTTATTATTTCCTATTTAACGAGTCTTAGAGGATGCGTTTTTTTCCATAAATACCGTTATGGTGTCAACAAGGCAACCCCACATCATGATATTGTACGCAAAGTTCACTATACACTAAACTGTAATAAATTATTTAGAACAAATAGAAGTAGAATTTTTCATTCGACAGATTTTGTAGAAAGAAGAACTGCATTTCTTACATCACCACAATCAGTTATCAATATACACCTAGGAATTTCGTTGAGTCCCTAATTGAAGTATTTTGGCCAAAATTTAGAAATAAACTAATCTAAAATTCATAACTTCTCAACTAATTAATTAGTTCATCTAGCTCATATGATATGGTTGGGTTTAAAAGAAAAAGGAGAATAGACCTTACACTGATCCTTGAGGAACATCAAGATAAATACTTCATAGAAACACCAAGATGAAGACTTGCCGGTCATCGACAGAGTGAAAATAAAATGGTTTAATGTTTAACGAGGAAGTTGTTCATATTTTTATAATACCCAGAATAAACATATATCTATTGAATTTTTTCGTATAAATACGTATGAATGGCGGATAAGTCGGTACTTAAAAGTTATAGGAATTTTAGTGGGACTTCAGGGAGGATTTACAAAATAATACTGTTATATTTGTCTATGGCACAGTCGTGCACTAAATCAGCGTTATATAACAAACATCGGGTGTTTTTTTTTTAGAACGATAGAACTTTAAATTGAACTAAAACACATTCAAATTAAGATTCAAGTCAATTTTCTTTTATTTGAAAGATACTTTTATGGCATTTATGTTTTGGAAATTATTTCCGGCATATGTCCACCACGACTAGCTCTGAGCAACCGCATTCGACCAGACCAATTTTGGATCACTTTTTCGAGTAATTCAGACCTTATTTCATCAATAACATGAGTTATGTTGGCTTCCCAAGCGTCTATTGTTTCTGGTTCATCAGTATAAACCAATGACTTGACATAATCCCAAAGAAAATAATCCAGTGCAGTTATGTCGCATGATCTTGAAGGCAAATTAATTGGACCATTTCTCGAAATAATGCTATCGACCACCGTTCACTGTAACGACCACTGTTCACTGTAACATTAGCCCCAGCATCGTTTTTAAAGAAATATGGACCGATGATGCCTCCAGCGTGTAAAGCACACCATACAGTGCATTTTTCAGGATGCAATGGAACCTGCAGAACTTCTTGAGAATTGTTTTCACTCCATAATGGCAATTTTGCTTGTTTACATAGTCGTTCAACCAGAAATGAGCTTCATCACTAAACAAAATTTTACGATAAAAAAGTGGATCAACTTCAAGCTGTTCTAGGGCTCAATCAGCAAACAGACGACGCTTATTATGGTCGAGTGGATTTAGTTCATGAATCAGTTGGATCTTGTATGGGTGAAGACCAAGATATTCATACAAAATATTCCATGTGGTGGATGCGCAGAGTCCGATAGTTGGACGAATAAGCTGCTCTGATGAACGATTATGTAAACCATAAATTTCACGAAGAGCTCTATATGTTTGGCGAATAGAATACTGATTTTCAAAATAAATTTCAACAATTTGTAAACGTTGTTGCAGCGTGAGTCTTTCCATGATAATTTGTCAATGCTTACTGAACAGAAATGTCAAAACAACATATCTTTCCTACCTACTGTCAAATCACAGTTATCCCTATCGAAAGTTCTATCACTAAAATAAAAATACCCGATATTTGGCCAGAGAGAAGTGTATTTCAACCGGAATCTCGAAACGTTAAGTGAAGACCTCTTGTAGACTCCAAAAATATCCTTCTGCCCCCTCTTCACATTAAACTTGGGCTGATGAAAAACTTTGTGAAGGTTAAGAATAAAGATGGTGAAGGATTCAAATACTTAAATCAAGTATTTTCCAAGTTAAGTGATGCCAAATTGAAGGAAGGCATTTTTATTGGACCACAAATCAAAAAATTGCTGAAATTTGCGAATTTAACAGAGAAGCTTACCAGGCAGGTAATCAGAGCATTGAACTTATTTGCTAGTGTAGTAAGGGGATTTTTGGGTAAAAATATGGATGCAAACTACCAACAGTTAGTTTATGAACCAGCTGAAAATTAATTATTAAATTAACTAAGTATTGCTGGTTTTTGAAGAGAGAAGATATGACCCCTAATAAAGGGAAAGAATAGAATTTAATTAGTATTTTAAGTCAATATTTTTAATCCTTGTGTTTTTCTTGAATGTAAGGTACGTTTTGTAGGTGTAAAACTAAATAAATTCGATATATATATATATATATGATTAGAAAATTATGAATTATGAATTATTTTTTTCAATACTAATCAAATATTGTAACATTAAATGTGGTTCTATAAATACAACAAGAAAACTTTACGTGTTACAACTTTTTCTTCTCATTTTCGCATTTGGATACTTCCATTCTACCATAATATGCTACTCAGCTTTATGTTACAAAAAAATTTTTTTTTTGTCGGCCAGTGGAATGTTTAACATTATTCGTGGCCTTATAGCTTCATGTATCACGTACCCACTTTCGGTTTATATTTTATCTGTCAATAAAATTATGGGTTCATTGCAAACACCTAAACAGGCGTCACAATATTTAGATCTTGAAGGATATTTTTGATCTTATTCAAGAAACAAATATGTGAAATCCGTTTCGATTCATTCTTATTCCCTTTTGCTTGTTTTTCTGTAGATCATGTTTATGAAATCTTCTGATATTAACTGAGACAAAATAGAACTTCGAAAGCTAGGTATCACTAAAATCTTAAATGTATTTACTCCCAAAACAACCGGAATCAGTTTACTTTTCGACATCAAAACAAAATTTTGTTTTGGCAATATGAAAGTCCTTCGGGCAAGTTAACAAGAATATTCAGTTAAATACTGGAGAGTAAACATTGAAACTCTATTTCAGACTTTTCATTCAGATGATTTCACGTTTTCCTTTATCAAGACGGCGGTCACGAACTCTTGCGATTTATGTGCTCCGGATGAATCAACGTCATTGCTAAAATGGTTTCAAGTTTAAAATTTTGAAACTTTTGAAAATTTCTCGGAATTATGTTGAATAAACTGCCTTAGAAACACTGGTTTACTTTATTAACGTATAGAATTATCAACGCATGTGGGCGGAGCTTATCAATAAAAAATAAAAAAAACATTGTTGTTTTGACCATAATTATTATTATTATTATTATACCATGATGAGAGTTGAGGTAAAGCCTATAAACTCACAAAAAATGTGCTTCGAAGAGAAAAAAAAACAAAAAAAAGGTGTTATTCACAAGTGTTAAAAAAGTGACTGCCGCGATCACAACACTTCTGCCTCAGCGATCCATCGTAGAAGTTTTTGAACGCGTTCACCGAACCGGAACAAACAACACTCTCAGGCAAACCATTCCAGGAACCAATCACACGGTTAGAGAGAAAATGTTGCCTACGAACCGTCGCAAAATTCTCTTTCTTGAGTTTGAAAGAGTGACCACGTAAACGTTCGTCCCGGTTGATCACGAACAGGTGATGCATGTCAACACCGAACATTCCACGAAGGGCCCGGAATGTAACAATAAGATCCCCGCGCACTCTACGGTCAGCAAACGACGTTAGGTCCATTATCTCGACCCTCGCGTCGTAATCGGGTCGACGTATACCGTGAGGCAACCGCGTAACCTGCCTCTGCAATATCTCAAGTACCGCAGCGTCGCGACACAACACTGGACTCCAAACTGGTCCGGCGAACTCCAAGATAGGACGAATATAAGTCTTATAAAGAGCACTACACGTAGTTGGATCGCACCCACCAAATGCCTTCTGTATTAAAAAGAGAGACCTTCTGGCCTTGCCGGCAATAGACAGTATGTGCTCCGACCAGGACAAATCGTCTGTTATAACAACACCAGATCACAATGGCTACTTGTAGAGGAAATTCCTTGGCCACATAAGAGATTGTACCGGAGACGAGGGTTATTGGCACCCATGTGCAAAACAACACACTTCTCGATATTGAGAGGAAGCTGCCAGTCCTCGCACCAGAGTGCCATAGAGTCCAAGTCACGCTGCAATGTTTGATCCCCAGGAACACCGTACAACTTCGTGTCATCAGCAAACTGAGAGCAGCATGAATCAATACAGGTAGGTAAGTCGGAGATGTACAGGATAAAAAGTAGGGGTCCCAAAACGGTATATATCTGAATACATCACCCAAAACAAATTTGTTTCGATTGGATATTCACAAAGACCATCATAAAAAATTTTCCACAAAGAATTCAGGAAGGTTTTTTTATTTCCCTCTTTGAACAATAGACATTACATTCTCCAGAAAAGAAATCTTAAATTCTAATCTTTATTCTCCTCAGTTGGGAGTTATTGGATGCTGAATTTAAACAATCAATAAAATATATCTACATACCTTCGTTCGCAAAGTATTCTGTTCGAAGTGGAATTTTTGAAAAATTAGGCACAGAAAAATGTCAAAAAAAAGATACGATCATAGTCTCCATTTTTGAAGACTACCATGCGCATAAGTAAATCTACAATCTACTATGTAATGAGCTCAGCGGTTAGAGCCATAGGCTGAGAACCAGAAGGTCTCGGGGTCAATTCGTATTCAAGTAGGGAAGAAGTTATGTAGTTAGACGAGTTTCAGCCACCATTTCACTATTGGTCGAAATTAATGGTGCTGTGATCGAAGAGTGGCGTAAGAACGGAGTAACAAGACCTAACCCGAACAAAACTGAACTCCTAACTCGCACAAGCTGAAAAAGCTTCTCAGGGATCCTCACAGAAGATCTAGGAGTAGCAGGATGTTATATCAATATCATTATATTTCACTCGATAGATTGTACCACTCACCAAAACGAGACATTTAAATTTTTTTAAATTATATCTGTCAATTTTCACTATTGTTTGTGATGTCATTGACACGGGATAATTTTGCAATGCAATTATATCTTCTGAGAATTTTATATAAAGTCCATTAAGAAAGTATCAAGAATTTATTATTTTCCAAAATTTTAATATACCTACTTCTTTTTTGTAACATTCTAAGACAAAAGTAATAAACAGGTTACGCAGATAGTTGGCTATGGGCAAAGTTGCATGGCAACACTATTTGTCAAATATTGTTGATTGTCAACAGATATACAATTCATGAAATAATGTCAAAACTAGAAAAAAAACAGGTAGAATATTTGTATATAAAAGGTTTTCGAAACTTTAAAAAATTAGTGCAATTGACTGAACTGAAAAAGTGATGTATATAAGACAATGAAGAGGATAAAAATGGGTTCGACATGAGGCATGTACCAGTTTTAGGAAGACCACGTAAGATTAGGAGGAAAACAATTTAAACACTTTATTGGCCTTAGGAAGACACAATCTGCGCCTGGTATTTCGCAAATTGGCAAATTGATTTGGAAATCAACGGAATATAAAAGTATGTCCAGAAACCGTTCATATATCACTGAAAAGACAAGGCTATATCAAGGAAACCAAAAAATTCCTATAATGAAACTTTTACAAAAGGGACGAAGGATATAATTTTGTCGACGTTCCTATCAGAATAACCTGTTACCATTCAAATTTCCCACCAAAATAATGGTTTGGGGAGCAAAATCTCAGCGTGGTGCTACGCCTCTCTGTATAGTTGATGGTACTATTAATACTGAAAAGTATTGAGGCATTCTAAACAATTTTCTCTTTGAAACGGCGCATGCTTTATATCCAGAGGCGTTTTCAGCTGGATAATGAAAGATGCCATACTTCAGCCTATACTCAAGCTTGGATGCAAGAAAACCAAATGACAATCATTTCATGGCCAGCAGCTTCACCAGATCTTAGTCCCACTGAAAACATTTGAGGACTAGTTTTACAGTCCTGGACTACCATCACCGAAAATTATGGGGATGATCTAGTTTCGGGTATAGCTTTACGTTTGGTTAAGTGTTAACAGTTGTGTAAGTAAATAAGATGAATATTTTGTTATAATTTTCTAATTCAAAAATTGAAAATATATAGTGAATAATTACAATAGAGCTTTATTTTTCTGGATACTTTCAAGACGAACTATATATACATCGGTTTATAGGGTTTCACGACGCTTTCCGACTTCTAACCGCTATTTTTCTCTGTTTAACCACAGATTTTCTGGAATCTCTCGTTCTTCCATTTCCTTTTCTACTCCCTCTCTTCAACTTTTTCTCGGTCATCCTCTTTTCCTTCGGCCTTGTGGTGTCCAAGTTGGTAATCTGTTATCGGGCATCCTCTTTACGTGGCCATAACATACCAGTTGTTTTGTTTTTATGTTAATTATTGTGTGGTTGGATCCCATTTTTCCCGGATTCTTTCATTTCGAACGCGATCTCTTCTAGATATGACCGCAGATCTCCTCCAAAAATCCATTTCCGTTGCTAGCAACATATTTTCGGATCACTGCTTTATTGCAGACCTCATTCTCGTAAATCATTATGCTCTTGAGTATGGTATTATATATGCGCTGTTTGTTGAATTTTGATATTGTTTGATCCCACAGGATGCCGTTCATCAGTGATATCGCCCTTCATCCCTGTAGGTTTCTTTTCTTTATAGCTGCGTCCAGGGTTCCATCATGCTTCATTTCCAAGATATTCCTATTCCAGGAAATGGCTTATTTGTTTTCCATCTTCTTATATGATCTTCTGTGGTATCCCTACAATGCACATGGATTCGGTTTTTCTATGTTCACTTCGAGGCCCCTTTCTTGTATTCCTCTATTAATCATACAGTTCAAGTCTTCCTGATCCTGTGCTATCACGATTTGTTCGTCTGCTATGCGAAAAGTGTAGATAATTGTTTCTTCTTTTAAAGGGATTTCCATGACATTACATTTTTTCTTCCATACTTCGAGTGCTTGTTCTAGGAGAGAGACAGCATCCTTGCTTCAGCCCCTTCGTTGTGAAAAATCCCTCCGAGATTTATTTCTCACTCTGATTATGGTTTTCGTGTCCTTATACATATATACATCGTTCTATGCCTTAATAAATCCACTTTTTATATGTGTTTATTGCAGTGTTATCCATAATACATTTATAAGAAATTTTATACATAAAAAGAATATTCTCTGTAACTTAACTTAAGAGATATTCATGATAATTCCTGTTTATATTGCTCTATTAAAAATACCGCAAACAATCATGAACTTATCTTGAGGAAGTGACGTATGTATTGCTTCTAAGGGAATCAATTTCATCATTCATCATCGTACCATCCCGTACGCACAACACTGTAGAAGGGAATTCCCCGCCTCACAAAATCCTCAACGTTTGTTTACTCTCGAGAAGGTTCTTCATTCTCCACTAGATAAGAAAAGGAAAGAAGTTCAACAGATTAAGGTAGAACAATAAGGTTCACTGTTAGTGCTGCTGAAAGTTTCCTGCCTATTTTTAGGCATTCAATTGACCTAATGCCGCCAACAACAACAGATTCAAAATTAAATAGTTCAAATACGATAGGATAGTTCTGAGTTCAAGGGGCACTTCAAAATCCAATAGTCACTAATAATAACATAAAATGGTTGTCGAAGATGCATTCGAAAATGATTTCTGTAATAGGATTTATGACGTTAGTTTGATTACATGTCATTGTTTACTTCTCTAAGTTAAAAATTGTTACTCCTATGAAATATTTTCTGAATAACGTACCTATTCTTGTGGGTTTTCAAGAAACAGATAAGAACTTGCAAACTTCACTACTAAAAATGATTTGTAATTAACACACTGCTCTCGAAAATGTGACAAACGATTCAAACTTATTTAATAACAGAGCGCAAGGAGAAACTGAGAAGCTGTAACCTAACCTAACAAAATTGTCATTGTACGGCGTACGCGGATGGAAATCGTATACTTCCGTCAATCTTCGCGTCCAATAAGAGAACACTCGGCATTCGGATCGTGAATCTGATTTTCGGCGAATTCCGTGAAACCTTTATCACAATGTCTGAATGTCCGATAACGCACATTCGATCTAGCCGGCTTCTGTCGTAGATACAGTCCGTCCGTCCGCGAGTAGCGTAACATGCTGTGCGTAAAACGGAGTATTTTCATTCATGAAACGTGAATAACAAACACGCAACCATGTGAGAAAAAATGTTTTCCAGGGCGTTTTTCCTATTTTTGTGTTTGTGCTGTGCCTGTGCGAGCGCCAAATTATGTCCTTCTCTGGACGTGAGGAACACCGTCCAGCAGTTCGACAAGCTGAAAAATTGTACGAAAATCGTTGGATATTTGAGGATAATTTTTTTTCAAAGGAAAGGTGTGAATTTTCCGAGTTTTCCAGAGTTGAGGGAAGTGACAGGTTACCTGGTGGTTTTTTCAGTTGACTATCTTCATGATCTTGGTGCGCTCTTCCCGAATTTGGTTGTTATTCGGGGAGAAACACAGTTCAGGGGAAATGCTCTGATTATAATGCACAACAGATCTCTCAAGCAGGTAAATTATCAACACTCATTAACTAATTTCGCAGTATAAAAACTCCCTGGGGTATGATTATTTGCAGGTTCAATCATTTTAATAACAAAGTTGAACGGCACTGCCGCGTCAACTACTTTTTTCTGTTATTTACATAGTTTTCAATTGATATCAGATAAACGAAATTAGATTCTCGAGGGACCGTTCGAAGAATTCAGTTATTTTTGGTGTCAACAAATATCATTGGTTACAAACGTGAAGAACATATTAATTAATGTTATTCAAGGTTTGTTTCTATTCATTCAAATGTAACAATTTTTTTCTAATTAAATAAATAAGGCTGATTTCTATTAATTTTTAAGACTGGCACACACCTCATTTCGTTACGTAGCAACTTCTTTAATGTCTTTCAAACAATTAGTCCAAAATTTTCAATATTTTCAATGTTAATCAAGATAATTCTCTAAAATTTTTGATATGAAAATCTTTCAAGAATTTTTCAAAATTAATTTGAATAAAATGTCTATGAAATACTGTTTCTTTTTAGTAAACATATAAAGGGTGCCAAATTTCACGAGTGATTCTACAGAATAATATAATAAAAAGAGGGTTTCTTTCTAATAGAAGGATTATTACAAAATTTTAAATGTCATACAGATTTATTCTGTTGACCTCCTACAAATTTAAAGCTCTAAAAATTTTTATTCAAAAACTTTTAGAATTAAATTAAATAAATTTCTTTAGAACACACTGTGTCAATTTAATAAACATATAGAATTATTATTATTACACAGTACCAAAGGGGATGAAAGAAATATAAATATATTTCTGTAACGGAAAAAGAATACGAAGGATTTTTAATTTTCAGAAGTTATAATCATTAAATATAATTTTTTGAAATTAAATATGTAGAAGGCTAATATTAAAATATTTAAATAATTTTATATGCCTTCTATCAAGAATTAACCTCTATTTATGGGATTTTTAAAAGTTAACTTCATTCTTATGTTTGTCCAGTAAACAGCATTCAGTTGGTTCGGTAAGATATTTTTTGTTAATTATTTTTATTTTTCAAATATGAAGTAGAGCTGAAGAAGTTTTCGAGGTTATGTTCTGCATTTTTGGAGAAGAATATAGTTTTCATAAAACAAGGAACGAAATGAAATTTTGAACCCTTGAAATATTTATTCAATAATCTTTAGTTGATAATTTATATTTCTTTGAATTTCTTTTATTCCCCTGATACTGTGTAATAAGTGTTAACTTTATACTTAATTGACACAGTGTGTTCTAAAGACATTTATTCAATTCAATTCTAAAAATCATTAATAAGGAGTATAAGCTATGCAATTGTTATACAGATGTATGTCTCTATTTCTAGAATTTTCTAGTACCATAACTCATACTCCTTATTGATGATTTTTGGTAGAGATCAGCCGAATTAATTTATTTGAATATTGATTCTAAAAGTTTTTGAATAAAAATTTTTCGAAATTAAACTTGTAAGAGGTTAACAGAATAAATCTGTATGATATTTGAAATCTTGATTCTACAGAAAATTTGCAACAAAAAAATTTCCATGGAATATGGTCCAATTATCTTTCGTTGTAGAGTTATACAAGATTCTAATGTTTTGAGACGTTTCACAATTTTTTCACTAAAAACATTGCATAACATGAAAATAACCATCTGAATCAAAATTGAGTTTACATCATTGGAAAGAGCAGAAAATTTTTCTTAGACTAGGGTGATTTCATGGATTTGTATGGAATACTTAGGGGGCGTCCATAAATTACGTGAGGTGTTTTTTTAAATTCTCTGTACCTCCCTCCCCCGTGGTGAGATGTCGTGAGATTTTATTCAACCCCCTCCCCCATCCCCCAATCTCACGTGAGATTTTTCAAAATGTGGGTTTCCTACGTAAACGCGTTGGATTGTTATTGTGAAAAGAAAAAAAATTTACTTCGTACTTTTATTTACGACTAGTAATCAATATTGCTGAGAGTTATAAGTGTAATAAAAGTTTAACAATAGAATCGTTACTACTGTGATTAAAAAAAAGAATATCTACTCTAATTCATTTCATGGAGAATCATGCGAGGTCTCAAGAGAGACTATTGGAACCAACATGTCCATATGATTTTCAGTAAAATCATCTGCTCCTTCAACTTCGTTACCAAAATAGTATAATTTTTTTTGTTTCAATCAGAAAAAAAAAATTGCATGATATTTGCCGAGACCCCCTCTCTCTCCAACGTAAGATTAGATGAGATTTGACTCGACCTCCTCCCCCCTTAAAAATCTCACGTAATTTATGGACGCCCCCTTACTTATTATAGAGTGGTCAAGAAAAAAATGATTATGGAATTTTCTTCAGTCATAATCTTTGGTTCTCGTGCTTCGACCAAACGGTCACGCAATATTTTTTACCTTTCGAACATTAAGTTCCGATCCCACGCACATTCTCTAGAAGTAAGTTCTAATCACATTTCTCTTTGTCTGTCAAGTTATAATCAGACATCTCTCTCTACTCTTGAATTATTTTATATTCGCGTTCACCTTCCAAGGAGCACTCTCTTTTAGTAACCGATAAGGCACTAAAGGCCTGGAAGTGGATGTATTATCTACATTATTTATTCGTAATTAGATAGTAATTAGTGAAATGTAAACCCAAAAGTGAAACCGATAAAAGTTAATTCGTTGAAAATGAACAACGGTGAAAAAGTTCAAAGAAGGACTATTCCACGAACAAGACAGTGTTTTCACCGCAATTAGAGTTGAAATTACACCGAAACTACTCCCCCAATTTGGGTCAACAATTCGAACAGAAGGGAATGCCAGACGGAGGACGTAGTTAGATGGACCCGCGCGAGGAGAAGGTTCTGGAATGAACATGTCTCACGTATGACAGGCAACAGAATAGTAAAAATCGCTAGAAACGGAAGACCAGCATCCAAACAACCCGTAGGAAGACCTCCAAAGAGGTGGAAGGACAGCTGGACCTCAACATCTCAAGAACGAGAGGAGGAAAATGGTGAAACAAGCTAGCAAGCTTTCGTAAAGAAGAAGAAGAATTCAAACTTTTAATTTGTAATATATGTATTTAGGCTGAAAATAAACCATTAAACTCTAATATATCTTTCTTACACCCCATTTTCAAGTATGCTTGTCTGGAATTTGCAAACTATTTGATTGACGTTAATCAATTACTAGGAAGAATGCATAACATCTCTCTACATATGAAGGAATTCTTCACAACGACGTATAAAACATTTTATTAAATCTTCATTTTTATTGGAAGTAGTGTCATACTGTAAAAGTACAAACAGTGAGATATATACCATCTGAGGAAAATTTTTATTCACGATTATTCTTTATTATTCATACAATTTATTACAAAAAATTCTGAAGTTCGTGGATCTTCATCGAGCCTTGCTTCGAATTCTTCATTTTTTTGGTGGGCAGTTCTTTGTCTTTCAAATCAAAATTGCATCATGGTCACATCCACTAAAAAACGATAACTTTCGGCAGCCTTTTCCTTCGCCTTGAAGTTATGAAGTAAAACACCCCTCAAAAACATTATTCGGTATAAAACTTGAGATTTTCAGAGCACGCAGCAACTATGTTGTGCACACTTCAGCGAAATGGCAGATACTGTAAAGAATCTTTAATGATGACACATCAAAATGAAGGTGTTGCCAAATAAAACAATAGATAAATAAACTAGTAGCGATATCTGTTATCAAAATAGAGAGATTATTTCGAATAATTTACAAAATAAATTGAAATTTATTCTGTAACGTTTGTGTTTTATTTAACAATTCCCTTTATTTTCTTGAACGATGTGCCAGTCAGCTTATTGGCAGGGTAATTTTTCGATGAATCGCGTGTTTTTGATTGCCCACTGTTCAATATTATTACGTATAAACTGCACAAGATTAGTGTTAGGGGAGCGCTTCTGAATTTAATCAAGTTTTACGATCAATCGGCATCTCTTCGATGGATTAGATCCCTGCAGAATTCTAAAATATACCTTAAGAAGTTCGAGGATCTTTACTGGGGTCATTATTTTCCATGTTTTTCGTGAATTATTCATAAGATACTTTCAAAGTGCACTTAATTATATTCGTTGATCGTACTGTTTGCCGACGAAAAGTTACTTTTAATGAAAGCACCTCCTAGAGAAGACAACCATGAAGTAATGCAGTTTTCAGTACCTCCAAGAGAATAAGCCTTTTAATCTTTAATATGAAACTACAGGAAACGATGCTCTTTAGAATATAATATCTGAAGATTCCTTGTATTTTTATTTAGAATTGACATTTAGGGGTGATTTGAAATGAATTTAATCTATCTACCCAGTTTAACGTAGATTTGAATTGATGCTTGCCTTCAATATGGTTATGGCGATAAACTTTTTGCATGAAAATTCTGAATACAGCGATAGTTAGTCATCATACCCATAAATTAGCCTCGCTTGGGTATATTCTTCAATTTACTTCAATATCAAACAGAGTAATTCAATTTTAGAAAATTTCTTGACAATTTTTAAAAATTGAAAAAAATCTCAATGAATTGACCAAAATTACCTAGAAAATTTTGATCGTTCCAGATGATTGCATACCAACCAATTATGAATAACAAATTCTTTTTCAAAAATGTCCAACATAAACTTAAAGAATCCCTCGATAAAACCTCTCCTTACAGAGCACTTTCAAAAATAACTCTTGCAAAATATGTAGCACATCTTCAGAACAGCGTTTGAGGCTCACATCGATAATATTCAATCGAATTTTCTGAAAGTTGAATGAAAAAAAAAATAAATAAAAAATATATATCACATTACTAGCAATTCAACCATATATACTCGGACGATGTCAAAATACAAATGACCGTCTAGGGCTTGAACATCAAAAACTCATTCGCATTCTATGTTCGTCTATAGAATATAAGCTGAAGTTGAAGATGGCATGTTCAAGATTCAGTTATATCTAATAAATACTGTGGAAAATAATTATGATTATTATATACATAACGAAATAATTCAAAAGAGGTTTATTACTTGGTAGATGGTTTTGTTTCAATATCTTAAATATCAAGCACGGTTATTCGGTCATATTTCTCTACAAATTTTAATTTTAGAAGTACTAAAAATGTTTGGTGATAATTATTGAATAAAATTTCTAAGAAACACTGTTTCTGTTCAGTAGTTATATAGAACTAGCAAAAATCGCACAGTATCAAAAAGAGGTGAAACGAATACAAAGAAAATATAGAGTATTGACTGAAATTACCTAACAGACTTTAACTGATACAACTGTTTCATTACGATATTATAAATAATAAATTCTATTCCAAAACCTCTGCTTATATTCTACAGACGAAAATAGAATGAGAATGATTTTTTAGTGTTGAACCTTTAAACTCCTAACATACACAAGTTTAACTAAAGCTTTCGATTGATCTTCACAAAAGATCTAGGATAATATCAATATCAAATAATTTTTTCCACGAATCTTTTTTTCAAGAGATCAGAAATATTCAATTTTCCGCTAAAAAAAAAACAATTTTTCCTTTCAATAATTGATTATAACACAAAATCTTTTATAATACTAGGTGCCACAGACATTGTTACAAATATCATTAATATTATATTATTCAAAACGAATCTGGTGTTTATTCAAAGCAAACAATACTGAGTAAACTAAACAAGCACTCGGTATACATGATAATTGAGGTTAGGGTTATTGACTGACACCTGTGTACTGCTGAATTCCATGAATGGTGCAAAATTTGCGACGTGGCCATATGTACTGAAAGAAATATTAGTTAATTTCGATCACCCAAATTGAAACACATTTTTATGGTAAATATGAAATAAAAAATAATTTTGAACTCTACAAATTTATTAGAGTATCAAAGAATTCTAAATTTATTTCATTTGATATTATATATAAAATTATTTTTCTGACGTCCCACCTATAGAATCGATAAACTTTTTTTGAAGAACTGTAATTTTTCATTTATTCTGTTAACCTCCTACAAATTTTAATTCGAAAAATTTTTCATTCTGAAACTTTCAGAATTAAATTAGATGAAAGTTTTTAGAACACACTGTGTCAATTAAGTAGATATATAGAATTAACACCTATTACATAATATTGAAGCGAATAAAAGAAATTCAAAGAAATATAATTTGTCAACTAAAAATTATTAAATAAACACTTGAAGAGTATATAATTTTGTATCGTTACTTGTTTTATGAAAACTAAATTCCTTTATATGATTTCTGTGACGAACATAGAATAAGTAGGATTTTTAAAAGTTCACTTCATTCTATAGTGTTTGTCCAGTAAATAGCATTCATTCATTTGGTTTGGTAAGATATATTTTGTTAATTATTTTATCTTTTGAATATGAAGTACAGATGATGAGTTTTCGTTATAATAATTCAAAATTGTTTTTTAAAAATGTTCTTATTTTGAGCTATTTGTTTTTGAAGAAGTTATGTTTTGCATTTTTGGAAAAGAGTTCAGTATTCATAAAACAAGGAAAGAAACAAAATTTTGCACTCTTCAAGTATCGGGTGTTTTTTTAGAGTGATAGAACTTTAAATTGAAATAAAACACATTTACATTAAGATTGAAGCCAAATTTTTTTTTATTTGAAAGGTAATTTTATGACATTTATGTTTTGAAAATAATTTCGGGCATATGTCCACCACGACTAGCTCTGAGGAACCGCATTCGAACAGACCAATTTTAGACCTTTTTTCGAGTAATTCAGGCCTTATTTCATCAATAACACGAGTTATATTGGCTTCCAAAGCGTCTGTTGTATCTGGTTCATCAGCATAAACCAATGACTTGACATAACCCCAAAGAAAATAATCCAGTGGAGTTATGTCGCATGATCTTGGAGGCCAATTAATTGGACCATTTCCCGAAATAATGTTATCGCCAAAGCTTTCTTTCAATAAATCATTTGTTACGGTAGCAGCATGAGGTGGGGCAGCATGAGGTTTAGCACCATCTTGTGGGAACCAAAACACTTCTGGGTCGATACCATTTAAATTTTGAAACAAATAATCATTGATCATCGATCTGTAACGAGCACCATTCACTGTAACATTAGCTGCAACATCGTTTTTAAAGAAATATGGAGGATGCCTCCAGCGTGTAAAGCACATCACACAGTGCATTTTTTAGGATGCAATGGAACCTGCAGAAATTCTTGAGAATTGTTTTCACTCCATATATGGCAAGTTTGATTGTTTACATAGCCGTTCAACCAGAAATGAGCTTCATCACTAAACACAATGTTACGATGAAAAAGGGGTTCAACTTCAAGCTGTTCTAGGGCCCAATCAGCAAACAAACGAACTCATTATGGTCAAGTGACTTCAGTTCTAGAACCAAATGGTTCTTGTATGGGTATAGACCAAGATAGACCAAGATTTTTCCATGTAGTTGATGCACAGAGTCCAACTTGTTGTGAACGTCGACGAATAGACAAATCTGTATCATCATTAACACTATGTCTTACAGCAGCGATATTTTCTTCTTTACGTACAGTTCTTTGCTTGTTGTTGTTGTTGCATCGAGTAACGAAAATGTTGTCCGAAATCTATCGATAGTTCGACGAATAAGCTGCTTTGATGGACGATTATGTGAACCATAAAATACACGAAGTGCTCTATAAGTTTGGCGAATAGAACAATGATTTTGAAAATAAATTTCAACAATTTGTAAACGTTGTTGCGGCGTGAGTGTTTCCATGATAATTTGTCAATGCTCACTGAACAGAAATGTCAAAACAACATGGCTTCCTCCTTCTGTCAAATCACAGTTATCCCTATCGAAAGTTCTATCACTCTAAAAAAAACACCCGATATTTATTTAATAATTTTTATAAAATAGAAAAAGGCTTTTTACTTGATAGAAGAAATATAACAAAATTTGAATATCAAAACAGATTTAATCTGTTAGTCTTCTACAATTGTAATTTCAGAAAAAAATTTATTCAAAAAAATTTTAGAATTAAATTGATATCTACAATAAGCACCGCTTATATTTAATAGACGTATATATTCAAAACTCAATATACAATGTCAAATGGAATAAATAAACCAAATTGTATACATTAATTTAATTCTAAGAGGTTTTTGAATAGAAATTTTTTTGAAATTAAAATTGTAGAAGACTAACAGATTAAATCTGTTTTGATATTCAAATTTTAATAATTTTTAGTTGACAATTTATATTTCTTTGAATTTGTTTTATCTCCTTTAGTACTATGTAATAAGTGTAAATTCTTTATGTCTACTAAATTGACACAGTGTGTTCTAAAGACATTTATTTAATTTGATTCTAAGAGTTTTCGACTAAAAATTTTTTGACTATATGATATTTAAAATTTGTAATAATCCTTTCATCAAGAAAACCCCTTTCTTCTATTATAGAATTACCTATCCTATTTTTTTCGGCCCAAACATAAAAAATGATAGACATTATGACAAAACGATAACATTCTGTCTGCTAGTGTGAGGGCGCAAAAATTAAACTCATCATCAAACGAATTTGTCGTTCAAAGTAATAAATTATTGCGAAAAATTCATTTCTTTTTTCATATTACTCCGTTTCATCTTTATTACTCATATTTGCGTATAGAATATATCTATCTAATAACAAATGCTTGCGAAGTTTCCTACCGTTTCATTTCATAATTCCATAGAAGATCTCGATTAAAAATTAAAATTATTCTCGTCATGGATTTCGACGACAAATATTTTATACAATAACCTTGTCCTTTCTTCAGAGAAACTTATTCCGCGGTATTCATGAAATAAAAATAAACCAACTATATTCACATCTAATATTTTATTCAGGAACCTTGCCATTTGCGTAGTTATGATTTCGGTTCTTTATTTATTGTATCTGAAAATCCGTAAAAATATCTTCAAGGGTATCTGAAAGGGAACTCAGATATATGTGAATATTTATTCAGATTTTAATTTTCGCACCCATTCAGCCTAATGGATCATGAATATAATCAGCATAATTTTAGTAATTCGTATTAAATTGAATTTTCATACAATACTCTGGATAAAAGGATTGCATATACGGTAATGATTAACACAGGGTGATACTCAAGCTCAAGAGTCAATTGGTTTTTGAGGTTAGTTTTTTGTTTTGACATCCTCAGTCATTTACAGATTTAATCATAGAAAGGAGAGCATTGAACAAAGTGTTGAAGCACAGCCTTCTTCAACACAATCTGTGTACAACGCATACGATCATTATATCGGGTGTTTTTTCAGGGTGATAAAACTTTACTTGAAATAAAACAAATTTTAATTAAGATTGCAGCCAATTTTTCTTTATTTGAAAGATAATTTTATGACATTTATATTTCGAAAATAATTTCCGGCATATGTCCACCACGACTAGCTTTGAGGAACCGCATTCGACCAAACCAATTTCGGACCACTTTTTCGAGTAATTCAGGCCTTATTTAATCATTAACTCGAGTTATGTTGGCTTCCAAAGCGTCTATTGTTTTTGTTTTATCAGTATAAGGGTGATTCTGTTCTAACTGTGATTTTTTTGATTCAAAATTTAAAGATTTTGGAATTAAACTTTTTCAATTTTTTTATGCATATTATTTATCTATTTTACTGTCAAAATAAAAATCTGAGAGGAATTTTACTACAACTTCGAAGCATCAAGAACAAGAAACAAATTTTGTGTTCCACGGTACTGACTCATTTATCCATGGTACTGACATAAAATAAATTCGGTAGAAATTGTTTGAGAAAATGATTAAATTTATTTATAAATTCTGTTTCAACATTTTTAAACTCTTTTTAAATAATTATTTAACACATTAATGACAATTAACAACAATTAAAACGATTTAAACAGTAACTTTATAATTTACAGTAACTATAACATAATTTATAGAATTCACTGAAATCTAAAATAATTAACATTGAATAAATTAAGAAAATTGATGAATTAACAATAATGAATAAATTAATTAACATTAAATTTATTATATATAATTTTTGTTTTTTATCACAGTTTCTTTTTAATTCTTGAACTTCTTCGCAATGACATTGGTTCATTTTTTTCTAAATTATCTTTAGCATCATCTTTTTCAAGGCATTTAAAATTTTTAGTTAATTTTGATGTTGAATTATCCGATTCTTTGTTTTTGCTACCAATCTTTTGCTCATATTTTCGGTTGTATAATTTATGGAGTTATCAATTTTTCCCATAGCAAAGTGTATGCATGGATTTTTATTCGAACAATCAAAACAACTCAATGAAATAAATGAAAAAACAAAAAAATTGTTCAGTTTCATCATAAACAGTAGAATTTATGAGGTAATTAGTTTAAATCATTTATTACGAAGAAAAAAACTAAAAATTTATAAATAAATTCTAGAAATGGACATGACACGGTGCTGACATTTAAGTGATATATTGTAAGTTTTCTGTGAGTGGCAAGTTATATTATATGATAATAATGTTGAAATATGTTCATAATTTTCCAATAAGCACAAAAATTTCATGAATTGATTATTAATTAATGACCTTTGAGAACAAACAATACAGGACATTGAATATCACATTTAAAACGGAATCACCCATAAACCAATGACTTGACATAATCCCAAAGAAAATAATTCAGTGGAGTAATGTCGCATGATCTTGGAGGCTAATTAATTGGACCATTTCTCGAAATAATGTTATCGCCAAATCTTTCTTTCAATAAATCAATTGTTACGGTAGCAGCCTGAGGTGTAGCACCATCTTGTTGGTGACTTCTGGGTCGTTATCGTTCAAATTTCGAAACAAATAATCATTGATCATCGATCTGTAACGAGCACAATTCACTGTAACATTAGATACACACCATACAGTGCACTTTTCAGGATGCAATGGAACTTGCAGAACTTCTTGAGAATTGTTTTCACTCCATATATGGCAATTTTGCTTATTTACATAGCCGTTCAATCAGAAATGAGCTTCATCACTAAACACAATTTTACGATAAGAAAATGGATCAACTTTAAGTTGTTCTAGGGCCCAATCAGCAAACAAACGACGCTTATTATGGTCAAGTGGCTTTAGTTCTTGAACCAATTAGATGTTGTATGGGTGTAGACCAAGATCTTTACGCAAAATTTTCGATGTCGTGGATGCACAGAGTCTAACTAGTTGTGAACGTCGATGAATCAACAAATCTGGATCATCATTAACACTATGACTTACAGTAGCGATATTTTCTTCTGTACGTACAGTTCTTGGTCCTGTTGTTGTTGTTGTTGCATCGAGTAGAGAAAATGTTGTCCGAAATCTATCGATAGTTCGATGAATAAGCTGCTCTTATGGACGATTATGTAAACCATAAATTTCACGAAGTGCTCCTTGAGTTTGGCGAAAAGAACAAGAATAGAACAATTTGTAAACGTTGTTGCGGCGTGAGTCTTTCCATGATAATTTGACAATGCTAACTGAACAGAAATGTCAAAACAACATGGCTTGTACCTTCTGTCAGATCACAGTGATCCCTATCGAAAGTTCTATCACTCTAAAAAAACACCCGATAGAAGGCCTATGCTTACTTGAACGACCCTATGTTAGCGTCCTTATTTTGAATAATCGTTTCAGATAACACGAATTATTTGGAAAAGAACGTTTTTCTCTAGGGGAAAATGAAATGATACATGATTTGTAATTTACTAATAAACATATATTGCAGAAAATTTCAAGTGTCATAATTCCGACGGGAAATGGAATTTATGTTTTGTTAGGTTTCATTTAGAGACTTTCTTATCTATTGTTATCTATTATTTATATCACATTACAAAATAATGAGGGTACCGGAAACTAATGTCGTCTCTGCGCATGTCGATATTTGATTGTCATTTGTCAGCTCATTGTGTACTTCGAAGTCGTGTCAAAGACATTTTAAGATTATTGTGACTTGTTCACTTCTAAATAATTAAATTTAAGACTTTTTTGCAATTTGCGGTGAAATGGCCTAGCCAAATAACAGAAGAGCATATTCGGCATTTCACGCTTTTTGGGTTTCGCAAAGACTGTAACACAACGGCTGCGACCAAAAACATTTGCGACGTTTATCCAAATGTATTAGACGTTCATTTATGCCAACAAAGATCATTTAATTAGCTATGGTTTTATAATCTTTATGGGTAGTTCACCAATACACCTATTTTACTGAAAACAAGTGGTTTCTAATCATTAATTGAAAAATATGAATAACAAAACATAAACTCGAACTTTCAAGTGCAAATTTCCTACGTATAAGAACGAAATAAAAACATGTTAACATTATTTGTAGAGTTAGTAATTTTAATTTGTTTAAAGTATGTGAATGGGTTTTTACTTCAAGATTTGAGTTGTTTTTTTCTATAATCAGTCCAACTGGAATTGGCATGTACTGATAACAAATGGAACTGAATTTTTTTCCAGTGTTTTCCACAAACCCGTATGAGTTTGTTAAAATTCTTCAAATGCTTATTCTGAACGAATACTGGAAGACTTTTCACACGATAATTCAAATACTTGAAAATTCAAATCATGATGCAAAATATTTAAATTTAATTCTGAATACATTTACCAATTTAATTTTCAGAAATTAATATCATTTTTATTGAAAATTTTTCTCCCTGTAATGAATCCCACTGACGATTAATAAAATTATGATACATATGTTGAAATTTTGCTTTTTGATGCCTTTAAATCAGGGATTAAAAATCTTGTGATTGTACAATAGTGAATATGTCTTTGGATCGACTTTTTCTCCCACACATGGTATTAGTGTTAAAAAATCAAAAATTAGGAGTTATGGCTTTTAATCGATATAAATCCATACTTATTGAGCGAAACACTTATATATGATTTACACTTACAAATATACATTTGCATCCAGTAAATTATATATGATTGACACTTGTTACATAGAATTATCTGATTATCAAATTGATTAACTTTACATCTTTGAATGAGAATTTCCTCCAAGGAATGGTATTAATTTTTGAAAATGGATAATTTGTTATTAATATGATCAGTGTCGAATATTGTTTCGTTAATATTTATCCATTCCTTTTTCTCTATTGATGTTCGATGGTATTAAAAATTAGCCAATTTTAATGCCGTTATCGTAAACTTGTAATGAATTGCGGAACTAACTTTGGGTTATCTAAATAAATATCAATCGGTTCGAATTCGAAGTAGGTTATAGATAAAATTGTGGTCGAAAACCAGGCTTGACTGGAAATCGATAGTTATCTTGAAATTCGGGGATTGGATGTACCTTTTCACCAGACATAATTGAGAATAATTTTAAGTATTGTGTTGTTCGGAAAGTGATTTAGTTTTTTTTAAATGAAAGACAATTTCCGTATTATGATTAAATATTTTATTAAATTATATATTGGCCATTCAGATCCAACATCTTTTGCCATCTTTCTGTTAGTAGCATGATTCCACGCTCATAAAATTTTTGGTCTTTGGTGGAAAAAAACTGATCAAGGTGATTTTTGACCTCTTTATTTAAAGTAAAGGTTTTACCGTCCAAAAATTTTTGCAATTGCCGGAACAAATAATAATCCGAAGGCGCCAGATCTGGAGAATATGGTGATTGTGGCTTTTGGCGAGTGACGAACCTTGTATGAGGTCTCGCATTATCTTGGTGGACACTACACTTTTTCTGTTGATTGATTCTGGCCTTTTCTGTTGAATATAATGGTTATGCGGCTTAAGTGTGAAGTTGAGTTCGAAAAAATACATATAAAGCCGGATGAAAGAAAAATCTTCGGTTTGGCTAGGAATTAACCTCTCGCTCTTCTTCACTTACTTAGGTTACGAAACGTTCCAGCCAAAAGGATTGAAAAATCGATGTCGTTTAATATCAGATTTTCATGTTTGAATTTAAGATAATCACTAATTCAGAATTGCTACGGATAAAAAATTTCAAGTCGTTTCGAACTCCTAGTGAAACGAGATCTCTTGACGTCACTTAAGCGGAGAGAAAATATTTCTGAAATGATCAGTCGCTGAAAAGATTGAATTTGTTTCTTCAATATTTCGAAAGATATGAAACCATTCAATCCATATTTTTGTAGACTTCTTAGCCTCTTTGAGTGGATCATATGGAGTAGTATATTGAAATAAAATCTGGCGAATGTGGAGGTCACTGCTGCGAAGAACGTGATAATGTGAAAATTATTGTTCAAGAAGCTTTATAAGTTGGTGTCCAGTCCTTTTGGACTATTCAGCAGTCAGTGCCCACTTGTTAGCATGAACAGAGAATCAATGCGGTATTTAAGACCTTAAGATCAGTTGTTTCAAATATCAACCTTTCTCTCTTCGTTATTTGAATATCGGGTGTTTCTTTTCGATCATGGGAACTTTCGAAAGGGATAACTGTGATTTGACAGAAGGCAGAAGCCATATTATTTTGTCATTTCTGTTCAGTAAGCATTGACAAATTATCATGAAAAGACTCTGCCGCAACAACTTTTGTTGAAATTTATTTTCAAAATCAGTGTTCTATTCGCCAAACTTCGTGACATAGAACACTTCGTGAAATTATAGAACACTTCGTGAAATTCATGGTTTACATAATCGTCCATCAGAGCAACTTATTCGTCGAACTGTCGATAGATTTCGGACAACATTTTCTCTACTCGATGCAACAACAACAACAAGCAAAGAACTGTACGTAAAGAAGAAAATATCGCTGCTGTAAGTCATAGTATTAATGATGATCCAGATTTGTCTATTTGTCGACGTTCACAACAAGTTGGAAAATTTTGCGCAAAGATCTTGGTCTACAGCCAAACAAGATCCAACTGGTTCAAGAACTAAAGCAACATGACCATGATAAGCGTCGTTTGTTTGCTGATTGGGCCCTAGAAAAGCTTGAAGTTGATCCACTTTTTTATCGTAATATTGTGTTTAGTGATGAAGCTCATTTATAGTTGAACGGCTATGTAAACAAGCAAAATATCCGTATATGGAGTGAAAACAATCCTCAAAAAGATTTGCAGGTTCCATTGCATCCTGAAAAATGCACTATTTGGTGTGCTTTACACGCTGGAGGCATCATCGGTCCATATTTCTTTAACAACGATGCTGGAGCTAATGTTCCAATGAATGGTGCTCGTTACAGATCGATGATCAAAGATTATTTGTTTCAAAATTTGAATGGTATCGACCCAGAAGTGTTTTGGTTTAAACAAGATGGTGCTACACCTCATGCTTCTACCGTAACAATTGATTTATTGAAAGAAAGAGTTGGCGATAACATTATTTCGAGAAATGGTCCAATTAATTGGCCTCCAAGATCATGCGACATCAGTACACTGAATTATTTTCTTTGGGGTTATGTCAAGTCATTGGAAGCCAACATAACTCGTGTTATTGATGAAATATGGCCTGAATTACTCGAAGAAGTGGTCCAAAATTGGTCTGGTCGAATGTAGTTCCTCAGAGCTAGTCGGAGTGAACATATGCCGGAAATTATTTTTAAAACATAAATGTCATTAAATTATCTTTCAAATAAAAAAAATTGGCTTCAATCTTAATTTAAATGTGTTTTATTTTAATTTGAAGTTCTATCACTAAAAACGCACCCGATACTATTGAATAAAATCCAAGAAATTAAAAACTTCAGAAAAAATTGAAAGTTATTTAGTCATTCAAGGACTCATTAAACGGGGAAATTTTTCTCTAGAGAGCTTCAAAATTAAAATAAACAATTTCGTGGAAATTTGCGGAAATTTCGGTTTCTGAACGAGGTTATCGAGAATAATGACTTCAATAATTCGTTACGTATACATGCATCATCGATATCCAATGCACGATATTTTACAGGATGCGTATTATCATTGAGAGTAAACGATCCATAATTTCTCGAATTAATCACTTTGATGGACGATTATGAGTTGCATGAATTGATCCATGTTTTCCAAGATAAATTTGAATAATTCGAAAGTGTTGCTTTGGGGTGAAGCCTTATGCATCATGAATACCTACATCCGACGTAACTTCAAACAAATCGTCTGTCGCAGATAACAGTTGTTGCCAATTCAAAAATCTCTATCTCTGTTTATCACCTTTTTAAAAATTCTATAAATTTGCCATATATTAGATGCTTATCAATTCATACACCAGCGAAAAGCACCCAATGAAGAGGAATTATTTTTCGATCCCATTAGGAGGGGATCATGTTTTATACAGCGGTGTGGTGAGGAATATTTAATGATCACCTTTGAAATCTATATCTTTCCGTGGAACGTTTGACGCACGAAAATTGATGAATATCAATTTACCCTCGTTAAATTGAAATAACCGAATATTTGAGAATTTCATCTAATGCCTTAAATCTGAAGGATTTTTTTTTTCATATACGAACTCCAATCACGATATCTCATAATCTAAGTTGTTATTTGAACCGAAATGAATATATCGCGTCCGTGTATAAATCTTTTTTTGAGTATATCATGCTTCTGGTGACAATATACAGATTCTTTCTCATATAGTTCCTTCGATATGACAATTATTTTTAATAAGAATGTAATGCTTATGGCCTTTTATTAGTTTTTTACTGAACAATTAAATTCTTAGAACAGCAGTTGAATCCATTGACAATCATTCATCTATTTAAATACCAAGAAAACAAAAAATATAATGATATAGTAAAAAGAGGTTTTTTCTTGATAGAAGGATTATTAGAAAATTTTAAATATCATACAGATTTCTGTGAACCTCCTACAAATGTTAATTTCAAAGAAAATTTATTAAAACATTTTTAGAATTTGAATGAATGTTTTTAGAGCACACTGTATCAATTTATTAGACACATAGAATCCATACTTATTACACAGTACCAAAGGAATAAAATGAATTCAAAGAAATATAAATTCTCAACTGCAAATTATTAAATAAATACTCGAAGAGTACAAAATTTTGTTTTGTTCCTTGTTTTATGAAAACTAAATTCCTTTAAAAATGCAAAACATAACGTCAAGAACTTCTTCAAAAAAAAATAGCTCAAAATAAGTTCCTTTGAAAAAACTCCTGACACATGTAGAACATCTTTAGAAAACAATTTAGAATTATTACAACGGTAACTCATCAGCTCAACTTCATATGTAAAAAATAAAAATGATCAACAAAGATATCTTACCAAACCAACTGAATGCTGTTTCAGCACAAACACTAGAATAAAGTCAACTTATAAACATCCTCTAAAAGTTTTCGGATGAAATTATTTTGAAATTAAAATTTGTCGGAGGTTGACAAAATAAATCTGTATGATATTTAAAATATTGTAATAATCCTTCTATCAAGAAAAAACCTCTTTTTATTATTTTATTTTATATATTATATAATAAGTATATATTTTGGTTTAAGCTTATTATATATTATCATTTGGTTTTAAAGGAGTCCATAAAATATCTTGCAAACTTTATGTTATTTTTGTGACAAACATAGAATACGTACGATGTTTTTAAGGTTACTTTATTTTAGTATTTATGCAGTAAACAGCATTCGATTGTATTTAATGAGATTGATTTTGTATAAGTAGTTAGAAACCATACCCACCTGATGAAATCAAAATGTAATTGACAAACCAATTGTGGTGTAAACAATAAACATTAGTGGAAATAAAGTGTTTTACTTTTTTTTTTGGAAAATTAATCCAGCTTTTATCTGTAATATTCAAAAAAACTTTTCATAAGTAAATTTTCCATATAAATTATTGGAGAAACTTCTAGAGAATTTTCTAAAGAATTGAAAGAGGATTCTATTTGATTCGAACGCTGATCATTTGCTGTACGTACAGAAAAAAATATCGCTGCTGTAAGTCATAGTGTTAATGATGATCCAGCTTTGTCTGTTCATCGACGTTCACAAACAGTTGGACTCTGTGCATCCAACACATGAAAAATTTTGCCTAAAGATCTTGGTCTACACCCATACAAGCTCCAACTGTTTCAAGAACTAAAACCATTTGACCATAATAAGCGTCGTTTGTTTGCTGATTGGGCCCTTGAACAGCTTGAAGTTGATCCACTTTTTTATCGTAAAATTGTGTTTAGTGATGAAGCCCATTTCTGGTTGAGCGGCTATGTAACCAAGCAAAATTGCCATATATGGAGTGAAAACAATCCTCAAAAATAAATTAGAATAGAATAGAAAGGCCTTTCAATATGTTTTAATATTCAAATCCTCAAAAAGTTCTGCAGGTTCCATTGCATCCTGAAAAATGCACTGTATGGTGTGCTTTACACGCTGGAGGCATCATCGGTCCATATTTCTTTAAAAGCAATGCTGGAGCTAATGTTACAGTGAATGGTGCTCGTTACATTATTTGTTTCAAAATTTGAATGGTATCGACCCAGAAGTATTTTCGTTCCAGGAAGATGGTGCTACACCTCCAATAATCCAATTAATTGTCCTCCAAGATCATGTGACAAAACTCCACTGGGTTATTTTCTTTGGGGTTATGCCAAGCCATTGGTTTAAGCTGATAAACCAGAAACAATGGACGCTTTGCAACCAACAAAACTCATGTTATTGATGAAATAAGGCCTGAATTACTCGAAAAAAAGATCCAAAATTGGTCTGGTCGAATACGGTTCCTCAGAGCTAGTCCTGGTGGATATATGCTGGAAATTATTTTTAAAACATAAATTTTTGAATATTAAAACAAATTGAAACAAATTGAATGTAAGCGGTGCTTGTTATAGATATAAATTTAATTCTAAAAGTTTTTTGAATAAAAAATTTTTTTGAAATTAAAATTGTAGAAGATAAACATATTTCAATTTGTTTTAATATTCAAATTTTGTTATATTTCTTCTATCAAGTAAAAGGCCTTTCTATTTTATTTTATAAAACATAAATGTCATAAAATTATCTTTCGAATAAAAAAAATGGCTTCAATCTTAATTTAGATGTGTTTTATTTCAATTTAAAGTTGTATCACTCTAAAAAAACACACGATAATTTCAAAACTGGCACTTTAATCGACCACCATCTCTCATAACCGAAAAACAATAGTCTTATTGGAAGGAGCGCGTAAAAGCCAAAGAGCACCTTTCAACATCAGCAGCTAAGTTATTGACCCTGATATGGGAGATCGAATTTCGAAATTTCGAAGTGAATATACGACCCAATGATCCACTTAAGTAGTACCTGAGGTAACAAAGAAATTCAATCTAGTCAGTTTCCGAACTGGACAACATCGACTTCCTCGGTTATTTGTTGGTCATCGAATGGTGTGGGAATCATCGAAACAGATACTGGTTTTCGAGAAGGAACCAAATCGATATTCAGTATTCCAAAATACCGCTCGCGAAAACAAAATCTCAAGGGCGAATAATTCCATTGAACGCTCTCTATTTCGAGCCAAAAGATAACAGATATAATTCACTGCCCAGACTAAATACTGAATTGAGAACACACGATTAGATAATAGAAATCGACTATAACAAGCTATTGCCTAGAAATTCATTTATTATACTAGGTGGGAGACTATTGATTGCTAAACAATGATGCTATTGAAATGCTTGACTCGATTATTGTTGTTATGACGGAACGGATGGAAAAATACATCCTGTTTATACTCTTGTTGAAAACTTGATATATTTTCACAAATATTTTTGATCACTTTGCCAAACTATAATCCTGAGGTTGCGTGAAATTTCATGCAATCATTTCTTTGGAATGAACAATTCGAAATCTGAATACAGTGCAAACTCGTTAGTGAAAACGCGAAAAATCTTGACTTGTTCATGAAACAGAAACTATTCAAATTCGTGAAGGTCGAGAAATATTAATTCTACACGTAATAAATAATATTAAATAAGGTAATTCTGATTTTCACAAATTTTTATTGTTAAAACAAATTGTAGAAATTACTATGTTTTACTACCAATAAAAATATATATTACACATTTTCTTGTGACTCGAGTTTCGGGAAATGAACTATCCCATCATCAGACAACTGAAGACCTAACAGTGGTATAGAGGTAGTCAAACAAAAGTGATAAATATTTTGAATAATTCAAAAGATTCTAGATAATACCTTATAGTGGTACAGAGGTTTACAAGCGGAACGTGGTAAAAAACCGGGCTAAACAGAGGGGCCTTCTAACTGATATTCATTGACATTCCATAATGAGATTTATTGAAGCCAAAATATGATTATATATTATATATAAAATAAAATAGAAAGCCCTTTTACTTGATAGAAGAAATATAACAAAATTGAATATTAAAACAATTTGAAATATGTTTATCTTCTACAATTTTAATTTCAAAAAAAATTTTTATTCAAAAAACTTTTAGAATTAAATTTTTGTCTACAACAAGCACCGCTTACATTTAATAGACGTATATAATCAAAACTCAATATATAATGTCAAATGGAATAAATAACCCAACAGATATACGAAAGTAATTAAAATTAATAAATAAATATTTAAAGGAAACAAAACTTTGTTTCTGGTCTTACCTTTAAGAACACCAATTGCCTTTTAAAAACATGAACACACTTAAAGGACTTCTCAAAGAATATAATTTATTTGAAATATTTAATATATTTAAATACTCGAATAAGTTATTTCAAAAATCTCTAAAAAATGTGTACTATATCTTCAAAAAACAAATATAATTGTAGACAATCCCGTCTTCAGTCCTCATTTAATATTCCAAATATCAAAATCAAAAAAATAACCTATATCTCTCCACGTGTTTTTTGATTTTGATATTTGGAATATTAAATGAGGAATGAAGACGGGATTGTCTAGAATTATATTTGTTTTTGAAGATATAGTACACATTTCTTAGAGATTTTTTAAATAACTTATTCGAATATTTAAATACATTAAATATTTCAAATAAATTATATTTTTTGAGAAGTCCTTTAAGTGTGTTCATGTTTTTAAAAGGCAATTGGTGTTCTTAAAGGTAAGACCAGAAACAAAGTTTTGTTTCCTTTAAATATTTTTTTATTAATTTTAATTACTTTCGTATATCTGTTGGGTTATTTATTCCATTTGACATTATATATTGAGTTTTGATTATATACGTCTATTAAATGTAAGCGGTGCTTATTGTAGACAAAAATTTAATTCTAAAAGTTTTTTAAATAAAAATTTTTTTGAAATTGAAATTGTAGAAGATAAACATATTTCAATTTGTTTTAATATTCAATTTTAACACCATATATTTCTCTTCAAAATTGTACCTGTAATCTACCCTACCATTTCAAATAGGATTTTGAGATTTGTTTTCTTCAGTTTTGAAAATGGGCTAAACACCCGAAACATATATGCCAGCAGACATCAAATAAACAGTGAAACTTAAGCCAAGTTTTTTATTAACCAAAAAATTAAGTTTTATCCCTCATCTTTGCTGTGTTACTTTTTCACCAATCGTTCTCCCCATTATGCCAGTTTTATTCAGTAATTAATTTCCAGGAAAGTAACATTGTATAATTGAATTCCTATTATACGGATGTTAAATAAGCTGTTTCATCATTATTTCCTGTTCCATAGCCGCTGCAAGCTCGATTCACTCATGAGTATACAAATTACAAATAACAAAAGCTTCCGATATACCCCGCTAAACACCATTTGGTTGGTGGTTTGATCTCTATTTATCAGCCAACCTGATATCGAAGATTCAATCAGCATGGCATCTGTTACGCGTTTTAGGTTAAGGGTCAATTGTCATAGTTGCCTTCAATTAACATAACGTTAACTTGAAACCGATTCGCTCTGAGGGTCCATGAAGTTTATAAATATCATTTAACATATTTGATGTGACATTAAATATCTGGCTTTGCAATTTTACACCCTATTGTATAGGGTGATTCATTTAGAGGTACTTTTTGTGGTGGGGATTTAATTGCAGATTGCGTATGCCTTGTGTTAACTGAAGTGCCATTTCTGTTCGACAATTCATAATGGGAAGACTCAGCTCGGCACAGCGTCTACAAATTGTTCAACTTTATTACGAAAATGGGCGTTCTACGAGGAATGTGTATCGGGCACTTAGAACCATTTATGGTCCACATAATCGGCCTAACGAGCGCACAATTAGCTCTACCATCCGTAAGTTCGAGACCCAATTTTCGTTATTGGATAATACTCGACCAAATAGACTACACCCAGCACGTAGTGATGAAAATATAGGGGCGGTAGCGGAGAGTACGCGAAGACCGTGAAGTGTCGATTCGTCGCCGTTCTCAACATCTTCGCCTGTCATATTCAACAACTTGGCGTATTTTACGTAAGGATCTTTCTTCAAAAGCTCACAAAATTCAACTAGTGCAAGAACTGAAGCCGACCGACCTTCCGTATCGTTTCTGTTTCAGTCGTTGGCTCTTGGCAAGCTTGCCCGATATACATTCCTCGTAGAACGCCCATTTTTGTAATAAAGTTGATCAATTTGTAGATGCTGTCCCAGGCTATGTCTTTCCATTATGAATTGTCAAACACTTCTGAACAGAAATGGCACTTCAGTTAAGACGAGGCATGCGCAATCTGAATTTAAATCCCCACCACAAAAAGTACCTCTAAATGAATCAACCTTTATGTTATGAACGACCCACGATTCGTTTCTCATTCGAATTCGTCATCATTTTAAGTGTTATTTTTGATCAGATTCCAAAATATTTTCGTCACGATTCGAGCCCTAATGGATTGGAATCATTTAATTGCTGAGCAGCTATTCATAACAGGATGTTTAAAATTTTTAGTTTAAGTTTTTACTTCATCAAACCTCGGGGAATCGTTGAATCTGGCTCGAAATCATTGTCATTTTCTTTATCGGAAATTAATATTTCTAGATAATTTTCTAGCGACGCGGAAATACCTCTGAATAATAGAATGGATATTTATTTGTCAAGTATGTGGTTACAAGTCTTGGCGAATCTAGATAACTAGATGCTCATTATAATAATAAATAATATATTCATCATCAATATTTACATGGTTTGTCAATCATTCTAATATCAAGCCAAATTACAATAAAAAAATTCTTCTCAACAATTAAATGCACCTTTTACTAAAACATGCTGTATGCTCTTTTTAACACGATCAGCTTCATTGAATCATTCTATTTTCACGGTGATATTTGGTCACTTATTTCGTTCAACTCTGGTGTGATATTACTGGATAGTATTATTTCTTATTTTTCCATGGTCACGTCCCATTTTTAAATTGACATTACTCACACAAAGCGTCCATTGGTCATTTGTGACAATGACAGTTGTGTTTGTCAATATCTACCATTTGATCATGGAAAGGTACACATTCCAACAACGTTTACAAATAATCCAAATTCATTATGAAAAATCTGTTACTCTAACTGTACGTAACTCCAATTTTTGGTCGTTATAACGGTGCAGATAAAATGACAGTTGAACGTTTAGTGAAGAAGTTTGAAACAAATTTTACACTTCATGATGTTACAGTGCCAGTGAGACAAAGGAATGCAAGAAGTGAAGAGAATATTGCTGCCGTACGTAAAAGTGTTCGTGAAGACCAAACTTTATCGATTTACAGCAATCATCTAGCAAATTAAGATGATTTACAGATCAATATTGAACGAGTAATTGCTAATATACGACCTGATTTGTGTGAGTCATGGAACATTGGGTTCAGCGACTTAATTTCTGCCAGCGCTTCCGTGCTACATATTTAAATGATGTTTTATTTCATAATCAATTGTACTTCATAATGAAATAGAAATTTCAATAATTTCCGAATAATTAATGTGTTTCATTCACAGAATAAGATGAGGCGCTGTTAATGAAAGACCCTTCAAAATGCTATTGATATCATTATCTGAGTTGTTAGTAGCTCCAAGGTATTTAGATTGATGAACTCCTTCAAAGCTGCATTGGTTCATTGTGACTTTTTACCTACTCTGCCTCTGCTGCATTTTTGTTGCAAACTACATTTATATTTTTTGTTTCATAAGTATGTTTAAGTTTTGTCATATTCCACATCTTCCCTCTTATCAAAGTAGCTTATAATCGTACAAAATCGATTAAACTTCACGTCATATTTTCAGCATTTCTCTATCAGTTGTCTAACTGCGAAAATTTGATGTGCTGTCAAAACCTTTTTTATAACTCTACTTTAATTGGTCTTTGATATGCCAATTCAACATAAGACATAAACCTTGTACCCTTTTTCGATGAAGGATCTACCCAGATAGTTATAGGAGTACATCTTTCCTTCTTTCTTGTATATTGGAATTATCACACTTTTCTTCTAACTTGTCAACTTGTTGTTTCTTCTCTTGACAATATTTTAATGACCTTTGTCCTCAAGGCACTTTTCGTTGTATTGTAGACAAAATTGAAAGTGAATTTCTTTGCACGATACAAGAGTACCAGTAGAAATGCCTATACACAAGGGAATATTGGTCTGGTTGCAGCAAGGGTAAAAGAAAAATCCAAATTTATCGATTCCACGTTCCCAACAATTAAACCTTTTTCAAAGAACAACTTGGAAAGTTTTAAGGAAAGATTTGAGTTTACATCCTTACAAAATTCAACGGGATCAAGAACTGAAGTCAATTGACCACCATAAACGTCGCTTACTTTCTGATTTTGCTCTTGAAAAACTTGAAGATAATGAACAATGTTATCGAAAAATTTTATTCAGTGATGAATCTTATTTTTGGTTATGTAAATAAACAGAATTACAGAATTGCTTTATATTATTTGAAGAAAATTGTCATAGAAAAAGAGTTCATAAAGAACGATACAGAAGAATATTGAATAAATATTCTCTTGCTGTTGTTTAGAATAAACTGGAGGATATGTGGTTCAAACAAGATGGTGCTACCTGCTACTTTGCCACCTTAACAGTCGATTTGATGAAAACAGAATTTGGGTATAAAATCTCAAAAAATGGTCCAGTTAATTATCCTCCCAGGTCGTGGGATTTAACATCTTGTGATTTCTGTGTTTGGGGTTATCTTAAGTACATGTCTGAGCAATAAGAAATAAACATTGAACGTAACATTGATGAACTACAGCCAAATTTATGTGAAAGTCTGCTGAAAAATTACAGGAATGTAATACGTACTGAGAAGTCGTGCTGATTATTTGAATGATGTTATTTTCCATACATCATGGTATAATGTAACCTTTCAAATAAAAAAAAATGTGTCTCACTGAATGACTTATGGGTTTTTGTTCATTTTTATCTTGTATCATCGCTATTGGAAAACCATTTAAAAGATCTTTACTATAACTGACTTATTACTTACATGAAAACAATAAACCAGCAAAAAATGTCTCTTGTTCGGGAGAATACAGGTGTACTCGAAGTTAATCAGTTTTCAGTGAATAACGAGAGTTGTAATATTGAGAATATTCCGTGGAAAACGCCGGGACATCCAATTTATCAGTTTGACCGGGTAAGAATAGTAGCTCTACATCAAGAAGCTTTATCGAAACACCAGATTGCGCAACGTTTGAATATTCCACGGACTTCAGTAAGGCGTATAGTGGCCGTTTTCCTGGAAACCGGCAGCGTTGCCCCAAGGCCGGTGGCTGGTCAACCCAGAGTAACATCTTCAAGGGAAGACCATATATATATATATATATATATATATATATATATATATATATATATATATATATATATATATATCCGGGTTTATAGTGTCCTACGCCTTCCGGTTCCTAATCTTCAAGCCTTTCTATCTTGCCAGTCCCCTGGATGTAGATTTCGTTCGGACAAAGCTTTTTCTATTCCCTCAAACCATGTTTTTTTGGGCCTTCCTTTCTTTCTTCTTTCTGGTGGTGTCCATTTCAGAATCATCTTTGGTAGACGCTCGTCGCACATTCTTTCTACATGCCCGTACCAAATCAGTTGTCTTCTCTGGATTTCATCTATGATTGTTCTTTCGACTTGCATGATATCTCTGATCCTATCATTCCTTACTTTGTCCATTCTGGATTTTCCTGCAGATCGTCGCCAGAAATCCATCTCAAGGGCCAAAAGTCGACGTTCCACACCCTTAGTCAATTGCCACATCTCACACCCGTATAGCACTATACCCTCAAAGATGGAATTATATATCTGATGTTTTTTCTTCCTCGATATATTTTTGGTCTACAATATTGAGTTCAAACATCCAATGACCCTTCTACCTTTCAATATTCTCTGCTCAATCTCAGTTTCTGTTCGGCCGGTGTGATCAATTTGAGCACCCAGGTAAGTATATTTACTACATGTTCCTATTTCTACGTTGTCTTCTAAGTGTAGATTATATGCTTTCTGTCCAATGCATAAATATTTGGTTTTCGTTTTATTCACAGACAGTCCCCACTTTTCGTATTCGGCGAAGAGCCTTGTCGTCATAAACTCTAAATCTCCCTTGTCTTGGGCCACTACCACCTGATCGTCTGCTAAATGGAGAGTGTACAAAGTTTTTGTATCGTTTAGTTGTATTCTCATACCACTGCAAGATCTTCTCCATTTTCGTAGCGTTTCGTTTAGATATATTTTGAATAACGTTGTGGACAGACAGCATCCCTGTCGTAGGCCTTTTGATATAGAATGGAAGACCATTATATCGCAAATTTTACTCGAAGGAATCGAACGGTATCTGTAACGGCCCTTGGAAGTCATTTTTTAGGACCTATAGACGGGTCGTCTCAACCAGTACCATAAGGAGATGGTTGCATTTCTCAAATTTAAGGGCAAAAAGACCTTTAAGAGTACCTCAGCTATCACCTGGACCTAGAGCTGGCCGTCGGCAATGGGCATAACATCACCAAGACTGGCTTTTACCACAATGGCGCAACTTATTTTTTTCGGACGAGTCACGATTCCGCTTACACAGAAATAATCGACGAGAAAGGGTTTGGAGAGGTCGAGGCAGATTAGAGCGACTCAATTTCGCCTGGGAAGTTGTGCCCTTTCAAGGTGGATCAATAATGTGCTGGGGGGTATAATGTTCGGTCGCCGTACCGCTCTTATTATCGTTGAGCGAACAATGACTGGTTCTATATACGAAGAAAACACCATTGAACGAACCAATGATTGGTCCTCTGCGCAACGAATTTGGGGATAATTTCATTTATCAGGATGATATCGCCCCACCATACTGCACATGAAGGATTCAAAACATTCTTCAAGAGAACAATATCCAGAGAATGGACTGGCCAGAAAAGTCACCAGACATTAATCCAATTGAGCACGGATGGGATTAATTAGGGAGAGCAATATCCAATCGACAAAACGCATCTTCAACTTTTCAGGAATATGCCTGAAAATTTCATCAATGACTTGATTTGTACGCCTAGGCGTATTGGGCAGTTGATTGAAAGAAGAGATGGTAATACGGACTAAAAAATTTGGATTCAGTTGTTGAATAACTATAATTAATCAAAATAAATAATCGATAAATTTATATTTTGTCCCATTTTGCCTGTTTTGTCTCATCCTTCATAAAGCAAAGAGTAACAAACAAAGATTTTCTATCAAATATATTGCAGTTGAAATAGAGGAAAATATTCTTGTCATTTTCAGAACATACATTGTTTATTTCTTGAGAAACGATGTGGGTATATTGAAGAACTAAGCTTATACGATAGTTGATGGAATTTTCGATTGAGCATATTGAGAATATCCCAATTCAGTTCCTTGTTTTCAGACAGCAGGACAACTCCATGTAGTTCGTATGCGTTACCATGTTTGTTTTCAATGACGCCATACTTGTTGCATTTACCTGTATAAATTCCAATTAACGAAAATGGCGTTTCAGAATCCCCGAAGTCAATTCATCAAGCCAACCTGATATCGCAGATTCAATTTACACCAAATCTATTACATCCATGAGGTTTAGGATCAACTGCCACAGTTGACTCCAATTAACCTGGCCTTAACTTGAAACCAATTCGTTCAAAAGGCCCGTGAATTGAGCGAACATCAGTTAAAAGCATTCACCAAACCTGCGGAGTCCGGCTACGCATTTAACAGCATACTTTGAGTGTGAACGGAAAATAATGATGCAGTTTTTTCTTGAATTTGCCGTTTTGTTAACCGCGGTTTTTTCTGTAGACGCGAAAATTTGCCCTGGAATGGACATAAGGAATGAGCCCAGCGAACTGGACCAATTAACGGACTGTGTTATTGTCAATGGAAGTCTGTATATTGTGTTGATGGACAACATTCATTACACGTACCTCGATTATCTGGACTACAGTTTTCCGGATCTGAAGGAAATCTCTGAGCATTTGGTGTTGTTCAGGCTGAAAGGTTTCACCTCTTTGGGGGCACTTTTTCCCAATCTCTCATTAATTAGAGGAAGAACACTGTATAGCGACGTGATGTTCAGGTCTGCAATGGTCATTTACGATATGCCTGATCTAGAGGAGGTAATAACATATTAATTTTTATACATTTCACCACTTTTAATATTTTTGTGTTAAAAATTTATTGATAACTCACGTTGACTTTATCTTGATGTGTGAAGATGAAATTATATGAATAATATATAATTATATGAATAATTATATATTATATATAAAATAAAATAAGAAGGAACGGTTTTTTTCTTGACAGAAGGATTATTACAAAATTTGAATATCAAAACAGATTTAATCTGTTGGTCTTCTACACTTTTAATTTCAAAAAATTTTTTTGAAGAAACTTTAAGAATTAAATTAATGTCTTTATAAGCACTGCTCGTATTTAATAGACGTATAAAATCAAAATTCATCATACAATATCAAATGGAATTAAGAAAAACCAACGAATATAAATTGTCAATTGAAATTAAAATATAAATAAGCAAACATTTTTTGTTTCGTTCCAGGTATGCGTACTGAACTCTTCACACAAACGTACGAAGCCCTGTTTGTTTTAACTAAGTGCCTTATAAGCTTTGTATGATTTTTTGTGAACATTGAACATAGAGTACCATGGATATAAATGTACCTATGTGCATGTTTTTGAAGATCATATATTTCTGAAGATTGCACTCGGTAAGTCTATACATTGTTTAATTGATTTTATTATTTTTTATATGTAAAGTTGAACTGATCTTATCGTAATTTTAATTATTTCTTGAGGATGTGCTACATGTTTTGAGATTTCTTGAAGTAATTTATTTAAATATGTTGAATATTTCAAATAAATTAGTTTTTGAGAAGTTCTTGAAATTATGTTTTATATTTTTGAGAAAGAGTTATTTTTCATTAATATAGGATCAGAAAACAAACAGGGCTTCGTACGTTTGTCTGAAGAGTTCAGTAAGCATGCCTGGAACGAAACAAAAAATGTTTGCTTATTTATATTTTAATTTCAATTGACAATTTATATTCGTTGGTTTTTCTTAATTCCATTTGATATTGTATGATGAATTTTGATTTTATACGTCTATTAAATATGAGCAGTGCTCATAAAGACATTAATTTAATTCTTGAAGTTTCTTCAAAAAAATTTTCTGAAATTAAAATTGTAGAAGACCAACAGATTAAATCTGTTTCGATATTCAAATTTCATTATATAATATCAAACGGAATAATAAAAAAAGAAAGAGATATAAATTTTCCATTAAAATTACTAAATGAATATTTGAAGGCGACAAAATTTTGTTTCTGATCTTATATTCATGAAAACCAAATCTTTTTCAAAAATGGAAAACATAATTTTAAGGACTTCTCTAAAACTAATTTATTTGAAATATTTGAAATATTTAAATAAGTTACTTCGAAAATCTCTCAAAACATGTAGCACATCCTCAAAAAACAATTTGAAATTAATTAAGATCTTCATCAGCCCTACTTCACATTTAAAGAATAAAATCAATTAACGAAAAATAACTTGTCAGGCAGACCTCGTGGTATTCTTGTCGAACCAACACTAAAATTAGAGAACTTTAAAAATCGAACGTATACTATGTTAATCCCAAAAATCACACAAAACTTGAGGTTAAAGCCAAATGACATTTATATAATGAAATAGGAACACCAAAATATGATTATATATAACATAAAAAGAGGTTAATACTTGATAGAAGGTATATAAAATTATTTAAATATTTTAATATTAGCCTTCTAAATATTTAATTTCAAAAAATTGTATTTAATAATTATAACTTAGGGAATTAAATTAAAATGATGTCATATAAGTACCACTTATATCAAACGACATATAAAATAAACATTCATTATAAGACATCCAAATGATATAACAAAATCCAATAAATAAAAATTGTTAACCAAAATCCTATAAATTAAATATTTTGAGCAGACAAAATTTTGTTTCTGCTGATCGATCTTATAAAAACAAATATACTTCAAAAAATGTTTAAAATAATTTTAAGAATTTCATGATAAAACTATCTTACTTAAAATATTCAATATTATTGCATATCTAACTGAGTTACTTTCTATAAAATGTCAAGATATGTAAAAACATTACTGAAAAACAAGTTTTAAGAATGACTTGGTTCGTCAGTACTCGAATAATTCATATTCAATAAAATATAACATCAATCAACTACATCTGTTCACTCACCCTTCTACAATTTAGAAAACTTCTGGTAAATGAATACTGAAAAATTTGAATGGAGTGTGGGGTTAACTACAAATAAATAATTCTGTGGTTTACTCTTGATCTAAAAGATTGAAAGACAATTTAAGGGCCTCTGTTATAGCACAAGGACTATTGTATAAAGAATGTTAAGAAAACTAAATAATTATATATTATGAATAAAATAACATGAGTAGAGGTTAAAACTTGATAGAAGGTATATAAAATTATTTGAATATTTTAATATTAGCCTTCTACATATTTAATTTCAAGAAATTATATTAAATAATTATAACTTCAGGAATTAAATTAAAATAATGTCATATAAGTACCACTTATATCAAATGACATATGAAATAAACATTCATTATAAGACACCCAAATGATATAACAAAATCCAATAAATAAAAATTGTTAACCAAAATCCTATAAATCAAATATTTTGAGTAGACAAAATTTTGTTTCTGCTTATCAATCTTATGAAAACAAATATCTCTCAAAAAATGTTTAACATAATTTTAAGAATTTCATCTTACTTAGAATATTCAATATTATTGGATATCTAACTAAGTTACTTTCTATAAACGAAGCAAAGTCTCTCTTAAAACTTGTTTTTCAGTAATGTTTTTACATATCTTGTGATTTTATAGAAAGTAACTTAGTTAGATATCGAGGATCGTGGGCGATATGAACAAACGCTTTCCACCATTTTTCAGGTACAGTCCTTTATAGAATATTCATCCTGTTTCTACAGCCACTCAAAATAAATTAACCCTTTCTGTATCAATCGATAGATTTCAGTATAAAATCCAACAAATCTTTCTTCAAACAAAACCATGTTTTGTTGATGAAATTCGGGCATGTCGAACAAGCCCATAAAATTGACGACATTCATTTGCATATTTTTCATTTAGGATTCAGTTTTAACGTTCCATGGAGAGTGATTGATTTTCCATTTTCGGAAAAAACTTGAAACTGAGTACTTACATTCCGTTAGAATGAGGACGTTGAGATTTGATCGTGCTCATTAACAGATTTAATTAATATTCAGTTAGGAGAGACCAAACAGTAAATTCGTACCAATCTTTCCACAAATCGAGTTTGTAATGGCTGCATAATAAGTACGTCGCCTAATTCAGAGATGGAGGCATTGAGTTTGGAAAAAAGTTTTCATAAAGTCATAGAAATAATAATTTTCTATGTTGTTTCAGTTCTTTAGTTCATTAAATGATAGAATCGTATTACGAATATAATTCAACTGTATAATACATGGTAAAAAATAAAGGGTGTACTGATTTAACGTTCATATATGTCAGAGGGTGATACTAAAGGTCAAAATATGAAAAAAACTTTATATTTATCCTACAAGTATCGGGTGTTTTTTTAGAGTGATCGAATTTTAAATTGAAATAAAATACATTTAAATCAAGATTGAAGATTTGAAAGAATTTCATGACACTTATGTTTCAAAAATAAGTTCCGGCATATGTCCATCACGACTAACTCTGAGAAACCGCATTCGACCAGACCAATTTTGGACCACTTTTTCGAGTAATTCAGGCCTTATTTCATCAATAACACGAGTTATGTTGGCTTCTAAACCGTCCATTGTTTTTGGTTTATCAGCATAAACCAATGACTTGACATTACCCCAAATAAAATAATCCAGTGGAGTTATGTCGCATGATCTTGGAGGCCGATTAATTGGACTATTTCTCGAAATAAATCAATTACGGTAGCAGCATAAGGTGTAGTACCATATCGTTGGAACCAAAACACTTCTGGGTCGATACCATTCAAATTTTGAAATAAATAATCATTGATCATCGATCACCACGAGCACCATTCACTGTAACATTAGCTCCAGCATCGTTTTTAAAGAAATATGGACCGATGATGCCTTCAGCGTGTAAAGCGACACCATACTGTGCATTTTTCAGGATGCAATGGAACCAGCAGAACTTCTTGAGGATTGTTTTCATTCCATAAACGGCAATCTTACTTGTTTACATCCGTTCAACCAGAAATGAGCTTCATCACTAAACAAAATTTTACGATAAAAAAGTGGATCAACTTCAAGCTGTTCTAGGGCCCAATAAGCAAACAAACGACGCTTTTTATGGTCAAATGGCTTTGGTTCTTGAACCAGTTGGATTTTGTATGGGTTTAGACCAAGATATTTTCCATTTGGTGGATGCACAGAGTCCAATTTGTTGTGAACGTCGACGAATAGACCAATCTGGATCATCATTATGACTTACAACAGCTATGACTCACAACAGCGATATTTTCTTCTGTACTTACAGTTCTTTGTCTTGTTGTTGTTGTTGTTGCATCGAGTAGAGAAAACGTTGTTCGAAATCTATCGGTAGTTCGACGAATAAGCTGCTCTGATGAACGCTTATGTGAACCACAAATTTAACGAAGTACTCTATAAGTTTGGCGACTAGAACACTGATTTTGAAAATAAATTTCAACAATTTGTAAACGTTGTTGCGGCGTGAGTCTTTCCATGATAGTTTGTCAATGCTTACTGAACAGAAATGTCAAAACAAAATGGCTTCTACCTTCTGCCAAATCACAGTTAGCCCCATCGAAAGTTCTATCACTCTAAAAAAAACACCCGATATAATAACCACGCGAAGTATATTCAATCAAATTATTGATACCTTGCTGTCTCTGTTAGTTGATGATGTGTGAATCCAATAATTATTTAACCCCCTTTTTAAATTTCACATCTCATCTTCCAAATTGGTGAAATGAAACGAAAATGTACCACGATAAACTAACCGTGGTTATTGTGAATTTCAGCTGAGGAAATTCTCGATATATTCTGAATGCGTAGGATGATACTCGAGGCATTTCATAGCAAAATGCACATAATAAAGTTTCTCAACCATAACTGCGACGTGCAATAAATTCCATACTATCGAGATCAAACCCCTTCAGGGACTCGGCTAAAAGGATTTTGATAGTAAAATGCAGTTCTGTGAAATGATACCTGGATTAACTGCGTCTGATCCTCATTTTGTCGTTGGCATTTCCTATGTTTGGTGAATCGTATCAAAGGCTGTGTTCAGCTGAAATATATCTACCCCATCTCATGATAATTCGAAAGACTCTAGTACTGAAAGCACACCTCTTATCACATACAATGAATCATTCAACTTCTTCTTGTACTTATGTTTTCTTGGTAGCAGAATTTATCCAGTCGTTCTCAGGAATGAAAATAACAATTTATTTCTGCCAATATTTATTGTTTTACAACAATTGTTTCGGCAATTCCGTTTTGATTTCATCAGACAATTTACTTCTTTTAAATATTTGATAGATTCGGTCTTTACTTGGTGGAAACTCATTTTAATTAAAAAAATGTATATGGGACAGTAATTTATTTCCACAAAAATGTACTACTACAACAATTGTTTCACCACGATGTGGCTTCTTCAGGTATTACATTGTACTGTCTGATGGTATTCAGTATAACCGAGTTTAAATACATTTTTAGGTACGTGACCAAATAATGGAAGCACCAGTCATAAAAACTCTAGGTGTTTATTGGAGTTTGCCGCTAAAAATGCCATTAAGGAAAAATATTCAGTAATGGAGAATGATCGACATCTGTTTGTTCGTTCAAAAGGATTTTACGCGCATTATACCTGTTGATTTCAAGAAATTCTAAAAGTGTTAATCTAGAACTTTTGCTTTCAACGTAGATAATTTCATAATTATTGTTGAAATTATGCCTGAATTCCTTAAGATGATCAGCTTATGTCGAATGTACAGAATTGGATATATAACCCCTTTGGTGTTCTTGGACACGTTTCTTGAATGATCTACCAGTCTGGACAATGTATACTAAAGGGCAATATGCATCAACTTGCAGACTCCGGATTTATTTTCTTTATTTGTACGATCTTTATTGTTTTTTATGTAGGTACTAAGGTTATTAATTGTCTTAAAAGCCGCGTTATAATTGAAACAACTTTTGAAATATTTAGCAATATTTTCAGATAATCCATTGACATAAGATAACGAAAAATAGTTCTGTGTATTGTCCTCTTTTAAGATTGGGTACACGAGATTTAATGCCATTTTTTTTTGTTTATTGGATACCATTTTGTCTATAAAAAAGTGATTGTAACCGTTGTTTGACGCTATTCGTTGAAAAATACTAAAATCATATAAATTATTTAATCTTGTTTTAGTGTCAAACAACGGTTACAATCCCTTTCTTATAGACAAAATGGTATCCAATAAACAAAAGAAAATGGCATTAAATCTCGTGTACGCAATCATAAAAGAGGACAATACACAGAAATATTTTTCGTTATCTTATGTCAATGGATTATCTGAAAATATTGCTAAATATTTCAAAAGTCGTTTCAATTATAACGCGGCTTTTAAGACAATTAATAACCTTAGTACCTACATAAAAAACAATAAAGATCGTACAAATAAAGAAAATAAATCCGGAGTCTACAAGTTGACCTGCAAAGATTGCCCTTTAGTATATATTGTCCAGACTGGTAGATCATTCAAGAAACGTGTCCAAGAACACCAAAGGGGTTATATATCCAATTCTGTACATTCGACATATGCTAATCATCTTAAGGAATTCAGGCATAATTTCAACAATAATTATGAAATTATCTACGTTGAAAGCAAAAGTTCTAGATTAACACTTTTAGAATTTCTTGAAATCAACAGGTATAATGCCCGTAAAATCCTTTTGAACGAACAAACAGATGTCGATCATTCTCCATTACTGAATATTTTTCCTTAAGGGCATTTTTAGCGGCAAACTCCAATAAACACCTAGAGTTTTTATGACTTGTGCTTCCAATATTTGGTCACGTACCTAAAAATGTATTTAAACTCGGTTATACCGAATACCATCAGACAGTACAATGTAATACCTGAAGAAGCCACATCGTGGTGAAACAATTGTTGTAGTAGTACAAACATTTTTGTGGAAATAAATTACTGTCCCATATACATTTTTTAATTAACTTCTTTTACTAAATCGGTCTTCTTAAATACAAGCCTGAGCAAAAAGAAACCTGATAAAATGAAGGTTTGTTTTGAGAATTTTCAGAATTTATTCAAAAGTTTCAATAACAGGGATCGGTTTCAATCTGTCTGGTCGTTATGTGATGATGCCGGTTTATTTCTAGTGATTCTAAAAGGCCTAGTCTATTGCATTTGTTCTCGATATGGAGAACTTCGAACGTCTGGTCAAAATAATGTTCTGATACTTGTAGGTGGTTGGCATAGCTAGAAATCGATTTATTTTTAACGAATGAATTATGCTGTTATTCGATCCTATTCTCGAAAGCTCTGTCTGTTTTTCCAATGTTTAACCTATTCATCGGGTGCTTTTTTAGAGTGATAGAAATTTAAATTGAAATAAAACACATTTGAATTAAGATTGGAGCCAATTTTTTTTTATTTGAAAAATAATTTTATGACATTTATGTTTTGGAAATTATTTTCCCTGCATTTGTCCACCAGGTCTAGCTCTGAGGAACCGCATTCGACCAAACCAATTTTGGACCACTTTTTCGAGTAATTCAGGCCTTATTTAATCAATAACACGAGTTATGTTGGCTTCCAAAGTGTCTATTGTTTCTGGTTTATCAGCATAAACCAATGACTTGACATAACCCCAAAGAAAATAATCCAGTGGAGTTATGTTGCATGATCTTGGAGGCCAATTAATTTTACCATTTCTCGAAATAATGGTATAGCCAAATCTTTCTATCAGTTGTTACGGTAGCAGCATGATGTGTAGTACCATCTTGTTGAAACCAAAATACTTCTGGGTCGATACCATTCAAATTTTGAAACAAATAATCATTGATCATCGATCTGTAACGTGCACCATTCACTGTAACATTAGCTTCAGCATCGTTTTTGAAGAAATATGGACTGCTGATGCCTCCAGCGTATAAAGCACACCATACAGTGCATTTTTCAGGATGCAATGGAACCTGCAGAACTCCTTGAGGATTGTTTCCACTCCATATGGGGCAATTTTGCTTGTTAACATAGCCGTCAAGTGGCTTTAGCTCTTGAACCAATTGGATCATGTATGGGTCTAGACTAAGATCTTTACGTAAAATTTTCCATGTGGTGGATGCAAAGAGTCCAACTTGTTGTGAACGTAGACGAATAGACAAATTTGGATCATCATTAATACTGTGACTTACAGCAGCCATATTTTCTTCTGTACCTATAGTTGTTTGTCTTGTTGTTATTGTTGCATCGAGTAGAGAAAATGGTGTCAGAAATCTATCGATAGTTCGACGAATAAGCTGCTCTGATGGACGATTATGTAAACCATAAATTTCACGAAGAGCTCTATAAGTTTGGCGAATGGAACACTGATTTTGAAAATGAATTTCAACAATTTGTAAACGTTGTTGCGGCGTGAGTCTTTCCATGATAATTTGTCAATGCTTATTGAACAGAAATTTCAAGGCTTCTACCTTCTGTCAAATCAAAGTTATCCCTATCGAAAGTTCTAAAAAAAATACCCCATATAACCTTCTAAGATTGTCAGCCTAGCACGAATTCATATTAACCTATTACAATATTCTTCGTTATTTATGAACCATCTCTGCGGAGCAACTTTTTGTTGTATCAGGACAAGATTGCCTACAATTTCGATGTGAAAAAGTCAGAATTCTCTAACGTAGAAATGTCGCATGAGCTTCAGTAACGTGACCGAAAGTAAACTGGTTCCTCTGAAATCTTGTGCCATATGTATGGCATCGAGTTCGACTGGTTTAACCATATGTATAAGAATTGAAAACAATCAACTCCTGGAAACGATTTGGCGGTCATCTGTCTGTGACCAGACTAACGTTGAGAAGATTTATTATTTTGATGGAGAGAGATATTCGAACATATTTGATCGATACATTGGATGGAGTAGTCCGATATTTTGTGGTGGTTCATTTTAAAAATGGTATAAATAGGTGAAGATTTCGTTTTCTTTCTTTTAGTACTGAAAAACCATCTGAAGATTGTAAACATCCATGAAATATGTATTATTGCTCTCTTTTTAGTTAAGTTTTTCAGTCTTCATCAAATTTCAAGTATTTTTCTGTAGATATTTCGGAGAATAATTCTATAGTCCGTGTAGAAAGTATCCGGAATTTCTTATTTTTCATAATTTTAATATACTTCTGTTTTGTAACATTCTAAGACAAGAATAATGTATAAAATAGGTTGCCAAGATAGTCGGCTATGACCAAAGTTGTATGGCACACTATTTTTCAAATATTGTTGATTGTCAACAGGTATACAATTTATGAAATAATGTCGCAATTAGAAAAAAGAAAACAGGTAGATTATTTGTATGGAAAACGTTTTCAAAACGTTTAAAAGTTAGTGCAATTGACTGAACTGAGAAAAAGTGCTGTATATGAGACAATAAAGAGGATAAATAATGCCATTATTTATCCTCTTTATATGAGGCATAGACCAGTTTCAGGAAGACCGCGTAGGATTAAACGAAGCAATTTAAACGCTTTATTGGCCTTAGGACGACACAATCCTCTGGCGTTTCACAAATTGGCTAACAGATTTGGAAATCAACTAAATATAAAGTAGTCACTGAAAAAACAAGGTTACATATCAAGGAAACCTAAAAAATCCCTATAATGACACCTATCAATATACCAGCGTGATGTTATGCCTCTCGGTATAGTTGATGGTACCATCAATAGTTAAAAGTATTGTGACATTCTAAACGATTTTCTCCTTGAAACGGCGCATGCTTTATATCCAGAGGGGTGGCGTTTTCAGAAGGATAATGCAAGAACACCAAGTGACAACCAATTCATGGCAAGCAGCTTCACTAGATCTCAGTCCCATTGAAAATATATAGGGGCTAATGAAAATTGAAATTGAACGAGCAGCGCCACTAAATAGAGATGATTCAATTCAATCAGTTTTAAAATCCCTGACTACCATCACCGAAAATTATGGAGGTGATCTAGTTTCGTATGTTTCTCGACGTTTAGTCAAGTGTTTACAGTTAAAGGGAGGTTGTGTAAGTAAATAAGATGAATATGTTGTTATAATTTTCTAATTCAAGAATCATATTGACCATATATTGATTTGCAATTTGCTGAGTATGTAAACTTCGAAAAGTAAACATATGAAATTTCCAGCGGTGTTAAAATTTTTCCTTTGACCAATCATTCGTGAACAATGAAGCAAAAACGAGCACTTGTGGTTCTCAGCTTGCATCCATTTAAACTTCCGGCCTGTCATGATATTCAAGAACAAGTTACTCGAGTTGTACCGCCTAACGAAAGAATTTCACTCACCCGATATATCACTGTACTTTTCTATTTTTAACCGCGCCAGAGTAGCGAGTAGTATCCTTTGGCTACTACGAAGCGTTCAGGAAACAATTGCCTCTCGTACTTAATCCACGATCTATCGTGAAGTGAAATCCTCGTCTGGTTGTGTAACGTTATTGAGGTCAATGTCGACAAGCTATAATTCAGAAATTTACGAGCTACCAGACCTCGAACACATAGTGGTATTGCTCTGGTGATTTGCTCATTTACACCAGTCTGTGTTTAGCCTCTTCCTGGTATTTACGACGCGAATTTAGGTTGAGAATATTTGTTGATGACTCACAGACAGCCGCTTCTTTCTGAAAATTAAAATACACGTAGAAATATTTGAAAATTAAATGTAATCACCGAAAATTAAATATCTGGTATATTTCGGTTTATTCACTGAATATTACTGAATATATGACCATAAAAAAATTAAATAATCCAGTTATAGAACTAAATAGCAATATTTGGAATAAACTAGTATACCTACTGAAACCTTATACATATGCAACTCATTTATAAAGATTAACCAATTGAAAGAACTCGAAGAAACAGAATTTATTAGCAAAATAAAAATAACTCGAATAAGACAAACTAGAAAAAACTCTGTAGTAAATATATAAATGAAATATGTGTAGGACACTAGTGTTTCTGAAAATTTAAGCTTCGTCAACAACAATCAAAATGAATTAATATCGGGTGTTGTTTTTAGAGTGATAGAACTTTCGATACGGATAACTGTGATTGATTTGACAGAAGGCAGAAGCGATGTTGTTTTGACATTTCTTTTCAGTAAGCATTGACAAATTATCATGGAAAGACTCATGCCGCAACAACGTTTAAAAATTGTTGGAATTTATTTTCAAAATCAGTGTTCTATTCGCCAAACTTATAGAGCACTTCGTGAAATTTATGGTTTCCATAATCGTCCATCAGGGCAGCTGATTCGTCGAACTATCGATAGATTTCGGACAACATTTTCTCTACTCGATGCAACAACAACAAGACAAAGAACTGTACGTACAGAAGAAAATATCGCTGCTGTAAGTCATAGTGCCATAGTGTCCAACAAGTAGGACTCTGTGCATCCACCACATGGTAAATTTTGCGTAAAGATGTTGGTCTACACCCATACAAGATCCAACTGGTTCTAGAACTAAAGCCACTTGACCATAATAAGCGTCGTTTGCTGATTGAGCCCTAGAACAGCTTGAAGTTGATCCACTTTTCTATCGTAAAATTGTGTTTAGTGATGAAGCTCATTTCGGGCTTGAACGGCTATATAAACAAGCAAAATTATCGTATATGGAGTGAAAACAATCCTCAAGAAGTTCTGCAGGTTCCATTGCATCCTGAAAAATGCCCAGTATGGTGTGCTTTACACGCTGGAGGCATTATCGATCCATATTTCTTTAAAAACGATGCTGGAGCTAATGTTACAGTGAATGGTGTTACTCGTTACAGATCGATGATCAATGATTATTTGTTTCAAAATTTGAATGATATCGACCCAGAAGTATTTTGGTTCCACCAAGATGGTGCTACACCTCATGCTGCTACCGTAATAATTGATTTATTGAAAGAAAGATTTGGCGATAACATTATTTCGAGAAGTCGTCCAATTAATTGGACCCCAAGATCATGCGACATAACTCGACTGGATTATTTTCTTTGTCAAGTCATTGATTTATGCTGATAAACCAGATACAATAGACGCTTTGGAAGCCAATATAACTCGTGTTATTGATGAAATAAGGCCTGAATTACTCGAAAAAGTGGTACAAAATTGGTCTGGTCGAATGCGGTTCCTCAGAGCTTGTCGTGGTAGACATAGGCCGGAAATTATTTTTAAAACATAAATGTTATAAAATCATCTTTCAAATAAAAAAAAAATTGGCTTCAATCTCAATTTAAATATGTTTTTTTTCAATTTAAAGTTCTATCACTCTAAAAAAACACCCCATATATCTAACTAGTAAAAGAATTACTCCAACAGAAATCCATACTGTAATATGAACATTTCATTAACTAATTTCAGAGATATATGTAAATCTACTAAATACACAATAACACATCGAGTACACCTTGAAAATTTGTGAAATTTGGTGACAAGCAAAGACCACTTATCAATATAATGCTGTGTTGAGAATCTTCAAATTCGAAAAACTTTACAATGGTTGAATTTTGAATTCAACTCAAAGTAAAATTTTTTCCATGATGATATAAGATCTGGATAGCATTTTCATATTCCAATGGTGAAATCAACTTAATAGGAAAAACTCTTTTTATGATGGAGTTTGAAATTTTAATGAGTTAGCAGATTGTATTAAGAACCTGTGTTATTTCCAAGAAATTGTTTAATTACTTACGCAATTATAAGATATCAGTATTAAGTATAGATGGTATTGTATTACTAGCAAATTGCTAAATAAAGCTTGCTTACTTACAATATAAATATAATAAAATAAATTCATTGAGTTTTTACTTGGTAACAGTTGATAATTTGAGAATATCCTTTATGGAAATTAATTCTAAAGCTATTCTTGAAATATTATGAAAAGTATTTCTGAAACTATTATAAAGATTATCATATTCAACTATATTATTTAAATATTTTAATATATTTTAATTTCAAAAAATTATATTTAATAATTATAACTTCAAGAATTAAATTAAAATAATGTCATATAAGTACCACTTATATCAAACGACATATAAAATAAACATTCATTATAAGACATCCAAATGATATAATAAAATCAAATATCATTCGGATGTCTTATAATGAATGTTTATTTTATACGTCATTTGATATAAGTGGTACTTATATGACATTATTTTAATTTAATTCTTGATGTTATAATTATTAAATATAATTTTTTGAAATTAAATATGACTTATATTGAAATATTTAAATAATTTTATCTACCTTCTATCAAGTACTAACCTCTAATTATGTTATAATCAACTATAATTATAAGATAATAATTATAATAAAATGAATTTTATTTCATTATTGTTATCCATTATAATTGTTTCTGCAACAGTTTCAGAATTTAGTGCTATAGTATTTCAAGAATAGCTTTAGAATTTGTTTCTTTGAAGGGTTTTTCAAATTTTTTAACTGTTATCAAGTGAATACTCAATATATTCAGTTTTATTATATACTGATTCAAGCGCAAATGTCAGTTTTCTCTCAAATTCGAATTTTTGAGCAGTGTATATTACAGCATTCACCAAATGGACTCAAATTCATGATTTATATAGTTGAAAAAATTCAGTTGACAAAATATTTTTACATAGGAGTAATACATAAATGGACCAAATGCTTTTGAAGGTTACAAAAATACTAAAGATAGCCCTCTACCCTCTTATTAGGATGAAAAATTGTGAGATAAATTCACCGAATGAACGTGATTTAACAGAATTCGAATTCTCCCAAAGTATTCATGCATGAGGTAATACAGTTGACGCCAAATAAACTTCGTTCGCTTTGTGTCTACAAATAGGCTTATTATAATTCTTACCCAACCATATAAGGAATACGAGTGACCTCAAATTAGTTTAAAAAACTCATTTATATGTTGATATGTGGCCACGTCTAGGGCGTTATGACTCGTATTAATTCGAAAGGAGGGGTATATCCGCATTTTATTCAGGACGTATAGATCCATAAATCAATTCTCAATTACTCTGAAACAGATGGGCATATGTCCCGGATGGTTTTTTATTTGCCGTTGGAATATTTCAGATGTGTGTAAGTTTTTCGATATACCAGTAGCAACAGCAGAAAATGTCACATCCATTGTGTGTGGGGGACCCGCAAAGAAAAGGACGCCACAGGTTAAACAGATCTACATTTAAGCACGCAGCATATCCTCGCGAACTACAGTATTGTGCTTAAAAGCGTGAACATCGAATAAAGGATGATCGAGTCAGTATTTAACGATTTGTGAGTGAATTATAGGCAACACTGTAACATATAATTGTAAAAATTATGAATTGGAATCCACTAGTTGAAATTTCTAATTAAGAATTAATAAAATATCAGAAATCTGTTGGAAATTTTCAGTATGTACAATGCAATGGTGCATCTTGGAAATTTTGTTCGAAAGAACAAAGAACGAAGAAGGAAGTTCGCGACACTTCGCGCAGAAGGCAGTTCGCGAATAGAGAGTTGAGGAGGGAACGTTTTAAGCGAAAGTTCGATATAGAGTACAAAGACAAAGCTCAGTTACTGTTTTTGTATTAAACGTTTTAATGTTGTTTTACTAAGATGTTCAAATATAATTTCAATCTTGTAAATGAACTGTATAGTATAGTCCGTTTTTATTCTACGCTTAGGAAGATATAGGCCGATTTATCTATCAATACTCCTAGACATTGATACTAAAATAGCCCATATAATAACAAACAAATATTAAAAATATTTTAAACAATGAAACCTGCGGTAGAAATTATTCAGATAATATTCGCTACAGCATAACTAAATACATTAATGATTTCTCGGAAATTCTGCTTCGTATTCAGGGAAATTCTGCAAAAATATCTTTCAAAATCTACCATTGAATATTTTTCATTGACTTACTTGAATAACTTCAGAACATTCCCTAAAACATAATCCCTGAGCGTCAACATGAAAATGACATCTCATATTAATCACAATTATCATTCAACCATTACATACATCAGTGTTTTATCGGCATTTCAACAATCGATTATCAATCAAGTTATTGTTCTTTGGCCCAAAGTAACATTTGAATACAATAATTTTGAAAAAAATGAAATCATTGATGTGGGTTTCACAGAAATTGCTCATTAGCGAGTAGAACTTATGCTGCAGAATATCTCGAGAGGAGGCATCCAAAAGAATCCAGTTTTCTGAGGCTCTTGAACAGATTTGCAGAAACAGGATGTGTTAAGTATCAGGTGTTGTTTTTTTTAAGAGATAAAACTTTAAATTGAAATAAAACACAGTTAAAATGAGATTGAAGCCAATTTTTTTTAAATGAAAGATAATTTTATGACATATGTCCACCACGACCATCTCTGAGGAACCTCATTCGACCAGACTAATTTTGGACCACTTTTTAGAGTAATTCAGGCCTTATTTCATCAATAATACGAGTTATGTTGGCTTCCAAAGCGTCTATTGACATAACCCCAAAAAAAATCCAGTGGAGTTATGTCGTATGAACTTGGAGGCCAACTAATTGGACTTTTTCTCGAAATAATGTTATCGCTAAATCTTTCTTTCAATAAATCAATTGTTACGGTAGCACCATGAGGTGTAGCACCACCTTGTTGAAACTAAAACACTTCTGGATCGATACCATTCAAATTTTGAACCCAATAATAATTGATCATCGATCTGTAATGAGCACCATTCACTGTAACATTAGCTCCAGCATCGTTTTTAAAGAAATATGGATCGATAATGCCTCCAGCGTGTAAAGCACACCATACTGGGCATTTTTCAGGATGCAATGGAACCTGCAGAACTTCTTGAGTATTATTTTCACTCCATATACAACAATTTTGCTTGTTTACATAGCCGTTCAACCCCGAAATGAGCTTCATCACTAAACACAATTTTACGATAAAAAAGTGGATCAACTTCAAGCTGTTCTAGGGCCCAATCAGCAAATGAACGACGCTTATTATGGTCAAGTGGCTTTAGTTCTTGAACCAGTTGGATCTTGTATGGGTGTAGACCAAGATCTTTACGCAAAATTTTCCATGTGGTAGATCCACAGAGTTCAACTTGTTGTGAATGTCGACGAATAGATAAATCTGAATCATCATTAACACTATGTATGATTTACAGCAGCGATATTTTCTTCTGTACGTACAGTTCTTTTTCTTGTTGTTGTTGTTGCGTCGAGTAGAAAAAATGTTGTCCGAAATCTATCGATAGTTCGACGAATAAGCTGCTCTGATGGACAATTATGTAAACCATAAATTTTACGAAGTGCTCTATAAGTTTGGTTAATAGAACACTGATTTTGAAAATAAATTTCAACAATTTGTTAACGTTGTTGCGGCGTGAGTATTTCCAAGATAATTTGTCAATGCTTACTGAACAGAAATATCAAAGCAACATGGCTTCTACCTTCTGTCAAATCATAGTTATCCTTATCGAAAGTTCTATCACTCTAAAAAAAACTCCCGTTACAAAAACAAACGGGATAAAATCGGTCATTAACGAAGGCTGAATGTAACAGAAGATCCACACACAAGCCAAAGAAAGCTTAGTGTAGCCTGCAGTATAGTGGGTGTTCAATTCAACAACTTTTGACCTCAGATTCTTCATCACTGAGTCCAACCTAGTCATTTTCAGCTCAAATATAGAAAATAACAGACATTTCGGCGACTCGACGCAGCTGCCTCATGTGACAGAAAAAAGGATACCTCTGTAGTATTAAGTTTTTCTAGAAATTTTAATGAACATATTTTCGGAGTCAGTGAACTGTTTCGGCTCATAAATGTACTTGAAATCTTATCTGTAAATTCAAAGTTTCTAACTTGTGTCTCACGAAAATTATTGCCAATGGGATAGATTAAATTGATCACGAATTATTCATGCGTTAATGCAATTTGATCGTTTCATATCATTTTCAGTCCAAAAATAAAAAAATAACGAAGAAATGATTGACACTCTAGAATTAACGCGCAAAAATTTTGTTGCAGCAAATATTGTGAATCCGTCAAGGTTTGCTGACAAATTTTCGATCTATGGCGGAAAAACAACAGAACGTTTTGTTCATACAAACGCGAATATTTGAAACAACTGCCTGTTAAGTCCAACGAAATCTTGGATAATTAAAAAAGCAATTTTCTTCGTAATTTCCGGTATAGTTTTACCCTGATTGCACAAACCCGAACTCTGAATATTTTTTCAGGTGAAAAATTAACATCGAAAACATCTGACCCCTCATTTCGAAGTTTTGCGGTTGAAACCATCTAACTTTTTCCACAAACGCACTTTCGCTGAGTCTGCTAGCAAATAAGACCCTCTTGTCAGTGTTGCCAGATGTTCTCATTTATTCATGCTCAAACTGATGTCAAGTAACAGGTATTTTTCTTCAGAGAACATAGTAAATTTAATTTTCATTGCGTCAATTTTTTTATGGAATTGTTGGACATTAACTTCTGAAATTTATATTTTACCCTGTTGAATTTTCAAGCTATAGTGAACACGATTGACAGTCATGATATTTCTGTTTTTTCAAAATGCTGTGGAAATACGTTGAAAAATATATATCCTCCCTTATTACAAAATCCCTTATACATGATGCCCAAGTTATCTCTGGCCAAATTTCACAAGGTGATTCTACAGGCAAGTGCTACACAAAAGTTTCTATAAAGTATGGTTAAATTATCTTCCGTTGTAAAGGTATTCAAGATTCTACCGAATATTATGTAACGTTTCACAATTTTTCTACTAACACCATAGCATAACTTGCAAATTATCATCTTATACCATTGGAAAGAGAGACAAATTCTCTCTACACTAGGGTGGTTCCATGGAGATTTTCGGAAAATACTTATAATAGGGTGGTTATGGATCATAAAATTTTCTTCAGCCATAATCTTTGGTCAAAGTTTACTCTAAATTCCGTCCCATTTCCTTGAAAATGAATTTCCACCTATCCTGCAACTATTTTTCTATTGTCTTTTTTAAAACAAAATTTGGAAAATGAAATTTTTGATTTATTGGATTACATGCCTCTAAAATAACGGCTTCAAATTTGGTTTCACTATTAAAACTGAAATAATTTTAATTGGACCAATTTAAGTAAGTGCATGATATCTGATTTTATTACCCATTTAACTTTATTTTCGAATAGTATTTCTTCAATAAGGATTATTACATCTTCAGATAGTATATTAGGAAATAAATTTACCACAATAAATGAGACTAATTTTGTATTGGGTTGTATTTCGATATCTTTATTTTTAAAATTAAAACAAATTGTAGAAATTACTATGTTTTACTACCAATAAAAATATATTTTACACATTTTCTTGTGACTCGAGTTTCAGGAAATGAACTATTCCATCATCAGACAACTGAAGACAAACAACAGATAAACAAAAGTGATAAATATTTTGAATATTTCAATAGACAACACCTAATAGTGGTACAGAGGTTTACAAGCGGAACGTGATAAAAACCCGGTTAAAAAAGAGGGGCCTTCTAACAGGTATCGGAATGTCGGCAATCGACAAAGAAGGTGGTACCCAAATGTCTCAAATAATATTTTGGGGTTACATAGCTCGGTACAGTTATTCATTATTTTTACGTTATTTTGTTGTACATCCCAAATATTTGGATTTACATAGCTCCATACAGTCATTCCTTATTTTTTAAATTATTTTTATTGTGAACGAATTTGAAAATTTTAATAATCAAGTTTCTTTTTATTTGAATCTACATGTAAAATTTTCTTAAGATTTTCTTTTGTCGAAAGGAATTACTAATTTTTAAAGAATGAGTGGCAAAAGTTGAATTTTTATTTACTTTTCAATAAATTAATTTTATGTTCGTTGAAAAAGATTTTAAACAGATGTTACTTTTTGAATATCTCAAATATTTTCGATTTACAGATCTTTATTTTTGTCAACATTCTCCAATAATCATCACTTCTTCAAATACTCGATCTGATATAAAAAATAGATGCAAATTTCAATTTGGCTCCCATAGATAATCATTTGACTTTCAGAAGAATTCGAGTATTCCCCAGTTCGCACGCAGAATTAGAGGTCAAAATTACTCACATACCACTAGAAAACACACGAACTGACAACCTCGCCTTAATAAAATTCCATGGCATTCCTGGGGAATACTTTGGACGGAAATGTGATACGCATGTTGGGACGACCTTCGAGCAGGGAACGGCGATAGGTCGAGGACCCGGTTTCCCTTTCGAATTGTTTTTCCACCCCAGAACCCATAAAAGAAATATATTCTGATGTGGGATGGGTTTGTTTTGTTATGTTCAGCTTGAGATCGAAACCAGGACACTGGGAATAAAATGCGATTCAGAAGGAACCCGAGAATTGGTTACGATAAAGTTATGAAATTGCTAGGAACTTGGCAGCTTTACAAATCATGCTTAAATATTCGCTGCCAGTGAGAAAAACTCCATGATTCTGGAATTTTTATAATTATATCTACAATATTTTACATCTATAAGCTGAAAAGATACGGTTTTGATGCAGCTTCGTTTCAACATCGGAATCCCACAGGGCTCTAATCTAGGACCAGTGTTGTTTTTAGTTTTCATTAACGACATGCCTGATTATGTTCCTGAAGTGAAAACTACTCAATTCGTGGATGACAAAACGTTTGAGGTTGGGTCCGGTGACCTGCAGGGTTTACGGGAGCAGGTTTGAACGGGACTCATGAATGGTTTACGGCTATAGGCATGAATGAAAGTAAAACACGGACGTTAACTTTGAGTTTAAGATTGGGGTGTGGTACAGATGCCTGTCTGATTTCTGGGAGTGCATCTAGACGCTTCACTTACCTGGGGTGCGCATGTGGATGATAACAGCACTCAGCAAAAATATATTTGCTTTGAGCACACTGATATCCGTTTATTTTGCTCTGGTAGAGTCTAAGCTGAGATATGGTGTCATATTGTAGGGCAACTCTGCCCGAGGAGAATCAGTTTTCAGTTTGCAGAGACGTGCAATAAGAATTTTGGGTGGGCTTGTATATAGGGAATGTTGCAAGCATCTTTTCAAGGGGCTTGAATTACTAACCTCTCCATCCATCTTCATACATGAAAACTTAGTATATATACATAACAATAATAAAAGTTATCGTTTGCAATCTGATATACACGAGCATAACACCAGGAATAAATCACTCATTAGGAAAAACTTTTTACGATTGAAAAAATCTCAGAACGGTCCAGAATATCATGCGACGTTTCTGTATATTAGACTACGTCTTGAACTTAAAAGCCTTCCAGCTGCAAAGTTAAAAAAACAAATAAAGGAAATACTGATCGATGTCTGTTACTTAATAGATGAATACGAGTCATTATGGAGAAAATGAATTCATGTCTGTTTTGGTTTCATTTTATCTTTAGAATTATTCACATATTTTAATATTAGCCTTATACATATTCAATTTCAAAAAATTATATTTTATAATTATAACTTCAGGAATTGAATTAAAATAATGTCATATGAGTACCACTTATATCAAACGACATATAAAATAAACATTCATTATACGACATCCAAATGATATAACAAAATCCAATAAATAAAAATTGTTAACCAAAATCCTATAAATTAAATATTTTGAGTAGACAAAATTTTGTTTTTGCTGATCAATCTTATGAAAATAAATATCTTTCAAAAATGTTTAACATAATCTTAAGAATTTCTTCATAAAACTATCTTACTTAGAATATTCAATATTATTGGATATCTAACTACTTTCTATAAAATCTCAAGATATGTAAAAACATTACTGAAAAACAAGTTTTAAGAGAGACTTCGTCAGTACTCAAATAATTCATATTCAAAAATATAACATCAATCAACAACAAATATTTACTTATGTTCAGAAAGTAACTTAGTTAGATATCCAATAATATTGAATATTCTAAGTAAGATAGTTTTATGATGAAATTCTTAAGATTATGTTGAACATTTTTTGAAAGATATTTGTTTTCATAAGATTGATCAGCAGAAACAAAATATTGTCTACTCAAAATATTTAATTTATAGGATTTTGGTTGTCAATTCTTATTTATTGGATTTTGTTATATCATTTGGATGTCTTATAATGAATGTTTATTTTATATTTCATTTGATATAAGTGGTACTTATATGACATTATTTTAATTAAATTCCTGAAGTTATAATTATTAAATATAATTTTTTGAAATTAAATATGTAGAAGGCTAATATTAAAATATTTATATAATTTCATATACCTTCTATCAAGTATTAACCTCTATTCATGTTATCTTTACAACTGATTTATTATCTATTAATTTTATATTGTAGATGTAACTTTTATCTATGCACTTTTTTTAATTTATATATATTTATACTTTATTGTTTACTAATTTTAGTTTGTAAATATTTTTTTTATCTATACACTTCAATTTAATACTATTGTATTAAATATGATTACCTGTACATCTTTTAATTTTGGAGTGTAAATGTTGTTTTATCTTTACCCACTATGTAAGTATTTATGTGTATGTGTTTGTTTATTTTAATTTATAAATATGGCTTTATATTTGCAATTTCAATTTTTATGCCGTTCTAGAAAACTGCTTAGCTTTCTGTTTCTATCTTTGTGTTGAGATATTTTTATTTTATTAGTACTTATCTCAGCTTCGCGGTTATTTTTTTATGAGGGTAATGATGAAAGCCCTATGGATCATCGATTGATACGATGACATTTTTTGTGGATATGGGCGATTGTAGTCAATAGGAATACATATATCAGTGGATGTGGGTTTTATGAACAAGTTAAATTCTATTTTACCATTCAGAGATCTAAAACTGTTATTCTATTGTTTGATTCTTTTTCTAATTTGAATTTCATTTTTGGGTGAATATTATTTAAGAAATTCAAAAATTGACTCAGTTGTCTGGATGTTCCGGAAATACACGTGAGTATATTGTCTACGGTTCTATAACAGAAATGAATATTCACGGGTAATTTTGAATTGAAGATTTTATTTTTTATTTCGGACATAAATCTTTTTGGTGGGTAAGGTTCAAACTCCACGTGAGTGTACGAGGTACCTTTCCCAACTCAATATAAAATCAAAAAGCAGGCTTTAAAAAAACAATTTCTGGTACTTTATTGACTCAATAAATATCACAAAGTTTTTTCAAAGTTGAGACTCTCTTTAACCGAAGGTACAACTTGTCAAAATGAACCATTCCAACAGAAATTGTCTATACAAAATGTTCAAGGGGACAGAGTTCTGGCGACGCCAGTGAACATGCGGCCTAGATAGTGGAAGAAAGTTGAACACATACATCCGCATAAGAATTCTATACTAAAACTAGCCCAGTTAGGTTATGTTAACCGCTGCGACTTTTTTCTCTTCCCAAAACTAAAATTGCCCCTTCGTGGCACCCGTTTTGAGTCGATTGAAGCCATAAAACAAAATTCGGCGCGAGAGCTAAAGTCCATCCGGAAAGCGCCTATAAAAAATGTTTCGATAATTGGAAGTGCCGTTGGCATAGATGTATTGGAGCAAACGGAGCCTATTTTGAAGGCGACCCAATAAATTTTGACGATTAAATGTAAAAATGTTGTTTTAATTGAAAATTCCCGGTACTTTCTTGACAGAGTAGTAAGAATACAAGCGCAAGTTTCGAAACTTGTTGGTTTCTCGTTAGTACTCAGTTATATGCTACAATTTCAAATCTCCAACGCACCTATATTCGCTCTGCACAGCAAAACCGATGTATTTATCATACGAAAGCGCTTTCCAGTGCACGCAAATGTACACACACGACATACTCTTGGAGTTGTGCGTTTTGAACGCAGAATTAAAATTTGTAGAAAGGTAAAACAGAAATGCTCTGTTCGATATTTAAGATATTGAAAAAACTTTCTATTAAATAATTTGAAATAACTTTCTATTAGGTGAAAAATCCCGCTTTTCATTATTTTATTTTGAATTGAACAGTTTTTTCAACACTCGTAACTTTTTCCCTTCGAAAATTTCATAAAAGCGATATTTGGTGAAATGGTTCAATTCAGTCAGTGCTTCCTCATGTTGAAAAAAGTCTCAACCTTGAAAAGAACTTGAATTGTAGACATGTATCTGAATATAAGGTCGATGATCCAACATGTCAAGTGTACAAGCCAAACAAAATACGATTTCCACTGATATTGGCGCCATAACGTCTGGATTAATCGTTCGAGTCATTGACAGTTTTTTTGTATGAATATATTTTGTACTATCTTTTACTGACCGAGTACGTATCGTTATGAATAGAACAGTTACGTCATTCGTTCTTTGTGGATCACCTTACACATTCTTCAAACTCTTGTTATTATTTTCAGCTCGTTGCAACCTGTTAAGTCAGATTTCGAAATATCACTGTCATTTCAATTTAAATAGATACAGATCTTAACGACATAGGGACGTTCTATTAATTGATTAACATTTCTGTGGGATCAATATTGCAACAAAGTGTGCTTTTTTATATTCATGAAACCATTCCGTTACGATTTCAATCCAGTTTATGTTTGTTTAATGGCTCATTTCCACTCATCAAGATGAGTTTTCAATCTAAATTATCTCTGAAATCTAGAAAAAGGTTCTTCATAACATTTAATGAAAAAGCTGACATTCTCGAGAAACATTCATTTGAAGGTGAATAATGGAAAATTTTAACTTGTGCGAATAGAGGGCTATGTCATTGTGTAGGTGGAAAGAAAGAGGCAATAATGAAGTCTACAAATCGTATTTCACAGGATATTAGCAAGCCTCAGAATCTAATCCACGCCAAATTTAACGAGCGCTTCAAAGAAATTTACGAATAATAAAATTCATATTTACAATCGACGAGTGTCGTTTTGCCAATGTCCAGAGAGTGAACTGATTAATTTAAAAGTAAAGACCCACGCAATTTTCAGCTATCTTCACACTACAGAATGCGTAGCATTTAAGTCCCGTTACTTCCAAGTTCTTATTGTGTAGGATTCATTTGAAGGTTTTTTCCATATGGTAATTGTCTTAAAAAAATAATTCATGGTGGTGGAGTCGACTGATCTACCTATTCGATGTATCAACTTTTTTCAGGTAGTTCAAATGAGCCGGTAGGTCAAAGGAACCGTTACGACATTTACTCGTGACGTTGTCTGTGATCTCAAAAAATTGAGGAAAATTGAGAAATATCACATTTTCTTTCCTTTGTATAAACAGGGAATCGTACTGCAATGAAAATGTTTTTATCAGTTAGATCGGTCTTTCAATATTTCTCCTTTCTATGGTGGTTTAACATGACACTTTTATTTCCAATTATTTGACAGGTGACAGTAAAACTTAAGAACTGAATTAACTAAATGAATTTGAATATTCTTCAGACATAAAGTTATCCCATACCTTTTCGACCTGAATTTTTGGGTTTTTTCAAACAAACTTTGAAAATAGATGAATTTATTACAAATATTATGAGTTTTGAGTCTTCCTGTTGAAATATCAATTTGAAATTAAGTATCTTCAATAACGAGTGTGATTAACATATTTCTACTCCCAATATAAAATTCTTCTTCTTAGATTGATGAAACTAAACAAAAGAGAATGAAACATATTTTTAATTATATCATTACTTCAATTTATTTTTTCTAGATTACCAGGAATTTTGAAAAAATTCAAAAATTGTTCATCCAAGAGACAAACAGAACATGAATTGGAGAATATTATAAACTCATTCCATTTGGGGAACTTCATATCATTAATTTCAAATTGACTTTTTCAATATATTGTTTCAACAGTTCTTAATTCGAAACAATTTTAAACAATTGAATTATCAAGCCGTTTTTTAAAATGAATTAAAAAATTACGGAATAACTTCCAAATTGATGTGATAAGTCCTTCTGTTTGAACAAATGATGTTTAATTGTTGTGTTAAACAATGTGTAAAAGTTTTTCATATTAAGAAAAAAATTTTCGACGTATTTATTCAAGGTTTATAGTTCGAGTAAATCACATTTATTTGATTATAGCATTTCGCAATACGTCAAATTAATTATTTCAGTAAGTGGAGTTGTGAAAAATATCCACTAAAGGCAAGAAGTTAAGAACTTTTTGAATTTTATTTAACAATTATGCGATCTTGAATGTTAACGGGGACTATTAAATGAATTAATCAATACAGCAGATATTTTAGTCCAAATAAATAGGGAGTACGAGGTATAGCGAACAGAAAGATCTTCAATTCGAAACAGTGCAACTTGCATTTGTATGGCAGTTCAAAATTCAAATACAGCCGAATAGATTTCGATGATCGTTTCGGCATTAGCTAGCTCAACAAATGAAAAACAGCGCGTCCAAAAAGTGTCGCGGGTATTTGTTTTGGTGCAGCATTTGAAACTGATCGACAGAGGGGATCGTAGTGTCCGCCATTTTGTGGAGTTTCAGTCACGATGGAGCAGTACCCGGAAACGCATCGCGTTTTTTGCGTACGACCGTATTATCGCAACGGTGATTTAATAGTGGCTTCTCAACTTTTGTATCGTGCAGAATATCGTACACTCCATGCATTTAGTGACGACAGTATTAGAAAATAGATCTGGATGTTGAAGAATTCAGGTGCAACGGTAAAAATTCAACACTCTGACTGCCCTCGTTCAGTCCGCGACAAAGAAACGATTTGAGAAGTGGAGGCGTCAGTTCGTCAAAATCCGTCTTTATTCATACGAAAGCGAGGCCAATCATTAAACATAAAAATATCGTCATTTGATTTTCAAGAAAGATTTGCATTTAAAAGCCTATAAAATTGAATTGGTTCAAAAATTGAAGGGTACAGACTATGCTAATCGATTGAATTTTGCCAACGAAATGTTACAGTCTTCTAGAGGCATAATCGGTCCTTATTTTCATGGAGATCGACGAGACCGACCACTCCATGTGAATAGTGACCGTTATTGCGATATTCTGCGAAACTTTCTGGGTCCAGAGTTACAGGAAATTCAAGTTTCAACTAAAGAACGTAGTTTCAAATCAAGCAATGGGAGCTGTTAACGAATTATTTCCTAATAAGGTCAATTTGCGTAAAAGCTACATCAACTGGCCTCTTAGAAGCCCCGATCTTAGTCCGTTTGACTATTTTGCATGGGAATACCTTAATAGCAAGATATATGAGAATGATCGTCTATGTGTCTGTGTGATCGTCCATCTTTGTTCTCGATTAGAAAAGTGGCAGTAACGTAACTCTTTTTGGACAACTTGCATATGGGAAGCAACCATACTGGACATAAGAATGTGATAATAGCTTAGTTATAATATCTTTCCTTCTGGGCCAAGAATTTGGCTTTATTTTGCATTTGAATATTTCAGGCATAAAACTCACCACGAACTGGAGTGGTCTTGTTAATATCTATATTTTGATGGGATAAGGTTTGTAAATGGTATAATTTCGCAAATGTCTTCAGCACATATCGCTTGAAGCATAATTGCATTTTAATTAGTTCGTGATTCAATTCGATTAGAAATTAATAAGTTTCAATACAGAATGCGGGAGTTATTCACACACATCCTGAATTTTCGGTTAATTGGAAATCATTTGTACATGTTTGGATGGAATTAGACAATGTCGAACTTGTTTACAAGAGTAACCGTAACTGTAGGACTCCAGGACTGAGTGAGTAGGTTTAATCCATGTTTGGTTGGAACTTAATTGAATCGTTATCTAGGCGAGATCCTATTAATCGTCTAAATCAGCTTCGATCTAACAAGGAAATTTAAGTCGTCATGAAATCGTTGGCGGATTCTTAACTGTAGACGCTCTATGCAGGAGAGGTTCCAGAATTAATTCATTCAGACAACCAGACGGTTTTTGTTGCCACAGAAGATTTTGTTGCCTGATTGAAATCGTAGGACCCATGCATAGTCAATATGCTATAAATTTAGAGCATGGTAGTTGAGGGTTAAAATGAACATTAATGACTGAAAGGAAGTAATTTATATCCAGGGTGGTCGAACGGAAACTTTGCACCTCGATTTTCCGACTTTAAAATGAAAGTGTGGAAAATCGCTCGGACCTGTCGATTACTGATTCGACGGAACAACTTTTCCGCCTTTTTCATCCCCCTACCGGGGGTGAGCCCTCGATTTTGAATAGGAATAAGGGGTACTGCGATAACTAATTTTGAAGAACGTATCGAGTACTATCTGGCCCTAAAATTTTGCTTCAAAATATTCATCTATAATGAAATAACAGCGAAAATAGTGAAAGACGCAATGTGGAATTTATCTCGAGAATATTATTCGTATCCGACACACTTCAAAGGTATTTAATAGTTATGTTGTGAATTTTTCGTCCAAAAAAGTATTAATTTTTTGTCCAAAAAGTAGACGGACTATGTTTTTGATTTACCTTAGTCTATCTTGAATTTTTATAAAAGTTAGAAGTGTGTCAATGTGATTGTAAACTTGTAGTAAAATTAAAATGGTGTATTTCGCAGAAGAAAGGGTGAAAATGATAAAATTATTTCTTAGAAATAACGACTCTATGCGAACAACAGCGGCTTTATTTAACTGATGACATCCTGGAAAAAATGTATCCGCTGCTTACGTTGTGCAACTGGTTGCCAAATTTGACATTACTGGTTCAGTCGGAAACAAAAAGGGGGTGCATGAAAGAGACGAAGCGAGAGACATGGATGGCTGTCTTAGGTCATGTAGCAATGGATCCGACATTGCGTTCTAGGAAATTGTCCGATGTATCTGGTGTGTCACGCACAAGAATCATGAGAATCTTGAAACAACATAAATTCCATCCTTATAAGATACGATTGGTTCAGGAACTGAATGAGGATGATCCCGATCGCCGACTCCAATTCTGTGAAGTGGTCAGTGAAATGATTAACGGTAATCGAAACTACATGTTCGATATCGGTTTTTCGGACGAGTGTTCATTTTACCTTAACGGCATTGAGAACCGGCTTAACTGTCGGTATTGGTCAGATGAAAATCCAAGATTATTTCGTGAGGTGCTTACTCAGAGGCCCCAAAAATTAAATGTTTGGACGGGTATTTATGGAAATCACATAATCGGCTCTTTTTTCATACCCGGTAATGTCACTGACCAAATTCATTTAGATCTATTGGAGAACGCTAATTATCCAGCCCTCGTGCAAGTATTGGAGAATGCAGAAGACCATCAGATGATCATTTTTCAACAAGATGGCGCACCACCTCATTTCGTCCAACTGATGCGTTATTTCTTAGATGAAAATTTTCCTCACGCCTGGATTGGAAGAAAGAGACATACTACTCTGTCAAGAAAGTACCGGGAATTTTCAATTAAAACAACATTTTTACATTTAATCGTCAAAATTTATTGGGTCGCCTTCAAAATAAGCCCCATTTGCTCCAATACATCTATGCCAACGGCACTTCCAATTATCGGAACATTTTTTATAGGCGCTTTCCGGGATGGACTTTAGCTCTCGCGCCGAATTTTATTTTATGGCTTCAATCGACTCAAAACGGGTGCCACGAAGGGGCAATTTTAGTTTTGGGAAGAGGAAAAAGTCGCAGGGAGCCAAATCCGGCGAATACGGTGGTTGCTGAAGCACGTTTGTTGAGTTTTTCGCGAGAAAGTCAGTCACAATCGTAGCTCGGTGAGAAGGCGCGTTATCGTCATGCAAAATCCATGAGTTGTTCGCCCACAAATTTGGCCGCTTCTTACGGATACGCTCACGCAAACGTTTCATAACGCCTAGGTAATACTCCTTGTTTACCGTCTGACCCTCTGGAACGAATTCGTAGTGCACCACGCCACGGATATCGAAGAAAACAATGAGCATCACCTTCATTTTCGAGCGGCTTTGGCGTGGTTTTTTCGGTTTCGGCTCATTTTTTGCCACCCATTCCGATGATTGCTGGCTTGTTTGCATATCGTACTCGTAGACGCAGGTCTCATCACCAGTTATAATGCGTTCCATGAATGTAGAATCGGAATTACAGCGATCCAGCATGTCTGAAGCAACCTGTTCGCGATGACGTTTTTGAAGAAAATTCAGGTCTTTCGGTACGAGTCGTGCGGCCACCTTTCTCATGCCCAAAATATCAATCAAAATCGTACGTACGGACTCGTGGGATATCTTAAGATCGTGTGCCATCTCTCTCAAGCTGGTACGACGGTTTTCCAGCACCCTTTCCCTAATTTTATCGACGTTATCTTCGATCGAAGCCGTCGATGGGCGACCACTTCACGACCGTCCTTGAAGGCTCTGTACCACTGATATGCACGAGTTTTCGATAGAGCATTATCACCAAAGGCCTTTTGCAACATTTTCAATGCATCGGCACACGAAAATTCATTTGCAACACAAAACTTTAAACAAATTCTTTGCTCAACGTAATCACCCATAGTAAAAATCGGCACGCACTCTGACATCGACTGACTTAATCAGCTGTTGCAAACACACTAGTTGACAGATCCCGCTCAAGCTTGGCATAGTAATTAAGGACAGTGGTACCAGCCTAGGAAAAAAAAATTTTACCTGCCTCATTGCCCCGCCAGATTTAAATCGATAATTCCCTGTACTTTCTTGACAGAATGTATTGAGTGGCCACCCAGATCATCTGATCTGTCTCCACTGGACTTTTTTCTATGGAGTCACCCTGAAATCCAAGATTTAAATCCAGTCTTAGTCACTGGAAGATTTGCGAACTCGGCTCATTAATGAATGCCGGCAAATTACACCAGAAATCCTGAGTAACGTACGTCAAAATTTTCAGCAAAACTAACATTACTGCATGGGAGTGAATGGTGCCCATTTAAGCATTTAAGATACTATTCACAAAAGTAAGTACTCTTTCACTATTTTATCTGTCGTTTCGTTATCGATGGAAATTTTGAAGCGAAATTTCAGAATCAGATAGTACTCGATAAAATTTTTAAAATAAGGTTTTGGAACACTCCTAATCCCTATTCAAAATCAAGGGGTTGTACTCAGTCCCGTTAGGGGATTGCAGTTACGAGGATGCGTAGAGCGGAAAAGTTGTTTTCCCTCGAATCAGAAATTGATGGGTCCGAGCTATTTTCCACATGTTCATTTTAGCCGGAAAATCAAGGTGTTGAGTTTCTGTTGGACCACAATGTATGAACACAGGTCCTGCGCTTCCATAGCTGCGGAACCAGATACCACAGAAATTTTCCTCTTTTCGAATATACAAAGTGTTCACAGAAAAAATTATTCAACAAATGAATGATTTTTCAGATGGATCACCTCGTATATTTTCAATGGCTTTCAATATCTCTATCAAATTATCAGAGATATTTATTCAACGGTACTGATCTCATTAGTAAAAAACCGTAAAAGTTGCGAAAAAAGAAGTCGATTGACAGAAGCAATGAGTTTGATCAAAAATTTTTTTAACTGAAAGATTTGCCTAGTCATCATTCCTAAATGATCAACCTGTCATATACAGGCTATCCGTGATTAATGGTCAAATATGAAAAACTTTGAATTGTTATTTCTCGATCTTTTTCATCCTGTATATCTTTAAGGATAATGTAGAGAATTGAATGCCTTATATTTTGTCAGAAGTAACCTTAGGGCTATTTTCGCTCTTGCGTTCAGCAGACTCGAAAAATGACATTATAAGTGAAATTTTTATTTGAATAATGAGCATTATAACTAACGGATATTGAAAAGAGTTCAAACAATGAAACCCGTGGTAGAAATTATTCAGATAGTATTCGATACATATTTCTTTATTTTAAGGTTCCACGAGATATTCAAAGTGTCGCCGGCCTTCTGTCGAACACAAAGCAATCCGATCATCAATGACCTACTTCAACCTTACTACTACTCACTAACCCTGGTCAGCATGTCTGGGGTAATGCTCCTACAAGCATTCACTATTCTATACCGCATATTAAGAGCTGTTTTTGGAACTTCATCATACCTAATTTCCCTTATGGATGGAAAAAGGAGTGTTAGGAGATGGAGAATACTGAATGTAAAACCGCACGAGCTCATTTATATTCGATACTCCTAATACCCAGGTTTATGCATTTCGTAATCCCTTTCATCTATTATTTATTATGTACATCGAAGTATTAGATCATTAAAGTGCCGCCTTATTCAAGTACTTCAATGGGAAAAATATCGCATATCAACCATATTTCCATATCATGCAGTTTTTTTTGTATAAACATCATATCAAAATAATGGATCAGTCAATCTCTATCCTACTGACGTATGCACATTGCATAAAAACACAAGAGTTTTTTGCATAACGCGATATCAGATATCTATTCATAAAACCACTTAAGAGCAATATCATATCTTATGGAGGGTGTATGCCATAGTCTTCAATCATCAATCAAAAATGTCGGAAGCAAGCCAGGGGTGAAAAGTGATATCTCATTCTTGTAATTAATACACACGTTCTTATGGAATTTATAACAACAGGGGTCCCTTAGTACTTAGGATGTATATTCTTGAAACAGGTAATGGGTTAGATGAACCTTCATTTAAGCCCACGATAATTATTGATTATTAGAACAGGGACTTTGTTTGGATGCACTCTTTTTTGAAATTTGACAAATTTCGGAATCTTTTGAAGATGTCCTGAAAAATCTGAAATTGTATGAAATCTTCTGTTTTAAATTAGAGAAAAACAGAATATTCTGATTACTAAAATAATAAAAAGCAAAAGGCTTTTCACTTGATAGAAGAAATATAACAAAATTTGAATATTAAAACAGATTCAATCTGTTAGTCTTCTACAATTTTAATTTCAAAAAAATTTTTATTCAAAAAACTTTTAGAATTGAATTAATGTCTATAATAAGCACCGCTTATATTCAATAGACTTATATAATCAAAACTCAATATATAATATCAAATGGAATAAATAAAGCAACAGATATAAAAAAGTCATTAAAATTAATAAATAAATATTTAGGAAACAAAATTTTGTTTCTGATCTTACCATTATGAACACCAATTCCTTTTCGAAAACATGAAACAAAACTTGAGGACTTCCCAAAAAATATGATTTATTTGAAATATTTAATATATTTAAATATTCAAATAAGTTAATTCAAAAATCTCTCAAAACATGCACTAAATCTTCAAAAAACAAATAGATTCCTGATAATCTCTTTATCGACCCTAAATAATATTCCAAATATCAAAATCAAATAACAATCACTATATCTTATCTCCACGTGGTAACCGGATAAATTGCTTTAAACAGACTAACTTTAAAATTCAACTTTTGTTATATTTCTTCTATCAAGTAAAAAACCTTTTTCTATTTTATTTTATACATAATATATAATTATATTTAGGCTTGACTAAATCTCATTATGAAATGTCAGTGGTTTAAAGAAAATCTTATAATACCTTACACTTTTTTGTGATTTTGTGAAGAATATAGACGATCTTGAATTTTAAAGTTAGTCTTTTTAAAGCAATTTATCCGGTTACCACGTGGAGATTTAGTGATTGTTATTTGATTTCGATATTTGGAATATTATTTAGGGCCGATGAAGTGATTATCAGAATTCTAATTGTTTTTTGAAGATATAGTGCATATTTTGAGAGATTTTTGAATTAACTCATTTGAATTTTTAAATATATTAAATATTTCAAATAAATTATATTTTTTGAGATGTCCTCAAGTTGTGTTTCATGTTTTTGAAAATGAATTGGTGTTCATAATTGTGAGATCAGAAACAAAATTTTGTCTCCTTTAAATATTTATTAATTAATCATTATTATTAATTATTATCATTAATTTTAATGCCTTTTTATATCTGTTGGTTTATTTATTCCATTTGACATTATATATTGAGTTTTGATTATATACGTCTATTAAATATAAGCGGTGCTTATGGTAGACATTGATTGAAATCTAAAAGTTTCTTGAAAAAATTTTTTTGAAATTAAAATTGTAGAAGACTAACAGATTAAATCTGTTTTGATATTCAAATTTTAATAAAAAGAAGTTTTTTTCATGAAGAAACGACATAAGAATTAACCCTTATTATTATACATGGTACTGTTTAATATTTTTTAATTCAATATGTCTACTGAATTCTCTGTACTGAAATAAATCTGTATGATATTTAGAATTTTGTAATAATCCTTCTATCAAGAAAAAACCTATTAAGGCATTTAAAAATTATATATTTTTTGGTAATTATTTTTATTATTTAAATGTAAGGTAGAGCAACTTCCGTTGTGAGAATTCTAAATTGCTTTTTGAAGATGTTTGTTTTCGGAATTTTTTCGAAGGAACTTATTTTGAGCAAGTTGCTTTTGAAGAAGTTCTTCAGGTTATGTTTTGCATTTTTGGAAAGGAATTTGGGTTTTCATAAAAGAATGTACGAAACAAAATTTTGTACCCCTCAAGTATTTATTTATTAATTTTAATTAATCCTTTATATTTCTTTGAATTCTTTCATTCCCTTTTGATTGTGTAATAAGTAAGTGTCTATTTTATTTATGTCTACTAAATTGAAACAATGTTTTCTAAGATATTTATTTCATTTAATTCTAAGAGCTTTTGAATAAAATTTTTTTCGAAAATGAAATTTGTAGGAGGTTAACAGAATGAATCTGTATGATATTTAAAATTCTGATTATTCTTACCGAGTCAATAAGAGACGAAATTAATAAAGGATGGACCATCTAGCCTTCGCATTTTGAAGTAGGTTATGTCGAGTTCGGTAACACTTCAGTCATTCGCGTTTTGACAGAAAGTTATTTTGGTTTTTGACTTTAACGAAATGGGTCGATTTACGCTTGAACAAAACTGGGAAATGTTAAAAGCTTTTTGAATATTACAGATAATATCTGGATTAATCTCCGGAACCTCTACAGATTAAAATCTGAATAAATCTCTTGAAAACATTTGGAATTAAATTTTAAACATTCCCTAGATAACAGTATATCACTTTATAGACATATATTATCAGCATATATGGTGGTAATTAACTAATGAAGAATTAAAACAAATATTGAGTATTGACCAAGTTATTTCAATTTATCTTCTGACACAAATATTTTCTAGTTGATATTAAGGTTTCACATAGAATTGCACTCATTTTCCATTCCAAAAAATGGATAGCATATTCTCCAGAAAAAAAAAGCTGAAAAATTGTAACCCAAGTCTCTTCAGTTATGAGTTATCTGGATAAAAATAAAATAATCAATAAAAAATATTCATCAAATATTTAGCGAAATGAACTAATTTTTAGAAGATGCATTGCAATTAGTAATAAATAAAATTCAACTTCCACAAACTTATAAATTTTATTTATTACTAATTGAAAATGAGTTTCCATCAAGTAAAGACCGAATCCATCTAATAATGCATGGCATTTGCAAAAATTAGGTTATTCCACACAAATTCAAATAATAAAAGAAATTACGACATAGACTCAGCATAAAAAAAAATCCCAGGCGCAGCTGTGATAATACAAAGCATTTTTCAAAATCACAAAATTTAATATATAAACTTAGTATTTTATAGATATTGCCAAATAAGGAATCAAAAAGTAGTTTCTTAACAGAAATAATCAAAGAAATGTTATCCCAATATTTACATCAACTTTAAACAACATGGCATACAACATATACTATGGTTGAAAACTTATTGTCCTGCAGTTTATGTTGGCTTTAAATAGCAAATTAACAGAGTTCTTATAATGAATGTTATAATGAATGTCTTATAATGAATGTTTATTTTATATGTGATTTGATATAAGTGGTACTTATATGACATTATTTTCAGAAGTTATAATTATTAAATATAATTTTTTGAAATTAAATATGTAGAAGGCTAATATTAAAATATTTAAATAACAGAGTTTGGTACTGTCAAACCTCCTCCGTGTGTGATTTATCTTCAAGAATATTGAGATTCTTAGTAGTATTGTTTGCTGAAAGTCTCCAACATAAGGGTGAAAAAAATTTACTAACTTGTATTTAGAGGATAATGTTCCCAATTTTTTTCCTAGAACAACACTTACTTGTTTGTAAGTGAAAGATAACAATTATTGACTGATATCAAGGCGCCAGCCAATTCAGATACATAAGACTATAACGAAATTTCGAGGAAGTAAACATCAACAAATAGTATGTGCGCAAATAGTTTTCTGCAATGCAAAATAACGATAATCCCATTTCATGAGTTATTGCGTAGGCACTTTATGAATGATAATAAAATTCCCAAACAATAATAACAAAAACATTTTTATGACTTAAGTCATTAAATTGTACTGCTGACTGTACTACTTCAAGTACAGAAATAGAATTTACGAGCATTTCAAGGGGCTGATAGGCACGTTCTTCTAGTAATTATTACACGATCATTGTTAAAGATAAATACAATATTGTTGCACAATGAGAAATATTCCGCAGTAACTTGATCCACAAGAAAAGGTTTTAGGCGAGCTGGAAAACAGAATATTTTCGAAATACTCATAAAACGATAAATATTAAAATTATAGATCTTTAGGAATAAGATTATCCATTTTAAACCCCCCTAAATAATATCCACTATTGTGTATATTTTCAATATAAAACGAAAAAATTTACATACTCAAATAATGTAGGTGAAAAACTCTAAAATACGAAGGAATCTATAGAAAAATGATAGAAAATATAAACAACATATTATTGATGCTTCAATAATTATATAAATTTATAAATAATTAATTTATAAATTATATAAAGTTCAGTACATTTAGTCGTTCTTCTAATTTAAAATAATAAATTAAAGGCATAAATCTGAAAAATTTTCACTAAATATGTTGAAAATATATATTAGATTAATATAAATTTACCTGTCTATAGAAACAATATGTTAATAATTTTAAAATAAAATTCAGTGTTAACAGGCATATCTGGCAGAGTTTGGGTTCTTGTTCAAAATTTTCTTCAATTGGTAAGTTTCTAATCTTGTTACCGTGTTCAATTTGAAATGTTAGGCTATCTGAAGATTAACAACAATCATGAAATACTTACAATAGCCTATATTTTGAATCGAGTATTCTATCATTTCTGTGGTTTTTTATACCAATTGATAAATTCACTTTATGTTGTATACAATGTCATAAAAAGTTAAATAAATATTTCTCCACACAAGTATTGATTTTATATTATTCCAATATATATATTTATCATAAATTGTGAATGTTTCTCAGATTTCTGATATTAATTTTTCATTTCAATATGTTTTCGTTCAGGGATTTTCACTAAAAGTCCTTAAAATACCTTGCAAGCTTTGTGTAATTTCTGTGACGAACATAGAATACGTAGAATTTTTTAAAGTTCACTTTATTCTGGTGTTTGTTTGAAGGAAAACACGTGGCTGGTCTAGTAAGATACTTTTTGTTAATTCTTTTTATTTTTTAAATATGAAGTGGGACTGAAGAGTTCTCGTTTGAAGTAATACTAAATTGCTTTTTGACGATGTACTGCATGTTTTAGGAATTTTTTTGAAGGAAATTATTCAAAGTGTGTTATTTTTCAAGAAGTTCTTGAGGTTATGTTTTGAATTTTTGGAGAGGGGTTTGATATTCTTGAAAGGTTTATTTCGTATTTTTAATTAATAATTTGTATTTCTTGGAATTTTTCTGTTCCTTTTGGTGCTGTGTTAATGAGTGTTAATTCGATATATCTACTGAATTGGAACTGTATGTTCTAAGACATTTATTTAATTTTATTCTAAAAAGTTTTTGAGTAAAATTTTTTTAAATTAAAATCTGTAGGAGGTACACAGAATAAATCTGTAAGATATTTAAAATTCGAAAAATAATATTGTCATGTCGTCGACGTTTTGTCCTGGCAATTTTCACTCAGAGATGAATCAGGTGTTTCAAACAAAATTAGAGACGATCAAATCAAAATCATAATTCATTCGGATGATTATATTATTGTTTGAGATATTGCAAAAAAGTATAAATGCAAAATTCGAGACAACAATTGAAAATTACCTGAAACATATGACATATATTATGGGTATTTGTCTTCATTACGATTGAAAGGAAATTCGTTTAATTAAGTGTATTAACATTCGCTATTTGCATCTTAGCCAAAGTGAAATTGAACATTTTTAAAATGGATGGTGACGGAAAATTGATAATTTGTGATAACATCTAATAGTATACAGTAAATGATTCAACGCAACTGAGATCAAAATGAAATTGAAATTTGAATTGAAAGGCGCCAAATGAAGATTAAGCTGTAAGTTTGGTGGGATTACAAAGATATTGTATATTTTAAGCTGCTTTCTAGGAACTACTTCATACGTATATTGGAAAAATTAAACTGTGCAATAAACGAAAGCCGACCGATTACCATTTAATTAGATCATTACAAAATTCCGTAAGTGGTAAAACATTAAATGAAAATAATGCTTTGTAATTACACGTTTTTGCTGATAAAGAAAAAAATTCTATGAGTTTGGAATAATTTAGTAGACGGAAATGTGGTACAAATTTTATTCGGACTGTTTCTATTTTCATTCCATTAATTTTTCTTATGATTATCCTATAGCGCTCATTCATTTCAGTAAATAAAAAATTATTCTTCTCGTCATAGCATCAAGTCAAATAATTTATTAATTTTATGAAGTCATTATAATATTCTGATTTTCAATTTATCAACAACTGACAAAGAAATAGTAGAAATCAGTGACATTTGAGCGCTTGTTCTTCAACAGTCCATTTCCGCTGAAAATTTCAAATAAGTGTATTACGAATGGGTACAGTACCCCATCCGCTCAACACAATTTTTCAGTTCATTGTCGATTGTTTGGGGCTCAATATCATGCATGGTAACTTCAATTTCGCTTTTCAAGTGGGTTTTCAATGAGGTGAAGAAGAGTTTAATCGCTAAAGATGAATATTTTTTTCAACAATCCATTATATCATTTTAATAGTGTTCCATAAATAAATATACTCAGTTGTTCATAATTCTTGGTTTCTTATTAATTGGTGGATTCATTTGTAATGTGAAAATTTATTTACTCTATACAAATATTCACGAGTATAAATACTTCAAACGATTTATGTTCTTGTCATGCTAATGGAAATTTTGGTAAGTTTCGAGGTCGAAATATTTGCCGAATTAATTGAGAAGTCAGATTGGTTTCTTCCTAAATATCAGGTGACTAAAACTTTGCTTTGTTCACTTAAAAAGATAGAATATTATAGAAAAGGAATAACTACAAAATATTTAATCGAACTGAATTATTGAATATATAAAACACAAATATTGTTGCGCTAAAAAAAGATGTATTCATTCTATTTGATAGACCAGCTGATTTAAAGTATATTTTTAATATTATAGCGTTATTTTAAATATAAACCAGTAGAGAATTCGATAAGACTCATGATGTGGCTTCTTCAGGTATTACATTGTACTGTCTGACAGTACAATGTAATACCTGAAGAAGCCACATCGTGGTGAAACAATTGTTGTAGTAGTACAAACATTTTTGTGGAAATAAATTACTGACCCATATACATTTGTTTAATTAAAATGAGTTTCCACCAAGTAAAGACCGAATCTATCAAATATTTCTTCTAGAATTGCCACCAACGAACTCGAATTATGATTCTCTTGGCTTCTAATCCTGCAATTTTGCCGGAAATCAAACCTTACTTTACACGTGGCCCAAAGCTTACAATGGACTTATATAACATAAGGCTATTTATTTATTTTGGCGTTTAGAGTGGGACTTCAATTTGTATTATCATCTGTACAAAGTTTTCACCTCCTCAAGAGTGAATAACTTTACAGTTTTTTGAGTTTATTTGCCTCAATTGTAATTAACTGTTCAATAAACTATACTCTGCAGGTTCGACGGGTCAGAACATTATGTGATTAGTTTTATACCGAACTTCTTTATGATCTATGGAATGAATAATAATACTGTCTCGATGTCATAACCATAAACTATTTACAAAAGGGCTTCTGGTGAAATACGAGCATATTGGTTCTCTGCAATCATTCAAAATATCCAGGTCAAGTTCCAGCAACTCATATCCTCTATGTGCTTGTCATGTGACTGAAGTTATAAAAGCTAGACTAAATTGGCTTCCCCTGTGTTCGTTCATTTGGAAAATTCTCCCTAGGATATAAAGTGTTTGAGTCTTCTATTCAGGTTGGCTAGATCAAATTTATTTCCGATTTAATTTAAACAGGCTGAACGAAGTGAAATATTTAATAAGAATTGTTCAGAAAAAAACTCGCCATCGGTGAAATTCAGATTAATTACTTCTGCTATACTGTGCACATCATTTAAAATTATTGCAAAATTAGTTTTTCCATCAGATGAATCACTCAAATTCCTATTTAATAAGTTTATGAAATACTGTTTTGTTATGATTTATTACTTTTAATTGAAGATGCACAAGCGAAAATGATTTCTGGTTATTTCGAAATAGGAGTTGAATATTATTTGTTGATCTTCTAAAATTTCCAACTGATCTGCATTGGAAATTAAAAGTGATCAATGATCAACATTGATATCAACACTGCAACATGACTTGAAAGAAATATTCAAAGTGACAAAGTTAACCGAACTGTTAAGTTCAATTCTAAATCTTCAAATTTTGAGTCCGATCTCGTTCCTGACTACTTTAAACCACAGATATATCTCTATACTTCAATTGCCATTGCAACTGGATACATTATGTCAATATCTTAAATATCACACAGATTAATTCTGCAAACCCCACTAAATATTTCAATTTCATAAAAAATTTTCTAAAAACTTTTTAAAATTTAATAATTTAGGAAAAACAGTTTCAATTAAAAAGACATATGTAATTAGGACTCATTACACAGCACGAAAAAGAATGAGAGAATCCAATGGAATTATAGAATATTAATTAAAATTATTAAATGAATACTTGAAGGATACAAACGTTTGTTTCATAACGATACAAACGATTCATAACGAAATAAGTTCTTTCAAAAAAACTCCAAAATCATGCAGCACACTTCAGAGAAGCCCTTTGGAATTCGACACCGATACTTCTGAAATACCTACAGTGCCCTGTAGGCATTTTCATGCCTGCAGGAGTGAAAATAGGGTTCTTCTAAAAAAAATGTGAAGCATTCAATTCTCTGCATTTTAGTAAAAAAATAAATAGGGCGTTATATTTGAAAAAAACGAGAAATATCATTTTCAAGTTCATCATATTTGGCAATTAATAACGGACATCCTGTGTATGGCAGATTAATCTTTTTGTTATTACGACTCTATGAATTTTTCAGTAACCTAGAATTTGTATAACATTCGTGCTATGTCTTGTTTATGCAACCGTTTTAGGTCTTTTAGCGGAGTGCTGTGCGCTCAACTTTTTCAATATTTCTCTGAATAAGATCTGAACCATTAGAAAAATATTTCTAAGATTTTGCGTTTTAACAGAGATGGTGAAGGTCATTGCAAATACATGAAAATATACAGGGCCATCTATTCAAAAAATCACCCGTTTGTCGAATATATTTTTTTTGGGAACGATCTCTATATTGGAAAATAATTTCTTGAGATGCACAAATAGAAATACAAGAAACCTGTTTCCGAACGAAATTTCTAAGATCTATGCAGCAATAAAAGGAGAATGTACTATTGCAGGACACCGTATAATAGTGATAATTTCCAGCCCGTAATTGAAATGGAACTTAATTACAGGAGGTTCTATATTTCTCTTATTTTTCATCATTCATGAGCTACTTCACACAAAATCTCAAATATAAGTCTAGTGAGATAAAAAAAATGATCTTCCAAAGTCACCATTATAGGACCCAAATTTTTAAATATTTGATTATATGTATTGTCTCCTATATATTTTTTAACCCTAATTTTCACTTCGAACCTGTGTCTGAATTTTACTCACAAACGGTTAGTTGAATACAAAGTTATAGCCTGAAATGAATCGTTAGAAAAATAACCATTTGTGTGCATTTTTAATTCCAGTTTCTGTTCATTCATTGAAGAATGTCGAAAATTTTCTGAAATAAGTTTGAATATCAGAACAGATTTAATCTGTTGGTCTTCTATAATTTTAATTAAAAAAATTTTTATTCCAAAATTTTTAGAATTAAAGTAATGTCTTATAAGCACAGCTTATATTTGATAGACCCATAAAATAAAAACTCAATACACATTATCAAATGGAATGAATAAACCAACAAATATAAATTGTCGATTAAAATTAATTAAATAAATATTTGAATGAGACAAAATTTTGTTTCTGCTCTTACAATTATGAAAACTAATTCCTTTTCAAAATTTCAGAACATATAGTAATTCAACGAATACTCAGAGAATATAATTTATTTAAAATATTCAGTATATTTAAATAAGTTACTTCAAAAATTTCCAAATACAAGTATGGTATCTTCAAAAAACAATTAGAATTTCATCAGTGGAACTTCACATAAAAAAAATAAACTCAATCAAACAACAAATATAACTTACCTGCAGATTTCTTGGTATCCTCGTTTGAACACCAACTTTATAATCCAAGATATTCTATGTTCGTCACAAAAATCACAGAAAGCTGCAAGGTGCTATATAGTTTTCTTCAAACCTTTGACATTCCAGGAGTTTCATTGATTTTATTTTTTTAAATTTGAAGTTTGACCGATGAAGACCTGACTAGAATTCTAATTGTTTCTTGAAGATATAATACATATTTTGAGAGATTTTTGAAGTAACTTATTTAAATATTTAAATATATTCCATATTTTAAATAGATTATATTCTCTGGGAATTCCTTAAATTATGTTCTGTAATTTTGAAAAGGAATTAGTTTTCATAATTGTAAGATCAGAAACAAAATTTTGTCCCATTCATATTTTTATTCAACGAATTTTAATTGTCAATTTATATTTCTTGGTTTATTTATTCCATTTGATATTGTATATTGAGTTTTGATATTATACATTCTGTCAAGAAAGTACCGGGAATTATCGAAGTTTTTTTCCTAGGTTGGTACCACTGTCCTTAATTACTATGCCAAGCTTGAGCGGGATCTGTCAACTAGTGTGTTTGCAACAGCTGATTAAGTCAGTCGATGTCAGAGTGCGTGCCGATTTTTACTATGGGTGATTACGTTGAGCAAAGAATTTGTTTGAAGTTTTGTGTTGCAAATGAATTTTCGTGTGCCGATGCATTGAAAATGTTGCAAAAGGCCTTTGGTGATAATGCTCTATCGAAAACTCGTGCATATCAGTGGTACAGAGCCTTCAAGGACGGTCGTGAAGTGCTGGAAAACCGTCGTACCAGCTTGAGAGAGATAGCACATGATCTTAAGATATCCCACGAGTCCGCACGTACGATTTTGATTGATATTTTGGGCATGAGAAAGATGACCGCACGACTCGTACCGAAAGACCTGAATTTTCTTCTAAAACGTCATCGCGAACAGGTTGCTTCAGACATGCTGGATCGCTGTAATTCCGATTCTACATTCATGGAACGCATTATAACTGGTGATGAGACCTGGGTCTACGAGTACGATATGCAAACAAACCAGCAATTATCGGAATGGATGGCAAAAAATGAGCCGAAACCGAAAAAACCACGCCAAAGCCGCTCGAAAATGAAGGTGATGCTCATTGTTTTCTTCGATATCCGTGGCGTGGTGCACTACGAATTCGTCCCAGAGGGTCAGACGGTAAACAAGGAGTATTACCTAGGCGTTATGAAACGTTTGCGTGAGCGTATCCGTAGGAAGCGGCCAAATTTGTGGGCGAACAACTCATGGATTTTGCATGACGATAACGCGCCTTCTCACCGAGCTACGATTGTGACTGACTTTCTCGCCAAAAACTCAACAAACGTGCTTCAGCAACCACCGTATTCGCCGGATTTGGCTCCCTGCGACTTTTTCCTCTTCCCAAAACTAAAATTGCCCCTTCATGGCACCCGTTTTGAGTCGATTGAAGCCATAAAACAAAATTCGGCGCAAGAGCTAAAGTCCATCCCGGAAAGCGCCTATAAAAAATGTTTCGATAATTGGAAGTGCCGTTGGCATAGATGTATTGGAGCAAATGGAGCCTATTTTGAAGGCGACCCAATAAATTTTGACGATTAAATGTAAAAATGTTGTTTTAATTGAAAATTCCCTGTACTTTCTTGACAGAGTAGTACATCTATTAAGTATAAGCTGTGCTTATAAGACACTACTTGAATTCTAGAAATTTTTGAATAAAAATCTTTTTAAATTAAAATTATAGAAGACTAACAGTTTGAATTTGTTTTGATATTCAAATCTAGTAATATTCCTTCAATCAAGTAAAAACCCTATTTTTATTTTATTTTCTGAAAATATTTATATTTCTAACAGTGAAACGTTGAAAGTCTATTTTAGAGAATTCAATGATTTTTTGGTTTATACTCTTCCTAAAGAAATGAAAGTACCATAGAAATCACTATGAAATATGAATGAATAGATTTTCCGAAGTTTCTGGTATTTTGCTTTCTATTAATCATATATTCGCTTACTCCAATTAGCTCCATTTCTGGGGAGAATTTTTACTCTAGTTTGGTTCATTAGAAAGTAATCTGAAGACTGAATAATTGATAATATGGTCATTATATCATCACTCTTGATCGATAAACACAATTATTAGTTTCCCGAACAGAAAGAGATATTTTATAATGTTGCGGCACAATCATTTGTACTGAATATAATCTGATTACTCATAAGAACGAAAAATATGTTTCGTTTAAAATGTATATAATTAATCCCGTTTTCATTAAAATCAGAGTGACCTTCCTTGGAGTTTTAGTCCATTTATTCTGTGCTCGCATTTTGGAGAGTTGTCGAAAAATAAGAAACACTTCACACGATACATACCAAAAAATGATGAACAAAAGTAACCAAGAGTGAATTGACGATGTGGTGTCAGTGTCACAGAAGATATTGATTACACTGGTCAAAAAAAAAATTGATACTTAACTGTTTCAGCCGTTACTATTTGGTAGTTGATCATAATTAAAACAAGTTGCAGAAATTACTATGTTTTACTACCCAGAAATTGATATTTTTCACATTTTATTGTGACTCGAGTTTCGGGAATTAACTATCCCATCTTCAGAGAACTTGTTGTCTGAGAAAATTTATATTTCTTGATTATTTTTTATTATTATAAGGCATAATAGACAAATTTAAACGTGTTCTACACTTTACTCCCTGAATGTATCTGAATGATTTTTTCTTTTCAGTAAAATCATAAATACAGATGTTCAAATGAGTCCATAAAAAAATTATTCATTTCTAATAAAACTAGAGATCAAATAAAAAAATAACTTATTATCGTCAAATACAGAATGTTTGAAAAATTACTGATTTTTTCAATTAAATATTTCAGTTGTAAGAACAGTTTCTAAATCATTAGAATTCCTCGAATAATTGCTTATTCTGTTCTTATACGTTGATCAAGTAGTAATATTATTTATACTCTTAAAGAAAAGTTTCTTTTGACAAGTTGAAACTCTGCTTAGGCCATTAATCATCATGGTTAAACCATTGGAAAAGTGATGTCATTCTCTCGTAAACACTGTCACCTTCTTAAGTATCAGAAGTGAGGTCAGAGCGACAAATTCGATGTGCACTGTATAGTTTCATGTTTAGAATGTTGCGTTAGTCAAATTTTAATATATCGATTTTTATGAAATTATTTATTTTGCATATACCATACGTCAAAAATAACTATTTTACTTCTAGAAAGAAAATTCATAATTGAATATATCTGAGCTGAGACTAGATATACGCAGTGATTATCAATCTGTTTTTGATTATACATTCAACGAAAAGGTAATTGGCACTTATTCAGAAGTCATTGGAGATACACAAGCATGAATTAAAATGTGATGATACCTTGCCAACACATTTTTGATAAATATATAAATCAAGAAACAATCCTTATAGTTCTGAAATATCTAGTGCGCTTGTTTTGTCAATTTTCCAAATATTTTACGGCAATTGTCTCTACTACCGGTTGGAAACACTAAAATACCAGGTTAATGCAGTGAATGTTGTGCGTTCTGCCAGATGTTCATGTTATTTGAATAAACAGAAATATTTCCTGAATCAAAAAAGAAAGCAAACAAGTCTACATGAATTGAGTGCTTGAATAAGTACAAAGATCAAATTAAAGGAGATTATAAGAATAAAATAGAAAGGCCTTTTACTTGATAGAAGAAATATAACAAAATTTGAATATTAAAACAAATTGAAATATGTTTATCTTCTACAATTTTAATTTCAAAAAAATTTTTATTCAAAAAACTTTTAGAAATAAATTTATGTCTAACAAGCACCGCTTATATTTAATAGACGTATATAATCAAAACTCAATATATAAAGTCAAATGGAATAAATAACCCAACAGATATACGAAAGTAATTAAAATAAATAAATAAATATTCAAAGGAGACAAAATTTTGTTTCTGGTCTTACCTTTAAGAACACCAATTGCCTTTTAAAAACATGAACACACTTGAAGGACTTCTCAAAGAATATAATTTATTTGAAATATTTAATATATTTAAATATTCGAATAAATTATTTCAGAAATCTCTGAAAAAATGTGCACTATATCTTCAAAAAACAAATATAATTCTAGACAGTCCCGTCTTCAGTCCTCTTTTAACATTCCAAATATCAAAATCATCCGTTATAAGAATATTTGTTTTTTAAAATCCGTCAAATATAATACGATGAAAAATTATTCATAAAATTTGAATATCAAAATAGATTTAATCTGTTAGTCCTCTACAATTTCAATTTCAAAAATTTATTCAAGAAACTTTAAGAATTAAATTAATTTCTTATAAGCACTGCTTATATTTAATAGACGTAAAAAATCGAAACTCATTATAAAATATAAAATGGAATTAATAAAACACCCAACGAATATAAATTGTCAATTATAATTAATAAATAAATGTTTTTTGTTTCGTTCTAAGCATGCGTACTGAACTCTACAGACAAGCGAAAACGCAAATGAAACCTAACATTGCGAGTAAATTATTTCATCTTGATTCTTGTAGGTTCAATTCCGGATAGAACTCATTTCAGTTATTTTCGATAGGAAGCTTTAAAGTAAAATTTTGGACAACCGACATGCGTAAGTTTATAGGACATTTGCGCTCATTTAATTTTTTGCCAAAAAGTCTTACAAATCCCTCTAAGTGTACTTTATGAGTATCGGGTGTTTCAGATAACATTTTCTCTACTCGATGCAACAACAACAACAAGACAAAGAACTGTACGTACAGAAGAAAATATCGCTGCTTTGAGTCACAGTGTTAATGATGATCCAGATTTGTCTATTCGGCGATGTTCACAACAAGTTGGACTCTGTGCATCCACCACATGAAAAATTTTGCGTAAAGATCTTGGTGTACACCCATACAAGATCCAACTGGTTCAAGAACTAAATCCACTTGACCATAATAAGCGTCGTTTGTTTGCTGATTAGGCTCTAGAACAGGTTGAAGTTGATCCTCTTTTTTATCGTAAAATTGTGTTTAGCGATTAAGCTCATTTCTGGTTGAACGGCTATGTAAAAAAGCAAAATTGCCGTATATGGAGTGAAAACAATCCCCAAGAAGTTCTGCAGGTTCCATTGCATCCTGAAAAATGCACTGTATGGTGTGCTTTACACGCTGGAGGCATTATTGGTACCTATTTCTTTGAAAACGATACTGGAACTAATGTTACAGTCAATGAATTATGCTCGTTACAGGTCGTTGATCAATGATTATTTGTTTCAAAATTTGGATGGTATCGACCCAGGAGTATTTTAGTTCCAACAGGATAGTGCTATACCTGCTGCTACCGTAACAATTGATTTATTGGCGGTAACATTATTTCGAGAAATGGTCCAATTAATTAGCCTCCAAGATCATGCGACATAACTCCACTGGATTATTTTCTTTGGGGGTTATCTCAAGTCATTGGTTTTTGCTGATAAACCAGAAACAATAGACGCTTTGGAAGCCAACGTTACTCGTGTAATTGATGAAATAAGGCCTGAATTACTCGAAAAATTGATCCAAAATTGGTCTGGTCGAATGCGGTTCCTTAGAGCTAGTTGTGGTGGACATATGCCGGAAATTATTTGTAAAGCATAAATGTCATGAAATTATCTTTCAAACAAAAAACAAATTTGGCTTCAATCTTAATTTGAATGTGTTTTATTTCAATTTAAAGTTCTATCACTAAAAAAAACCCCCGGTAGTTGATTTCTAGTATTTACCTGATGTATAACTGATGTTATTTTCTTGAACGTGCAGTTCTTCGTCTACGAACAGTTTTGATGACTTATACACCCTGAAAGGCGCAATTTCTAGAGTGATTACATGTGCGTGAATGCATGTTGTAACTGTGTCCCATAATAGCTCAAAATGGATTGAACACGTTCCATGGGATCATGGGTTTACCATTTACATGCCTGTGAATATAGCAGAGGAATTGCAATAATCGACAATTCACAAGCTGAATCAATAGGATCAAAATATATTGTTTATTTAATGCTGATCGTGTTTTAAGTTGTTTTCTTGTGAGTTATTACGTGGTAATTCATAGGCTACAACATCGAACAACATTGTTGTGAATAGTTTTCTGTTTAATCAATCCAGTAACTTCTTTTCGCCTCAGAAAATAGTAAATATCCCATGCATACAGAACTAAAACATCATAATTCATGTTTGAAGTACAAATTTCAAATAAAGTTCTTTCATGCTGGGAAAATTCGAATTTTTTTTGATATTCATAAAATTAGGAATTACAATGATATATGTGGTTCTTATAAAAATTATTTTACACAGCGTTTAGGGCTAAACAAGCTGAAGTATTTTGAAAAGAAACAGTCCTACTTTCGGCCTTGAGAATATAAGGATCCACTTCTCTGGTATTGTAGGTGAATTGGGTTTGGCTATGGATTGCTTATCTTTAGATTTAGTGTAATCGTTAAGAACTATTTCAGGTTCAAATTTGACTAAACGTTTTGACGAAATAATGAAGAGGGAAAATATTTCGACAACGGCTTGTTATAGGAAGTTTTTGACAAATTACTTTTAAGGAATAATCAAATTTCCCCAAAGAGGTAGTATATTATTTTTCTCAAAAACCTCAAGTTGGATTCAGCATAATTCACTTTTTTTAATCTATCTCACGAACTTTCTAACACTTTCTATATTTAGACAAAATTATTCGCCAACTGTAATTTTTATATAACCAGTTTCAACTGCGTTCTCACCAAAAAGTGTGAAAGTAATAAATTTGCTTAGCTACAGTTGGTCTGTATGCGTATCTCATAAACCTGAAACGATTAATTTCATTCCAGACTCTTTTTTACCGATAAAAATTATCTGAAGATTAAATTGGATAAGATATTCGTGTACTGATGTAACAAACTAAATTTTACGTACACTCCGAAATATGAAGGTCTGTCTATATTTGACCACCTTTCATTTATTCAACATCAAAAAACATTCATTTCCTTTCACCTGCTATTTTCACCTTGAGGGATAAATTCATATGAATAAGGAAATGAGTTACAGGTTTCATCAATTATTTATCAAGTTAACTTAATTGTATTCTCGTTTTTAATCCTGTAACTTCAATTCGCTACTAATTAAAAATGTGGTTCCTTTGTTTCGTGATTGTGTTAATATTTTTTGTGTGTTGTATTTCTTGATTTAATCCAAAGAATTAAAAATCCAGACAGAGACTTTAATCTGATTTGGGGTATTGATGGAAAATATGGAAATGGGTTTCCGATTGGAGTGATATATTTTTGCGCGCTTGGGAACAAGGTTTTGCCTAAGAGTCTGTAATTTTCGTTATGCCTGAATGGTTTCAAACAGCTAGCTAGAATGGACTCACTGATGAAGAATCCGTATTCATCTAATTCTGTCCAGTCGATCCAGTCTCTCCATGAACTGTATTACTTTTAAAAGGAAAGCCAGAGACATCAAACTTTCAGAGAAGATTTGGGTTTAAGTATCTCTGTTGAGTTTTATTTCTTGAGGTTTATTGCTTCAAACTAGTAATTAAATAACAGATATATTATTTATATCATTGAATGGAAAATAATTTTCCGAGACACAGTATTGAAAAATCATTAATTAAGTGAAGGTTTCACAGAATTTGCTGATTTCAAACTTATTTTAATTTCAGTCGCTACATTCTAAAGACTCAAAATTTTCATCAATCTTAGGAGAGATTGGTAAAGTGATATTCAAGCCTTTACAAGCTTTTCCGAGTCGATCAGGCTTTCAATTCTTCTATTACTCAAAGCATGGTCAATTTACTACCACAAATACTATTATTTATTCAAATATTTCAATATTAGCCTTCTACATATTTAATTTCAGAAAATTATATTTAATGATTATAACTTCGGGAAATAAATTAAAATAATGTCATTAAAGTACCACTTATATCAATTGACATATAAAATAAACATTCATTATAAGGCATCTGAATGGTATAATAAAATCCAATAAATAAAAATTATTAACCAAAATCCTATAAATTAAATATTTTGAATAGAGAAAATTTTGTTTCTGCTGATCAATCTCATGAAAACAAATATCTTTCAAAAATGTCTAACATAATCTTCAGAATTTCACATTTTTGTGGAAATAAATTACTGTCTCATATACATTTTTTTAATTAAATATTTAATATATTTAAATATTCAAATAAGTTAGTTCAAAAATTTCTCAAAACATGCACTATATCTTTAAAAAATAATTAGAATTCCGATAATGTCTTCATTGGCTCTAAATAATATTTAAAATATCAAAATCAACTAACAATCACTATATCTTACCTCACAGTGGTAACCAGATAATTGCTTTAAACAGACTAACTTTAAAAATCAAGATTGGTCTATGTTCGTCACAAAATCACAGAAAACTGTAAGGTATTATAAGGTTTTCTTTAAACCATTGACAGTCTGTTTAAAGCAATTATCTGGTTACCACTGTAAGGTAAAATATAGTGATTGTCATTTCCACAATTTGTGGAAATAATCTTTATTATTTAATTCAATTTAAATGACATCACTGCAATTTGCGGAACAATTTGTGCAGTGTTTGTATATCGTTATTTAATAAAACAACCCGTTCTCTTTCTCGTCCAGTGAGTACACCTGAAATAATGCTTCTTTAGCTTAGAATGTGGCTGAACATTCATAATTACAACTTGTCATCGTGCTCAAGAATTGAAAATTCTTCGCACTTTAACTGATGTAAAGATTTTGATTTGCACAAAACCATTTTTTTCTGTATTTTTTGTTCTTTGTGGTATCTTCTAAAATACGGGGGGTCTTTTTGCCGGATACTATATATCCCTTACTCTTCGTGAAATAACAGGGCTTAAGAGGCCATAGTTTCAAGAGTTAATAAGTATATTAATTTTTATGGATAAGTTCTAATCATCATTATGATTATAGGTTCTACCTAACAATTTTGTGGTTGAATAATATATGGATTGGAATCAAGGCCCGTAGTTTTATTGCTAATTTATGACTAATCGATCAGAAATAATTGTATTAATAAACCATCTGGTAAGTATCCATTTTAGCGCACAGATGACGTCATAAATATTAGAAAAAATTAATATTTTTGTTATAAATTACTAAACTTCTGAAGACAGCTGGGGAGCGTTATATCGTAAGAAAATCTTACGATATAACGCTTAGTTCAAAAGTATTCTTAGTGAAAGACCTTTTGTAACTGTCAAAAAAATGATGAAAAATATTGATGAAATATAGAGTGAAGTTATCAAGGATATATCGTCGCAAATGTGCGAATTGGACATGGAAAATTACATGACCGTAGACTTTTGGCTGATAACGTTTTCCATTGTTAGTGTTCCTCTTTGCAATGATATAAATCATTCATTGATTTTTCTTAAAAAAAACTCTTTTTTTTTATATCAAAATAGAAAACCTATTATGCGAAAATAATAATAATAATATATTTCTTTATTTTACCCAACAGGAATATCCAATTACAGGGTATCATGTTACAGAATGCGGAATATTACAACGTAATAATAGATAAAAACATTAATAAAATAATCAATAATTGACAAAACTGACCAAATATATCCAATAGAACTTTATCAGCACATTTACACATAAAGTTAACCGATGCCCGCTCTGACAAGTTAGTACGAGCTGTACGCAAATAAAAAGTATCGGGTGTTTTTTTTAGAGTGATAGAAATTTCGATAGGAATAACTGTGATTTGACAGAAGGTAGAACCCATGTTGTATTGACATTTCTGTTCAGTAAGCATTGACAAATTATCATGGAAAGACTCACTCAATCTTAATTAGAGTGTGTTTTATTTCAATTTAAAAAAACACCCGATAGGAATATCAGGATAATAATTATAATATTAAACGAGTAATTGCTAATATACGACCTGATTTGTCTGAGAGACTCATGGAAAATTAATTTCATTCCACTTTATAATGAAATAAAAATTTCAATTATTTTCAAATAAATAATGAATGTTTTATTTACAAAACAAAATGGGGCGCTGTCAATAAAAGACCCTTCAGTAGGAAATATCAGATTTCAGGCCATTTGACTGAGATATATCTGATTGAGCATACGGAAATACATTCAAGTTTTATGTTCCAATTACCCTCGAATATTTTAAAGATGAAAACGTTAAATTTCTCAAAGGAGGTTGTTACCGAGAAAACTTCTGTCATATACATGCTGGAACTCATTTAATCCTCTTCTGAAATCGAAACGCCAACATATGTGACAATTAACTGCTTATTCAACAAATGCAGGTGTAATGACCCTTCTGTATGATTAATACTGTTGGCAAATACTTTTCATGTGGAATCATGAGTCGCAGTGCTAATCATTATACTTGTTTATTTTGAATATCTTGCCAAGCGTGCGATTTATCTGGGTTATTTGTGTCAAAACTCCTTCAAAATTACTTAACGAGATTCGAATGTAGGGAACGATAATCTCGGATGAGAAATTTGACGGACTCTCCAAGGTAATCAGATTCTGAACTTCTTTCAACTTTTAGAATATATTTTCTTCAATTTCTTGAAAATTTAGTTGATTATATAACTCATGTTTTAAAGAACCAATAAAATCTGTGAATTCCCCACAGTTACGGCGTATTGATAAGTCATAAGATACCCTTGACGACGTGGTATAATCGTTTTGGTATTTCGCCTCCTGCCATATTGTGATAATTTCCATAGTAACGTTCTTGAACGTTCGCCAAATAAAATAAAAGTCGAGCTCAAAGAAATGTCATCGAATTTCTCAAAATGCAATGTTAATATGAATCTGTAAAAAATCAGAAATATTATTCGTTATATAATCGTAACGAATAACAACTCGAGCATAGACAATATATTTCGATTATACGAACCTCTTCACTCGCGTATACTAACTGCCAAAGAAACTTCAACACCCAGAAGGAGCTGTTTAAATTTTAAATTCTTTTTGGTAACACATAGTATAGCAATGTAAATGATTAAAATTTGGAGTAAAAAATCGTGAAGGCCTTTTCACGTGAACATTTTTTGTTACTCAAACATGTAGTCGTTTTTTGCAAATTTTTTAAATTTTACAACAAACCAGCTGTTCGAGGAGATCGAAAGTCGATATATAGTTGTTGTTAAAATGCCTAAAACACGTGTACGCGGAATTTATCGCCAGCTAAGTGAATTTGAAAGAGATCGAATTATTGGTCTATGGGAGGCGGGGTTGTCATTTTGAGAAATCGCTAACCGTACGAACAGAAATCCAACTACTGTTATGAGATGTTGCCAAGCGTGGTTTGATAATGCCGAAAATCAAAGAAAAGTAAGGCACCGGACGTCGAGGGGGCACAAATTAAGTTCAGGATCGACGTCTAAGACTTATGGCTATTAGAGACCGATTTGTGACAACTCGATTTTTGGCTGATGAATGGTTACGAGAACAAGGTCATTCTGTAACTGTCCGAATGGTTTATCGCCGGCTAGGTTCTTTTGGACTGCAGCATTATCGTCCCCATCTTGTGAAACCTCTGACGGCTGAACATCGCCGGCAACGATTACAGTGATGTAGAGAACGTCAACATTGGAATCTGGAATGGCAACAGGTCGTCTTTTCTGATGAATCTCTATTTTCCTGGGTGCACATGATGGCCGAAGAAGGGTTAGACGACGTCGGGGAGAAAGACGTGAACCTCAGTTTGATATTGAGCGTCATGTACACCGTCATATACAGTAAGCGTTATGGTATGGGGTGCCATTGCACATGCAAGTAGGTCACCTTTAGTCTTTATTCGAGGTAACATGACAGCGCTGCTTCAAGAAATAGTGGAAGCATATGTTCTCCCCTACCTTAACCGGCTCGAGAACTCAATATTTCAGCAAGATAATGCTTGACCTCATGTTGTCAGAGTTAGTTTGAACTTTTTTGAAGCGATCCATGTGAATCTTTTGCCATGGCCGCCCAGATCCCCCGATCTTTCGCCCATAGAGCATGTTTGGGACATCATGGGTAGAAGGCTTGGAAATTAACCCAGCTCACACGGACTTGGCGGCTCTGAGACATGAACTACAGGTAGCTTGGGATAGTATCCCTAAAGAAGAAATAGATCATCTTATTGCATCAATGCCAAGACGTGTTGGGGAATGTATAGATGATCGCGGTGGACAAACACATTATTAACAAATATATTAAAAAAAAATTGTAAACCCTTCGTTTTTTTCTTCAAATTTCAATCATTTACTCCTTGCTATACTATTTATGTTTTACCAAAAAATTTTAAAATTTGAACAGCTCCTTCTGGGTGTTGCAGTTGCTTTGTCAGTTAGTATATATTTCGATTATACGAACCACTTCACTCTACGTATTTCGCGAAACACCACTTGAGCTGCGCTTTCGTGATGTTTCGCGAACTACGTCTCGTGACTCGGTGTATAATCAAATATTGTCTATGCTCTTTTGATATTATAACTTATTATATAATATTGGATAATATATTTTTCGGTAATTAAATGCTACACGAATATGTCAACTTCTCAGATACTGAACTGTTTTAGCCGTTACTATTTGGTAGTTGATCATAGTTAAAACAAGTTGTAGAAATCACTATGGTTTAATACCAATAAATTGATATTTTACACATATAATTGTGACTCCAGTTTCTGGAATTAACTATTCCATCTTCATACAATTGAAGACTCAACAAGCGGATCTATGTAAATCCAAAATTTTTGAGATATTTAAATAAAGTAACATGTTTACCAATCTTCTTTGACGTCCCGACATTCTAATAGTTAGATTTCCTCTCATTTTCAACCTGTTTTTATACCTCTTTTACCTCTGTATATGCATAAATACCCTGTTCTACTTGTTAAGTTGTCTGAAGATGGGATAGTTATTCTTAATCTGCTTCCAGTCAGGTTTTCGGACTGAAGCTGAAACTGGAAGCTTGGAGGGTTCAAATCTTTGGAAGTGGTTCTCGCTAATGCTGGCGATGATAAGGTATATCCTCATCACACTATCTGTTTCCTGGGCAGATTGTAGAGACTTCTGAGTAGTCACCTGGTGAAAGAGCCCCGCTCACATAACAGTAACCTAACCGGTAGAATTCACGAATCCCCGAGACTATTGATGATCTGAAACTCAACATCTGTCAAGTTATTTGTGAGATATTGCCCGGAATGTGCCGGCGAGTCAGCGAAAGTTACCTCAGAAGGAACAAGACCTGTAAGAGTACTTTTAACTGATGTTGTATTCCACACATAATGGCAAGATCCAAGCATTATAATGAAATAAACATTTGATGGATATTCTAAATGAAAGAATGTTTATTTAGTTTTACTTTCGGAAGCACAAAATGGATAATCTTGTATTATGTTGTGAAAAAGTTTAAATTATTGATGCTTTCATCAGTATTTGCCACGGTAGATTAAGAAACAAGATTTAAATTGATGTTAGTGATGAAAGAAATATTTCCTTCGAATATCATGCCCGCTAAATTCACTTGTCATGTTGAATCATGAGTGGTATTATATTTCGAATACCTTGCCAAGCATGCAATGAATCTGCGTTATTTGTGTTAAGACCCTTTAAAATTACTCAATAACGAGATTCGAACGCAGAGAACGATAATCTCGGATAAGAAATTTGGACGGAATCTCCGAGACTGTCAGTTTCTAAACTTCACGGGATTTCGTACAATATACGTGTCCTTCCTCTTAATCACGAACCTCATTTTCAGAGAGATGGGATCAGTAGCGGATCCGAAGCACTCATCTAGAATAAATTTCGGATCCTCCACTGGGAAATTGCAGTTGCTATGAATTGTGTTTCTGTAGAATAATAACCGTAGGTATTGTATGCACTTACGGCACAAGCACGATGTTCAAACTGAAATGAACAAAGTATTAGAATTGAATACTGTATAATTTTGGCATGTAATACGTAGGATCTACAAAACGTGTGTTCGACCCATCATAACATACGCCATAGAAACTCGAACGGATATAAAATGAACTGCATCCTAACAACTACTGAATTGAAGATACTAAGAACTAGATCTGGATGCACGTTGAGGAATAGGAAGATGAACTTAGTCATTCTAGAAGAATGCCAACTTCAGGACATTGTCAAATGGGGAAGAAAACGGCCACGATATTGGAACGACTCCGTCAGCAGAATGAATGCAGACATAATAGCTAAGATTACCTGAGACGGAATCCCAAATACTAGAAGACCAATTGGCAGTCCCCCAAACACTGAAAAGACTCTTGGGTGTCTAGCTCCACCGAGGGCTAAAGTGGAATTTAAAAGCGTAGGTTTAAAATAAGATGACGCAAAAGGAGAAGAATACGTGTAGATTCAACATAGCTTATAAATTGGGAGAAAATAAAATATAATCTCCAATTTACACTATATATTTGAGATAATAAGTTTTATGAAGCTGACAATTGTTTCAACAAACAGTGCTATCATCTGACGAGTTATAAATTGAACTACGTCAAAAACATCGTCTCCTTAAATGAACTTCAATAAGAGTTTTTGTTGCAACAGCCAACCTGAAAAATAATGTATACAAATTGAACATTTAGTATAATCATTCTTTATACTTTCGGGCAGTAAGCTCAGCCTGGCATAGAAGACTTGGTCATATTAATAATAATTATCTACAGATGACAGCCAAAATAGTAGATGGCATCAACTACAGAAGCCAGAATAGGGTCGATAAATGTGAAGTTTGTTGCAAAGGAAAGCAGGGCCGGTTACCATTTCCAAAAGAAGGTTCTCATGCAAAAAAGTTCTTGAAATTATTCACAGCGATTTGTTTGGGCCAATGGCAACCTAGAAGGAGCAAAATATTTCCTCACCTTCATTGATGATTATTCAAGAATGTGCTTCATTTACTTTTTGAAGACTAAGAATGAGGTATTCGAAAAATTCAAGACCTTCAAAAGCTTGGTGGAAAATCAGAATTAAGGTGCTGAGAAGCGATAATGGGATTGCAATAAAGATTTTGAAAGATACTTGCAACATTCCTGCATCATTCATCGAACACCAAATATCCACACTCCTGAACAAAGCGGATTGGTTGAAAGATTCAACAGAACGCTTGTTGTAAGAGCGAGATGTCTTTTGTTTGATAATGATTTAAGTAAGTCTCTTTGGACCGAAGCTTGCTTATTACTTGAAGAATCGTTCTGCTAGTTCAAAGGTCCCAAAAACGCCTTATGAATTGTGGACGGGAAGAAAACCGAATCTTGGCTACTTGAGGTTATATGGAAGCACACCGATGGTTCATATGTCTAAGGTAAATAGGAAGAAATGGGACCAAAAATCAGTAAAGCATACATTGGTAGGATATGATAAGACAAAGAATTATAACCTTCCTACTGACTGGGTTAGAGCACCTCTAACCCAGTCAGTAGGAAGGTTATCATCAGCCGTGATGTTACCATTATTGAACGAAATCTGAAAAACAAAGACGAATCATCTCAGGAACAAATTTCAGAAGAGAATCCAGCTTCAGTGTGGGAAGAACCTGAATGATGTTCTTCCGAAGATAGTCCTGACCAACTGCTAGACAATCAAGTAGAAACGGGTGTACGGAAATCATAGAGAGAACCAAAGAAGAAAAGGTGTGAAGATTTCATCACCCATTTCAATGGTTCATCCGATACTGATGGAATTCTTGAATCAATAAAAATTCCACACACAGTGAGCGATACGCTTTTAGGACCGAGTGAAGATCAGTGAATGCAAGCTATGAAGAAGGAGATTCAGTCTTTCCATGAGAAAGAGACATGGGAGTTCGTGAATCCACCAGACGGCAGTAGTGAAGTGTAAGTGGGTTTTTAAAGGGAAGAGTGATCGTGAGAATAGAAAAAAGGAGCAAGCTTGTAGTCAAAGATTATTCACAGAAAGAAGGCAACCTTTGCTCCAGTGTGAGCCGTTAGATTAAATCTAAAAATTATACACTTAGATGTGAAAACTGCATTTCTTTACGGTTTTTTTGAAAGAAAACGTTTTCATGGAAGAGTCTGAAGGTTTTATTTCTACTAATATGGTTTTCAAGCTAAAGAAAGCTATATATGGTTTGAAGCAGGCTGGTCGGGTATGGAATGATAGAGTAGACAATGTTTTATCAAAAACCAGTTACAAATAATTTAAATTTGAACCATGTTTGTATATGAGGGATAAATTGTCTGTTATCGCTCTTTATGTAGACGATTTCTTTGTTTTTTTCTGCGGACCAGAATGAAATTGATTTTATCTATGAAAATCTGAATCATCAATTTAAAGTTGAAAATTTAGATGAAGCAAAAGAATGTCTAGGAGAACTAATTGATTATTGTTATTGTAAACTTTTCTTAAGTGGGGGTGTTAATGTACACCTAAAGTTTGAAGAACTCACTCTACGTACTGTACATTTTCTGTGACCGAGATTTAAGTTCTACGCTTGAGTTCAGTTACTCTTTCCCCTTTTCAAATAGAAACCAAGTTCGCCCGATGTACATACAATGTAGAAATATAGTCTTTAGTTAAACCACGTGTTCATTTATTCATAAACAAGGTTATTTTAAAATTGTGCTTTCACCAATTCAATAAACAACAGTTTTCATTTTGAATAGTCCGCTATCTGGCCAGAGGTCACTTTTGAAGCTGTAATCTTTTGACATTTGATGAATGAAAACTACGCCAATACTGAAAATGGAATCAACAACGCACTAAAACGTACTAAAATGGTAAAAATATTGTGTAAAAAAATAAGGTAACATACGTCCGAAATCGAAATAATGGAGACGTTATAAAATTGATTAGAAATTATTTCAATATGATCTCATTCATATTCCTGTGCAATAAAATGCATTTTTTTCCAGATCGCCCTTCCCAACTTGAGAGAAATTCAGCGTGGTGATGTTCAAATCGGAAAATGTCCAGAACTATGTTTCGTTAAGACAGTAGACTGGGTTGCACTAGGCACTTCTCTGACTTCTTACTCCGATGTTCCTCAATGCAAAAGAGACGAAACGTGCAACCCAGAATGTGAAGGTAAGTCACTAAAGGTTTAGCAAATTTTCCGCAAACTGGGGTTTTATATTTTTTGAATTGATCGTTTTAAAAGCCCTTTTAAAAGAATTATCAAAATTCTTCTTGTCGCTAAGTTGGCACAACTCTTTGCTATAGTCACGCAGATTTCCAGTGACATCTCTGATTCAGTTTATTCAAAGTGATCCGTGTTGTCAGTTCGTCTCAAGTGCGTTTTGAGATTCAAATAATGGATAAAAAGGAAGAACAGTTCATAAGATTGAATCACAATTAATCGAAAAACAATAGGCGACTCAAATACACTATTGTCCAAGTCATGACTTTTCGTCCAAAATTCTTGTTCCATTTTACATCTCAAACTAATGCAGTCATGTTCGGAATAACAAAGATTGAAAAACAATAACTCCGGAAGGATGGAACGAATTTGGCCCATTAACGGAATTGACCCACGTATTTGGACTCTACCCTTAAAGTTCCAAGTGCTCTTTCCGTTCTAAGCGCTTACGAATAGATCGGACGAAAGGACTTACTTTTGTCCTCAGATTCTTAATCCATGAGTCCAATCTTTACTTAAGATCATCTAAAATTTATAGACATTTGTGCAACGATAGCAATATGCTTCCTAGAAAAAGCGCGCAAAAGTTGATGAGACAAAATATCTGTGTTCATGAAAATTATACAACGATTCCATAATTCAAATGTTATAGGAACATTGAGTTTTGACCGAATAAATACAAATTTCTAAGGGTTTCACCAACATACAGATCATATTGGATTATATGATTCTCACATTCCTTTTAGGTTTTCAACGTCATTGAAATCGGCTACGTCGATAACAATGGAAATATAAGAGAGCGTTTTTGCTTCTGCATTATTTTGTCCAATATGTTATTATGCTTTGATTGATTCATAGAAGGCACAAACAGTTCTAAACTTAATTTTATTTAAATTTCCCGTATTGTTCATTACAAATCAACGGGAAAATCAGTTATTTTGCGAAACAATTCAAAAAAACTTTTACTCTGCGCTTGGGTTCGAACATACAGAATGTCCCAGAAGTCAAGGTCAAGCCGGGAAAAGGCTGAGTCATAGTTGTCATCAGAAAAGTTTTTTAGAAAATCTAAGTAGTGTACTTTTTAAATTATCCTGGATTTTTATTATTTGAGAAAATGCACACCCTGTGATTATTTTTGAACTCCTGTTGCTACTATTTTTACATTCTTCAAATTTTATTTTTCATATGTTATTCCGAATAGTGCTTCTGTAACCTGTGATTTTCAGTTCTAAGCCAATTACTCCAGCTTGGAAAATAATGTCACTTTTTGCCGAACCAAGTATTCAAAATTAAAAATTCGCACAACTTCAACTCACTGTACTGAAAAAACCTGTACTACATCAGTTTGGCAAATTAATTTAAAAGTTAGCGCATTTATTAGGGATTCTAAAATGGTATAACAATTACTACATTATTTCTTAGATAGGTCAGGAAAAACCGTCTTTATTAAGGAAACACGGTTTTGAACGATTTCTTAGAACCTTCTAAAAATGATTCCAGTGCATTCGATACTTCAAAATTCTGGTTTGAATGAGATAGGGTGAGTCCTTCCAAAAAGTGTGAGTAAGAGAGATAGTGACGCCACTATTTGGTATTGGCACATGTAAATGCAATACAGATCAATACGCTACGCCCCTTGGTCTACTGTGCATCTTTCCGTATTTGATTGTGTTATTTGTGTACTTAAGACTTTTGGCTCCGTTTATTAGATTTGTTTGCTTGCAATTTGGATACTTTTGATCTCTTTATGACGAACTTTGATTTTACCTGGACTAATCTGTGATTGTGTATTGCCATCATGTCTGTGTGTACCACACAGGAATATGCCAACATGTACCCCATTTATGGGGAATGCAGATGTAACGCTAGTGCAGCTTCGAGAATGTATCGCGAGAGATACCCTAATGCTGTTGGTTATCCAAATCATCGAGTTTTTACGAATGTACAACGTCTACTCTTCACAGTATGAAAGAAGGATTTCTTTACTTTACGATGATATTGTGCTTCAAGCGGATGAGGAAGATCCAAGTACTTCGCTACGTGAAAGAAGTGCTCAAAAGAACAGCTCACCGACTATTGAAAGAACATAAGCTCCACCCATATGATGTACAGCTCTATTACCTCGGGATTATGAACCTCGGGTTGCGTTTTGCCAAACCATGCTACAAAAGAACCGGAAGACCCACAATTCTTAGAAAAAATTTTGTGGTCGGATGGACCAACATTTAAAAAAGGTGGTTACATGAACCTACACAATTCACACGAGTGGCACCTAGAAAATCCGAATTTAATGAGACAAGATAGATGCCAATACCGTTTTAAAGTAAACATGTAGACTGGAATTTTGAACGGAAGGGTCATAAGAACTTTTGAGTTGCCAGAGGTTTTAAATGCTGAGATTTTTTACGAAATCAGTTGCCATTTGACTTGAAGAATTGTCACTTTCAAAGAAATATGGTTTCAGCAAGATGGCTGCCTAGCGCAATATGTCCTTTCAGTTAGAGAATATCTAAATGAAGAATATCCGGGCAGATGAATAGGGCGATCTCGTACAATCTCGTAGCCAGTCCGTTCACCTGATTTGGATCCCTTGGATTTTTTTTACTGGGAACAGTAAAGGAAAATATTTATTTGAAAAAAAATTGAAAATGTAGCTGAGCTGCGGGAGAGAATTAGGGAAGCAATGCAATTCGTGAATAACGGAAGATTCGCCTGGTCTTTTTAAGAAGATGTCGTGCAAGTATTGCGGCTGAAGGAGGGCAGTTTGATAATTTTTTGTGAATTCATTGAATCCTGTCATAAAACGAAACTGAATTTCTTTAAGAAAAACCGTTTCTTGTCCAATCTAAAAAAGAATGTTGTTAGCATTTTAGAATCCTTAGAAATGTGCTTACTTCAGAAGTAACTTTTCGAACTGATGTAGTACAAATTTTTTTCAGTACAGTCAATTGAAGTTGGGCGAAATTTTAATTTTGAATACTTGGTTCGGCAAAAGGTAACATTTTTTTCCAAGATGGAGCAAGTGGCTAAGAATTGAAGATCGCAGGTTATAGAAGCACTATTCGGGATAACATAGGAAACATAAAATTTGAAAAAAGAAAAAAATTGTAGCGAGTTCAAAAATCATCACAGGGTGTGCATTTTATTGAATGAAAGAAAGTGCAATATAATTTGAATTTTCTTTTATATTTTTCCGATGACTATTATGATTTATCAGCAGTTACCTGATTCCGGCTTGACGTCGACTTCTGGGAAACTCTGTATAGTTTGCATATACATAAAATTTTTAGGACAAGTCTTGAGGTTCACGCAGAAACAATGGATTTTCTTCCCAACCTATTATTTGAGGATTCCAAACGAAAGTTTCATATATAAGCTCTTTCTCTCCGAAAGTTATCGTGTTTACGGACGGCCGGCCGGATAGGATTACTTTTGACCTCGGATTCTTCATGAATGAGTTCCACCCAGCCGTTTAAAACCATTTTCGGCTCGAAATTCTGAAATAAGAGGCGGAACGCAAGCACCCTGATTTCTGGAATAAGCGCGCAAGAACGACAAATTCACATCCCTTAGTGCTATGCTTTGAATCAAATCGCATATATAGGAACGGATAAAAAAGGCGGTCTCTAAAGGTTTGGCATCGCATACAAGTTGTTTTGTAGAAACATGTTAGGACATTCCCAGACAGGAACAAGCACATCATTATTTAATTCCATATTTTTTATCCTCGAATCAAACTACCTTGAGTATAAACAATAATCAGCATTACTGACAATCAGAGCTCATTAGCAATTGTTCACTTGGCTATTATTCAAAAAATTATTATCTTGTTTTTGCTGGAGATAATTACGCTCTCTCTAATTAGCTGATGGAGCTAAAGGCAGTTCATTTAAATGGCGAAGGCAGTTCATTAACATGTATCGGTTTATATAGGTCACTGCTGGGGGCCTGGAAGATGCCAAAGGATATTCGAGAATTGCCATCCTGAATGTTTGGGCTGTGAAAAGCCTGATTCTTCGAGGGATTGCCTAGCTTGCAAGAACTGGAAAAGTGGCGATACTTGCGTTAGCGAATGTCCTCCTGACACGTGAGTATTTTTCTAAACGATATGAAATGAAAGATATTGTGTGAATTGATTTGAAAGGGTTGGTCACATAAATATTGAATGAAATAGTCTGTTACTTTGTGATAGTTCATTTTAAAATGAAACTAAATAAGGAATTACTTCGTTTTCTACCACTCGAGTTTCGTAGTGTTTACTATATTTTCAAAACTGAATAAAACGAATTGTATCTCCACGATTATAACGGGTTAATAAAGTAAAATAAATAGAGGTTTATACTTGATAGAAGGTATATACAATTATTTAAATATTTCAATATTAGCCTTCTACATATTTGATTTCAAAAAATTATATTTAATAATTATTACTTCAGGAATTAAATTAAATTAATGTCATATAAGTACCACTTTAATCAAACGACATATAAAATAAACATTCGTTATAAGACATCCAAATGATATAACAAAATCCAATAAATAAAAATTGTTAACCAAAATCCTATAAATTAAATATTTTGAGTAGATAAAATTTTGTTTCTGCTCATCAATCTTATGAAAACAGATATCCTTCAAAAATGTTTAACCTAATATTAAGATATAAGAAAAACAGATGTTAACTTCCGCTATTCTATTGATTCACACGACAATTGTTTCGTCATACCATGACTTCATCAGGTCAGTATTTAAACTGAGGTATACAATGCAAAACATGACCTTAAATACACTCTCTGGTACAAAAATAGAGGGGTGGAAAGAGATGGTATACAATTAATGAAAAATATTAAGTAAGGGGGATCTGTTTAAATCTATTAGATCATTCAATAAAATTTGTCTTTTATAATATCTATTGATCTCTAAAGTTTCTAACAGATTTAGTTTCTGACTTTTGTTTTCGATATGTAATATTTCATAGTTCATATTAAAATTATGGCCAGTCTCTAAGAAATGGTTGGCATAAGTTGAATTCGGTTTATTATTAATGTAACATTTTTCATGTTCTCGTATCCTTGTTTGGAATGAACGGCCTGTCTGTCCCACATGGGCAATCACTACATGTTAACTTGTAAACTCCTAATTTTTTGTTTTTAGGAATGACGTCTTTATTACTTTTTATTAAGCTGCCTAAGGAATTAATAGTTTTAAAAGAGATTATATATTTTTCTTTTTTCTTCAAATATCTAGCAATCTTTTTAGATTTTTGGCTCATGTAAACTAATGAAATAAATTTGGTTCCGTTTGAATTTTGAAATTTTGGATATACAAGAGATATTGCTTTCTTGTAATTTATTTTATCAAGTAAATTGTCTACGATTAACGGATTAAAATCATTATTGAAAGCTATTTGTTTGATGGTTTTATACTCTTTGTCAAAACAAATAGCTTTCAATAATGATTTTAATCCGTTAATTGTATTTGATGTCTGTTCACATATATGTTTTGGGTTTTTAGCCAATTTTCAAAACTGAACAGACCAAACTTAAAATCCTATTTATAATGGTAGAATAGATCACAGGTACAATTTTGAAGAGTGTAAAAATATGGTGTTAGTTCGGTCCTAATCTTTCACAGATAAGAGCAAACGGAGATAAATTAAATTGAAGTTGTTCATTTGTGATTGGTAGTTTCCTCCATATACTGAATTGTTTCAGCCGTTACTATTTGGTAGTTGATCATAATTAAAACAAATTGTAGAAATTACTATGTTTACTACCAATAAAAATATATTTTACACATTTTCTTGTGACTCGAGTTTCGGGAAATGAACTATCCCATCATCAGACAGTCTGATGATGTCTACAATTTGCTGAATGAATGATGAACCAAATATTATTAAATCAATTTGAACACCCCAATCTATTGGAAAAAATCTTGGTGACCCATTTTTTGTTGTTCGCCAGTATATTTGAAATACTTTGAGATATCTATTTTATCTTATATTGTGCTTGTTTTTCAGCTACTGGAGTGAAAAAACGATGTTATGTGTTACCAGAGATGAATGCCTCAGTTTCAACAACACACTAAACCTGGCTACTTGGGTTTTTGACAAATGGTGCCTTCTTGATGGAGACTGCCCCGAAAACTACGAATTGGTGAAGGTTCCTGAAAAAACTTGTAGATTTTGCAACGGTACTTGCTATAAGAAATGTAACCTAACTAAGATTAATGATAAGGAAGAAATGAAGAAGTTCAAAGGCTGTACGCATATAGACGGACCTTTGGAAATCAGGGTAAAACACGAGTATGAAGTTGACCATCTTGAGCCCAACTTATCCGATATCACCCAAATTGATGGTTGTTTGATAATCGCCAGAACAGCTATCACTTCTATGAACTTCTTCAGAAGTTTGAAGCGCATTGGGGGATTACATAAGCACAAGTTTTGTAATAATCACACCGTCTATATATTCGAGAATGCCAACCTTAAGACGCTTCTTGATGTGGATCGCATAAAAACAGAGGGAGATATCAGCATCGGTTTCCATAATAACCCCGAATTGTGCATTTCCGAAATTGAAAAATTTGCTCACACCCTGGGCATGAGTCATGCGAACTTCGAACGAATATTGCAGCAAGAAAAAGATGTATCACCATATTCTAATGGGTATAGAGCGACGTGTTTCAAATTAAAGTTGAATGTGACCATACTTCACAGCTCTCCAACGAACGTGCTGCTTCAGTGGGAACCATACAACTTGAACAACGCCACAGTAATAGCTTACACATTTTTCTATATTCTCAATGAAACTTTGCAACTGGATCAAAATTTTAATTACGACAATAATATGTGCAGCGATAATGGGTGGAGAAGTCATCTTATTTCCAGAAATAGTCTGAATATCACTGATCTTCTACCGTTCTCGATTTACGCCTATTGGATTAAAGTTTACTACATCGAGAATAACAGAGCTAATTCAGGAAGTACGGACATGAAGTATTTCGAAACAATACCTGATGATCCGTCATCTCCTGTAGAATTTGTGGTACAAGCGCTATCTCCAACTAGCATAGAAGTCAAATGGGAGAGTCCAGAATTTACAAACGGCAATCTATCCCATTATAATCTTTTTGTTTCTACTGAAGAGGACGATGTCAATTTTTTGAGTCAACGAAACTACTGTATTTACCCCCACGTTGCTGAGAAAGTGGAAAAAACTAAACCAAAGTCAGTGATAACATGGGTAAACGAAACCACGAACGGTTCTTGTTCATGTAAACCGTACATCTTCAAAAAAGATTCATTTTGCGGACTACAAAGTTATTCTACGAAGGATTGTAGTAGCTACATGTACCAATTGATAGACAAACCGACGAACTCGCGATCGAAACGGTACATATTGGAATCTAAGTCAAATGGATCCCGAAAGAAAGATAAAACTATTACGATACCAGCTAATACTACAAGATACGTTTTGGAAGATTTGAAACCCTTTTCGAAATACGTCTTTTGGTTGTCGGCTTGCAACGAGGCCTACAAAGATCGCTCTTTGTGCAGTGCTGTTTTATTTTCTTCGACTCGAACCATGGCAAACGAGAGTGCTGATCAAGTCACCCATTTAAATGTTCGAATTTTCAACGACAACACAATTTCTTTGACATGGAAAGATCCGGAAAATCCGAACAGCATAATCGTCGCATACAATATTGAATACTGGATCAGTGACAGTTCCAAGTCCATCAATGTACCTGATTGTATCACCAGAACACAATATGTCAACAACGGTTTCGTCTACAGAACAGAAAACATCGAACCGGGAATCTACTCGTTAAGAGTTACGCCGATATCGTTATATGGTGCAGGAGTTTACAGTGAACAAGTGACATTTCAGATAAAAAAGCCTATAAAAACTTGGGTTATATATCTGGTGATTTGTATTATTTTTGCTGTTATATTTACATCCTTGATCCTCTTCTTTTGGTATAAGAATAAAACAAAATTAGAAAGGGTTTATCTTATACCGAGCATAAATCCAGATTACTCTAGAGCCGTATATATAGAAGAAGGCTGGGAGCTGGAAAGAGATGATGTGAAGATGAACGAAATGCTTGGTCAGGGAAGTTTTGGTGTAGTGTTTAGTGGATATATCAAGTCAAAGAATCTACCGTGTGCTGTGAAAACTGTAAGTGGTACTGCTGGGGCAGGTCACAAGACAGATTTCCTCAAAGAGGCATCCGTGATGAAATCCTTCAATGATGCTCATCACGTTATTAAATTATATGGTGTGGTATCTAAAGACGAACCTCCTCTAGTCATAATGGAGCTTATGGAAAGAGGCGACCTCAAAGAGTACCTGAGAAATGCTAGAAAGAATCCCAAAGGAATTTCTCTGCCGGAGATGTACCAGATGGCAGCCCAAATAGCAGACGGAATGGCATATTTGTCAGCCAAAAAATACGTTCATCGGGATCTGGCAGCTAGGAACTGCATGGTTGCTGGTGATCGAACTGTTAAGATTGGTGATTTTGGAATGACGAAGGATATTTACGAGACTGATTATTATAGAAAAGGTGAGTTAACACTTGGAGTATTAAGAATTTTAATATCTGGATCAATCTTTATGTAGTCCGAAATCACAACAGTGATTCATCTCGATCCAACGTTATTTCAAGTTATTGTTTGTATTTTGGTGTTATGAGTGGATAAGGGCATCATCCAAAAGTTCTTACAGAAATTGATTGACTCTGACAAAGTAATTCTCGGCTATTCCACTTCATATGGGCTATAAGTTGAAGAATATTTGTTTTCAGGGCGTCAATAATTTGTGCATTATGTGCATAGTCCAACAGAAAAAATCCAACGATGAAAAATCACACCATTAATAAGGAATGTGACCTATGGTGATAGAAAGTTTGAAACAGAGTAACATACATTGGTATAACAAATCTATACTCAAACAAACTCGGTAAGGTTTTGTTGATCACAGAGGCAAATGCAGACTTGGGCACGTTTGAAACTTATTGGTTTTCACATTAATGGTATTTGGTGAGGATCAGCAGAATTAATTCATTTACACATTAAACATGATATTATATTCTGAAAAACCAGTTGTACAAGGAGAAAGCAAAATATAGATTAATTTTTATATACAAACAACATATATGAAACATGTGAGAAACCAAAGTAATCCAGAACAATCTAAAACTTGATCATCCATACCCGTTTCACTGAGCATTATTTTTCTTTTTGGCTTTCGAATATTGTTCAAATGTTTTTCTTTGGTTGATTGCTAACAATAATATCGAAACTGAATCAAATTGTGATGATAATTTTGCTTCAAGGTACACATGGACTCTTACCAGTTCGTTGGATGGCACCTGAGAGTTTGGCAGACGGTGTTTTTTCATCAGAATCGGACGTTTGGAGTTATGGAATAGTTTTGTGGGAGATGGTGACTCTTGCCGAACACCCTTACCAAGGTATGTCCAATGAACAGGTCCTTAAGTTTGTTACGGCGAGAGGAAGACTGGGACGTCCAAAGGATTGCCCCAACGTTCTTTGGGAAATAATGGAGGTGTGTTGGCAACATGTGTCCTCGAAAAGACCCCTTTTTATTGGAATAGTTGAGAAGTTGGAGCCACTTGCTGGCCAGTCGTTCCCTCTTGTGTCCTTTTACCACAGCCAGGAAGGACATAACTATAGAATGAATTATGGGTAGGTATTGAGTCACTATTGACAAGTTTGAAAAAATATTTTACAATTTCAAGAAGCCGTTTCTGTCGTTCTTGATGCTTTTGCTCCAATTTTGAATCGCTAGTCTTCTTGAAGAACACATATCATTCAATAATTCGTAAAACTGTCGCCGCAACGTTTAAAGAGCCTGTTAATTCAAAACGAATTCCCTCTAATTTCACTTTGAAATAATGTTTTCCTGCTCCCTCTATTATCCAATAGGGCGAACTAAGTAAAACAGTCGTGGCATCTATGAAAGCTTGTCAGTAGTTCCGCTGCATAGGTATAAACTCCTGTGAAATATCACCTTCATATTTAGGAGACCGTCAATAGATGGGGCAGGTTGATCTACTTTAGTGTATTCCTTCTAATCTATTTCATTTTTGCGATTAAAAAAAAATTGAATATTTTAAATATGAATGAGAATATTTCTCCGAAACCTCTACAAATTTTAATCTAAAAAATCGTGCGTGTGGCCACTAAAATAAGAAGGCGATTTAAGCACGAGGAAAGTTTTTTCTGCGTTAGTAACGTGAAAATATCGAGAATACGTTTATTTACTTGAATTAACACGCAAAGGTATGTCTTGTATGTGTTTTGCATACTCTACATGGCGTTAGTGTATTATTAATATCTTAGAGTCTCTGTGTATATATTCTGCATATTCTAGATGGCGCTAGTGTATTATTTATACCTTTTTGTCTTTTTGTAAAGCGAATATGGATAGTATACATTGCACTGACTAAAACCAATCCGTTTGAAACGTGCGCATGTTTACAATTTGCCTCTGTGATCAACAAAACCTTGTCGAGTTTGTTTGATTATAGAGTTGTTATACACATGTATGTTACACGTCTCAATTTCTAGATTTTTCTGTTACCATAGCTCGAATTCCTTGTTAAGGTAATTTATGGTTTAAATAACTTTATTTAATAAACTGAATTCAAAAGAAGATATCTATAAGGAAAGAAAATTCACAAATGCAATATAATTAATAAGGCAGTTTTTGCAGATGTGGGTTAAAGGTGCGGAATTTAGCGTTGACCAAACATTATGGCTGAAGAAAATTTTATAATATAATAATTTTTTCCTTAATCATCCTATAATAATTACGTATTTTTTAAAAATCTCTATGAAGCCACCCTTGTCTCAGGAGAATTTTCCGCTTTTTCCAATGGTGTAAGTACACTGAATTTTATTTAATGATTAAGCTGATAGTTTCCAAGTTATATTATGTTTTCACTGGAAAAATTGTGAAACGTTACAAACTAGTATAATCTTGAATAACGTTCACAATGAAAGATAATTGCACCATACTCGATAGAACCTTGTGAAATTTGGTCAGAGATAATTTGAGCAGCCGATATATTCCTACAAATGTCAGAATATTTTTTGGGTATTATAACTGCTTTTTCATATCTGATTATTGAATAATTTCTTCAGTTAAATGATACACATATACATTCTGTCAAGAAAGTACCGGGAATTATCGATTTAAATCTGGCGGGGCAATGAGGCAGGTAAATTTTTTTTTTCCCTAGGTTGGTACCACTGTCCTTAATTACTATGCCAAGCTTGAGCGGGATCTGTCAACTAGTGTGTTTGCAACAGCTGATTAAGTCAGTCGATGTCAGAGTGCGTGCCGATTTTTACTATGGGTGATTACTATGGGACGATAACGCGCCTTCTCACCGAGTTACGATTGTGACTGACTTTCTCGCCAAAAACTCAACAAACGTGCTTCAGCAACCACCGTATTCGCCAGATTTGGCTCCCTGCGACTTTTTCCTCTTCCCAAAACTAAAATTGCCCCTTCGTGGCACCCGTTTTGAGTCGATTGAAGCCATTAAACAAAATTCGGCGCGAGAGCTAAAGTCCATCCCGGAAAGCGCCTATAAAAAATGTTTCGATAATTGGAAGTGCCGTTGGCATAGATGTATTGGAGCAAATGGAGCCTAGTTTGAAAGTGACCCAATAAATTTTGACGATTAAATGTAAAAATGTTGTTTTAATTGAAAATTCCCGGTACTTTCTTGACAGAGTAGTATGTTTATTTCTATTTATTATCGTAAGTTGCTCACTTGACGCGTTTCCTTAACATAGTAACTTATTTACATGCTTATAAACAACTTGAAATTTGGTAATATACGGTATATACATATTTTCTGCTTTGAGATAAAGATGCAATAAATTTTTTTTAAACTTTTGGTAAAAGCAATGGGTCCCTAATTGAATAGATCCAATAAAGGTGAATCAGATAATTAAATTTGTTTATTTAATGAATTCCTCAAATTTCTGAATCGGTTCAGTTTCAGACGCTTATATTTTTGTGCGAAATCTTGAAACGTTGATCAAAATCATATTTCTCTTTCATTAGATGTTCCGCGTACATTAAATCCAACTTGTTATTGAGGAAGAACGTCGGTGTTCGGTTATTATAGTAGCAAAAGATCTTCTGGGTTGTCCAATATAAGTTTTCGACTTCCGCTTGATAATTGGTTAACGCCTGACGCCTTTTAGATTTTGCTTTTTTTTCGAAAGATCCTAATGAATGAGTGGTTTTATAAAATGTTTATATCTTTGTTATTGAAGAGTAATATATCTTTTTTTGAGTGTACTATTTTCTAATGATTTATTCAATTTTAGGAGGCAAGAGTCTGTGAAACCAGCTGTTAATAAGTTCCCTCAACAGGATTCATACTTACAGGAAGGTGATAGTGACACTTTGATTGAGGAGAATTATGATGTTGACGATGAGGAGAACTACACGTCTCGTACCAGGAACAGAAAAGTTACAATAGCCAACCCTGGTTCTCTTACCTGGAAGTCAACCTATTCCATATCGAATCAAACCCCATAGATAAGAAGAGTAGATGAAGCAAATCACTTACTATATTGTTTATATTTTTATACTGAATATTCCGAATTATTGAGGAAGAGAGTTACCTTATATTAAGAGATTTATAACAAAAAACTACCTTATATCCCTCCTGAAAAATCCAACTCATGGACTATTTTTCTATATGAAACCGTGTCATTTATATGTTAACATTTTCAATTGTGTTCATATTCCTTACCACTCATATTGTATATTGATAATGATTTTTCTATTTTTGTCCCAGAAATGCTGATATATTTTATTTTTGCCATAAAAGAAGACTGCTATATTAATAGAAATATGATTAAACCTAAAAAATAATCGTTGGTGTTGAGTATTTTGGTCTGATTTGTATAGTTAATTTTTTTTTGGGAGCTGTTATTTTCTACGTACTAGTAATATTTGATGTGTTTTAAAATTTGAAGTATTTTCGGTTTTTTCGTGAATTATTGTATCTTATTTGCTAAGGTTCCAATAAACATTTTTGAGTACCTGATAAGTTGGTATGATGATTAAATAAACAGAGTGTTTGTTGAACATACGGCAAAAATTCGAAGGGGAAATTTCATGGACTAAAATATTTCAAACTTTGATTCACTTTTGGGGATAGGGGTTAAAAAAAAGGAAATATCATAGTTTTTCATGAAGAACTAAATGAAGTTTTTGTATCTACGAGAATTATAGTAAATGGTGCAACTTAAGATACAAGCATCCAATTTTCACCTGAACACACTCCACAGATATAAAATGATCAACTACAAGCCAGTTCAACGATATACTTGTTTGAATTTAATTTTTTTTCGGTGTCTCCACATAACTGCTCTTAGTTAAATATATGTTGTCCGAAGATGAAAATACAATGATTTGGCTCTTTCTGGTAAGACATATTCTCATTTCAGCAACATAAAAAAGTTCAAAAGTAACGAACTCAGGAATAAGTTTATTGCCGCAGTTTTAATAAACACTCTGTTAAGAAGACTATTCTGTCTAATGTGTTACGATTTTCAAGATTCTATCTATATCATTCATTGTTATATTTGTGACTGTAATTTTCTTAATTATACTGAGATATTCGATACTTTTGCATGAAGGTTTTTTTTACTTTTCACCTGATTTCCCCTTATTTATAGACGAGTAAATTTATTTCAGTTCTTGAAAATTGGTTGGGTGACAATTCTTCTTAAGCACAAGCTGCGTACAAAAAATCAGGCAACAACGTCAGGGAGCCCTAATGTGATAAAACGCAGTAGTTAACTTCTTGGGTTGAAAGAATTTTTTTGTAATTTTCACATGTAAATAGTTTATTATGTGTTGCTAACTGAGTGAAAATGTTTCATTATATAAAATCCATTATATTACATTTAAGTCAATTGTTTCTTTGACATACCTGGAAATATTATCCGATATTCTATTCACTTAAGGAATGGATATCCTTCAGTCAAATATTTCTCAACCTGGTACACTAGAATCAATGCGATTTCTTTCTGTTTTCTAGTTGAAATTTCCATATTATTCTGTATATCAGTTCAAAATGTAAACTTGACAAGGCTACAGTATTGGCGAAACAATTCTTATAATTCAATGAAACTCTTCGACATTTTATTCTTCTAAACATTTCTAAAGTGCGACTAGAAAGTATCTGGAATTTATTATTTTTCATAATTTTAATATACTTCTTTTTTTCTAAGGCATTCTAAGGCAAAAGTAATGTATAAAATAGGTAGTGCAGATAGTCGACATGACAACACTATTTGTCAAATATTGTTGACTGTACAATTTATGAAATATTGTCGTAGCTAGGAAAAGAAAACAAGTGGAATATTTCGCGAAACGCGAAAAAATTAGTGCAATTGACTGAACTGGGAAAAAGTGCTGTATATGAGACAATAAAGAGGATAAAAAATAGCATGGATATGAGGCATAGACCAGTTTCAGGAAGAACGCGTACGATTAAAGGAAACAATTTAAACGCTCTTTTACCCTAAGAACGACACAATCTGCGCCTGGGGTTCTGCAAATGGGCCTACAGATTTGGAAATCAACGAAATATGAAAGTATGTCCAGAAAATGTCCGTATGTCACTGAAAAAAACAGGCTACCTATCAGGGAAACCTTTAATGACACCTTTACAAAAGGAACGAAGGATTGAATTTTTTCAACGTCAAGAAGATAATTTTAATGTCTTTATATCTGATGAAAGTTCTTGGTGGAAATCATTTAAAAATCAAAATAACCTGTTACCTTTCAAATTTCCGAATTTCCCGCCAAAATAATTGGCGGGAGGATAGGGAGCAATATCTCAGCGTTGTGCTATGCATCGCTGTATAGTTGATGGCACCATTAGTAGTGAAAAGTATTGTTGCATTCAAAACGATTTTATCCTTGAAACGGCGCATTCTTTATATCCAGAGGGGTGGCGTTTTCAGCAGAATAATGCAAGATGCCATACTTAGGCCTTATACTCAAGCTTGGATGTAAGAACACCGAGTGACAAACCATTTCGTGGCCAGCAGCTTCACCAGATCTTAGTCCCATTGAAACCTATAGGGACTAATGAAGATTGTGAAGTTGAACGAGCAGCGCTTCGAAATGAAGATGACTCAATTCAGTCAGTTTTACAGTCCTGGACTACCATCATTCAAAATTATGGAGATGATCTACTTTCGGGTATACCTCGACGTTTAGTCAAGTGTTTACCGTTAAATACAGGTTGTATAAGTAAATAAGGCCTTATACTCAAGCTTGGATGCAAGAACACCGAATGACAAACCATTTCATGGCCAGCATCTTCACGAGATCTTAGTCCCATTGAAACCTATAGGGACTAATGAAGATTGTGAAGTTGAACGAGCAGCGCTCCGAAATGAAGATGACTTAATTCAATCAGTTTTACCTTCCTGGACTTCCATCATCCAAAATTATGCAGATGATCATGGATATGAGGCATAGACCAGTTTCAGGAAGAACGCGTACGATTAAAGGAAACAATTTAAACGCTTTTTTACCCTTAGAACGACACAATCCGCGCCTGGGGTTTTGCAAATGGGCCTACAGATTTGGAAATCAACGAAATATAAAAGTATGTCCAGAAAATGTCCGTATGTCACTGAAAAAAACAGGCTACCTTTCAAGGAAACCTTTAATTACACCTTTACAAAAGGAACGAAGGATTGAATTTTTTCAACGTTTTCAAGAAGATAATTTTAATAATGTCTTCATATCTGATGAAAGTTGTTGGTGGAAATCACTTAAAAATCCTATCAAAATAACCTGTTACCGTTCAAATTTCCCACCAAAATAATTGTTTAGGGAGCAATATCTCAGCGCGGTGCATCGCTGTATAGTTGATGGCACCATTAGTAGTGGAAAGTATTGTGGCATTCAAAACGATTTTATTCTTGAAACGGCGCTTGCTTTATATGCAGAGGGGTGGCGTTTTCAGCAGGATAATGCAAGATGCCATACTTAGGCCTTATACTCAAGCTTGGATGCAAGAACACCGAGTGACAAACCATTTCGTGGCCAGCAGCTTCACCAGATCTTAGTCCCATTGAAACCTATAGGGACTAATGAAGATTGTGAAGTTGAACGAGCAGCGCCTCGTAAAAAAGATGACTTAATTCAGTCAGTTTTACAGTCCTGGACTACCATCATCCAAAATTATGGAAATGATCAAGTTTCGGGTATACCTCGACGTTTAGTCAAGTGTTTACAGTTAAATAGAGGTTGTATAAATAAATAAGATGAATATTTTGTTATGCCTTTCTAATTCAATAATTTAAAATATATACTAAATAATTACAATTGAGCTTGGTTTTTTCCGGATACTTTCTACACGGACTATACTATGATCAAGTTAAGTGATGATATACAACTGACAGGTAGTGATACTTCTGATGTCACGTAACGTTGTTACAACGTTTTTTGAAAGTATCGTCCCTATTTGAAGAGTTACATTCAAATATATCTATATCAGCTACTTTATTAATTATTTCTCGTTATTCGGAAGAAACAATTGAAGTTGTGACTGAGTTGTCGGCCTCACTTGAATCTTAGGCGCAGGTTGAGCAGACAGGGACTCAAAATCCATCTTCCAAAAGGGCATATCAGTAAAATATTGATTGGAATTCAGCTGTAATCCTTTGACATTGATCAGAATACCTGAAAACATATTGATTCAAAAACTGACCTTTCAGAAATGATTGATAAGAAGTATGAGCTATGTTAACAGAAATTTCCTCGGATCGAGTTTATTGGTTTCAATCGTCAGCGCGCTGTATTGTCTAACAAATACATGCGTGGATAATTTGTATTCAAACCTATTCCTATACAAAACATCTACAAAACCGAAGGTATTGAAGGAATTATTTCCATAATAGAAAAGTACGTGCTGATGCAACAAAGTATGTTTTCAACGACACAAACAGTTATGTATTCAAATCTTCAAGCTATCAAAAGGATTTTACTAGTTGATTTCAAGAGATTCTAAAAGTGTTACTCTAGAATTTTTTTTTGACGTGGATAATTTCATAGTTATTTTGAAATTATGCCTGAATTCCTTAATCTTGGATTCTTTTCTTGAATGATCTACGTGTCTGGCCAATATATACTGAAGGGCAATCTTTGCAAGTCAATTTGTAGATTCCATATTTATTTTCTTTATTTGTTCGATCCTTGTTGTTTTTAATGTAAGTATTATTTATGGTTTGAAATGCTTCATTGTAATTGAAACTATTTTTGAAATGTTTAGCAATATTTTCAGATAATTCATTAACATAAGATAGCGAAAATTATTTCTGTGCATTGTCCTCTTTTATGATTGGGTAAACGAAATTTAATGCCATGTTCGTTTGTTTATTGGATACCATTTTATCTATTAGAAAGGGGTTGTAACCGTTGTTTGAAGCTATCTGTTTTATAATATTTATAATAATTATTTGGAAACGTTATCTGAATTCAGAGGGACATTCAAGTCTATGAATAAAACTATTATATGCTGACATCTTTGGTTGGTGGGGTCATTTGAAGTTTTATGTATTGTAATATAGTGAAATCTCCCATGGGCGGAGACTTACGGGACCGCCCGATGATGTCCGTACAAGAGGGGGTCCGCTTAAAAGAAACACATATGTACAAAAAAAAATTAATGGAAATAATAATTGGAGAGTATTGGACATAGAAAATCAATATATGTAGGTATAGGAATGTAAAAATTTTTCAAAGTAAACAATAGCTGAAAACTCAAGGTGAGGAATCATTCGGATAAACAAAAATTTTGATAAAAAGGGGGCACCTTAATTACGAAAATATTCCAAAATTTTTGTTTGTCTCATCTTTTTCCTTAATATGCAATCAAGAAATCTCAATTCTAATTTGGACAGAATCTCTGAAGTCTCTGAATCTCCGTGATTCTGGGCAAAACTTTTTAGCTACTTGTTTAAAGTCATAACTTCCCCATAATTTTGGACAGCACCTGTTAGCCCTGGCATTTCGTCGTTATCAGAATCTCCGAAAAGTTCTTGAATGTGATGTGAATTGCCAGTTTCATGCTCAGAATCAGGATCTTCAAAATATAAATTATCATCAAGGTTCAAAAATTCGTTTAGGTTTTCATTGAATATCATATCCAAGAAATTCTTATTTCTGAGAATCTCTGCAATAACACTGAGTGGCAAGTCATCTTCAGGATCATATGTAACAGTCTGACTTAATTGGTTGTCACCTTGCATATTTTCATGCTTATAACCGGCTTTGCGGAAGCAATTTTTGATGGTTTCCTTTGTTACTTGTTCCCAAGAGGTTTTTGCAAAGTGAATTGCGTCCAATGGCGAGCTTTTTTTGTCAATTCGATAGCTGTACTAGCAGTCCCGATGTTTACTAGCAGGTGTTTCAGTATGAGACTTAGGTAATGGGTTTTGCAATTTTTTACGATTCCCTGGTCAAGTGGTTCACAAGCTGATGTACAATTAGGGGGTAGAAACGAAAGTTTTATATTTTTCAGGTGAATTCCTTTTGGATGAGATCCAGCATTGTCCAAAAACAACAAAATCTTCCTTTGCCACTTTCCACTCTGTCATATTTTGTCTGGTCATCCAAGTTTTCTTATTTCACTTCCAAGTTAGAGGCAAGTTGTATATGCTTATATTTTTGAATGCTCTGGCTTTACCAATGACTTAAAGTTTTTTTTCCCATGCCATATGCAAAATTGTAAATCTCTCTTTGGGATATTTACCACCAAAACATTTTTCTTTTTTTAATGTTAGCGTTTCTTTAGGCAGAGCTCTGAAATAGAGACCTGTTTTATCAGCATTAAAGATGTCCCTGGGTGAATATTGTTTGTTAAGAGAAGGGCATTTCTCCCAGAATGATGAGACACTTTCAGCAATTAACGAGGCTCCTTCCCTTAAATTGTTTTAAAACTTAAGTTGTGGCGTTTTCTGAATTTATTAAGCCAATTAAAAGAAGCACTGAATGCTGAATGTCCTAAGGTAAAGGCGATTTCTTTTGCTTTGCAGCGTATTAACGGACCTGAAAAAATTTTTACCCATAAGTTCTCTTCTATTTGAGCATGATGCCAACACTTCATTAATTTTTGAAGTAATGAGGAAAACAAATTCCACATATTCAAAATACCTCATAAAAAAATTATTCATGTGCATACCTGTCTGAGGAATCCCTTTATGGCGAGCTGCTATAAACCATTCATAACACAACATATCAATTTTGCTACCATCACCAGTTAGAAAGCTTCTTTTTTCATTCACATTCGTGTTCGACATCCACTTGTTCAATTGCGAACACTCAATTTTTCCTTGTTGTACACTTCAATTACCTCAATTTTCTGTTTGAGGGTGAGTTTTTTTCTTTTTGGAGCCATTTCTTTCACCGAGTCAGCCTCAGAATTCAGACTAACACTAATTGAATTCTCGGGAGTTGAGATCGATAAATCACCGGTTCACTCGGGGAAGTCCCTCAGTGAAGGCTGGTACTAATGTTGGCGCACGACAGAGAAACTTCTTCTTCTTTCCCATTGCGTCCTATTTGACGCAATGAACTCGCAGCGACACTTTCCACAGAGAATTGAAATAGAACCGATATTTTTTGGTTTCGTCCGGTTAATAAAACATACCTTAGTGTCCGCGTCCGTTCAAGGGAATGTCCGTTCAGGAGACAACTATCTAGTCTTGTTATAGTGAGCCCCAGAAAATTAATAATAATAATAATAATAATAATAATAATAATAATAATAATAATAATATTTATTCACCAAAGACTGCATTCATCTATATATATATATATATATATCCTTAATATGTTTACATGAATAAATAAATAATCACAGAAGCTCTAGCTCCGGGAAGCTATTGCTTGTACGTGATGATATTAAACAAAAATGTCCCAGCTGATGAATGAACAAAACAATGTAATACCCAACCCGCACAGAAAACAAACACATATCTCAATTCCTTAACTCCCTTAAGACTTCACCCATGGTTCAGAAAGCTGTGCAGTCTCTCCCTCCCGTATAAGAGTATCCATTTCTTGCACTCTCTTTTAAATAAGTTGATACTGTTCATCCTCAAGATGTTAGTAGGAGGCCGACTGAACAGTTTCGGCGCAAGAAAGTCACAATGTCGCTGGCCTATGGCTTTTGTACATCTAGGTACGCTAAGGGAGTTTATTCTACTTCTAGTATTATATGAGTGTCCAATAGGCTCGGAAGATATTTTCGACTTCTTGAGGTTTACTAGCATATTCAAACAGAACAGTTGCCTCACATCGAGTATCTCGCACTCACCATGCAATCTACTGTTCGAATACTTAAGTGGTCTACCATATATTGTTCGCAAGATCCATCTTTGAAGAACACTAAGTTTCTCCAGGTGAGTATCACTAACACCCCCCCAACCTACAATTCCGTATGTAAGCTGAGACTGGACTAAAGCACAATACAACAGCCTGAGATGTTCCAAATCAAGGTAATCCCTCAAATATCTTAGCTTAAATAAAACACCCCTAAGCTTGTCAACCAAGTTTTTTACTTGAAGATCCCATCTAAGATGTCGGTCAACTATTATCCCCAAATATCTGATCGACTCTGCCTCCAGGATCATGGAATCAGCAGCAATTGTCAGAGGCCCCATACACGGCAGTCCATTGGAATATGAACAAAAGGGCAAGTATCTTGTCTTCTCCAGGTTGAGGGTTAGCGCATTATACTTCAACCAGTCTTGCAATACTCCGAAATCAGCCTCGGACGCAGATTTTAAGGTCTCCCACGAATCAGATTCACAAAATAGTGCAATATCGTCTGCAAAGCTTAGGATTTGACCACTAATTCTTAGATTTAATAAGTTGTTGATATACAGGGTAAACAACAGTGGCCCCAGGACAGTACCTTGTGGCACCCCGTAGGTTGTATATGCGGGTCTGCTTAGTTCACCATCGATTTCGACTCTCTACTCTCGGTGAGTTAAATAACTCGCAAGTAAGTTATACACTCTTCCCCTAAACCCATAATTATTCAATTTACTGAGTAGTTTCTCGTGTGACACAGTATCGAAGGCCTTAGAGAGATCCACAAAAATGCACAAGGATGGTCTACATTTGTCGAGCGAGCGATAGATATGAGATGTCAACTGATAGAGTGCATCCTCTGTTGATCTTCCTTCTATGAATCCATATTGCCGTGGTGAAATGAGCTCATTTTTGAGGCAAAAATCTGTAATTCTCTTTTTCAATATTTTCTCTATAATCTTGGCGATATTGGATATCAGAGATATGGGTCTATAGTTAATCATCTCCAGTTTATTTCCCTTCTTAAACATAGGCCTCACAATTCCAATTTTCAATCTGCTCGGAAAGTATCCCTCTTCAAAACAGCGATTAATCAAGTGTGTCAAAGGGAACTTTATTTCATCGACTAGTTTTTTCAAAGTTTCCGCCCTTATATTGTCAACCCCGGGAGCCTTCTTTTGTCCTAGCTGCATTATTATTGTATGCACTGTGGTTGTTTTCTTCTTCGATTGTGAATTTGATTTTTGGAAGGAGTTAATGAATAAAATTCATGAAGATATGTAGTTGTCGGTCGGTGCCTTTGAAACAACAAAAAATAACATTCTCCTATCGATACGAATAAAGGAAGTATTTGCCTATAGAATTTAGGTATATTTTTGATTCTTAATCATCCATGAGAATTTCAGCTAAAATTGAACTGAGTGGATTTCCCAATATTAAACCTTTGGTAGAAATATAGATTGTTCTGTTGAATTGAAAATAGTTTTGTTCAAGACATATTTCGAGGTAATTAAGAATATCTTTCATTTTTATGGGGTTGGTGTTATTTTTTATTAATAGCTTTTTCACGATTTGTATTGTTTCTATTGGAGTTATACCGTCTTCTATATATATTTTAATTAAAATGAGTTTCCACAAGTAAAGACTGAATCAAAAACAAGTTCATGAACGTGTTGCAGTGTAGGTTCTGTACGTTGTAAAGGTAAAGGTACGTTTAGACTGTGAGAAACAAGTTTTCCTTCGTGTACTTACCCGAATTCTGTTTCCCGAATATGTTTTGTAGCAAACCATGTGACTGTGGTTTTCTGATGCGAATAAAAGAGCCTCGTGCTTCCTGTTTCCCGTGTGCAAACGTTCAACGCGTGTTTGGCGCCAAAAACAACGATAGTAAACTCGCCCGCATGTCTCGTTCAACTGACGGCTCACCTTGTTTTTGTCGAACCTTTCAACCCGAAACGTTTCGCTCGTGTAAACAGTTAGGACAAACCAGCGACCTAACAGCTACACGAATCGCCTCAACATATTTAACCTCCCTAGTTTCAGAAATCGCTGTGACGAGGCGATATTATAATCACTGGTCGTTTCGTAGAGGAGATTTGCGGTTTATATGTGAGGAAATACAATAATCTGGGAGGTCACGACTACAAAATGGCCAAAGAAAACTTCCGGACAGCCCCGCGTTAGGCGTTCTTGTCAAATAGAGTATTTAACGCTTAGAATTGGCTTCCTGCTGGAGTGGCGAAGGTTGGAAGCATTCCTATAACTCTTTTCATTGGGACAATGATGGTCACCCATTTTTAAAGAAATGTTGCCATAATTCATTTTTATTTCCAGCATTAGAACACGTTCTTTTTTATCTAGGATTAATAATAATAATTGTACGAATGATCATGAAGTTAAGAAGGGAATAAGAAAGTTACATAGCCATAAATCCCCTCAACGCCATGTTCAAACTGGTGACCAAGATAATTACAACCAAGATCAACTCCTGGCTGATGAAAAACAAGGTTGTAGACAGATGATAGAGAAATCAACGGAAATAACAAAGATGTTTCACTGATCTGCACAAAATCTTCGGTAAGGTAAGACTAAAAGACCTCATATATCTATTGAAAGACTTCAAAATATCGACGAATCATCGATAAACCATCAAAAACGTATTTCAGAAATCAGCGTTCGAGCACGGATAAATGACAAACTATCTAGGAATATACCTGTAAATAGCGGAATCCGACAAGGTGACTCTTTGAGTCCACTTCTGTTCAATATCATATTGGATGAGATCACAAAGATAGTGAAGTCTGAAAGGGGTTACAGAATGAGAGATCTAGAGTTCAAGATCCTTCTTTATGCCGATGATGAGGTGCTCTCTGCAGAAAATGAAGATGGACTAAAGAAAAACCTCCAACTCTTCATTGACATAGCGAAGCAATTCAATTAGATCACAGCCACTCAAAAAACTAAATGAATGACAGCAAAATGTAATCTTGAAGTGGAGCAAAATGTAATAGATCAAGTGATGTCATTAAAATACTTAAGAATTGAACTATCCAGTTTCTGTCATACTGAAGATGGAGTGTCCCAACAAATAGTGAAAGCTTCCTTAGAAACATATCTAAGACAATAAAATATCAGAAATGAAAATACCTTGTAGAATTGCCGGAAAAACTCTGTACAATAGATAAAGAAGCGACATAATGAGACGAATATGTGAAGTGGAAACATTGTGTATTGGATAAGCAATAGAAAGAAAGAATGGAATGTGCACATAGAAAGAATGGGACAGGACAGAATAAAAAGAAAGAATTATGGCGACCAAGAAAGAGATGAAGCAATAATTTACGCCCCAAATAGGGACATCCTCGATGGAGAACAGACTTTAACCCTATGTGAAAGAAGGAAGACGAAGATTATTTTACGAGAGTAATTGCATTGAAAAAGAAGTGATTACTAAATGTTCTGGATGATACGTGAATTTTGCGAAAAGAGTTCTAAAATATGACAGTGTTTCTATTAGATATCGGGTGTTTCTTTAGAGTGATAAAACTTTCGATAAGGATAACTGTGATTTGACACAAGGTAGAAGCCATGTTGTTTTGACATTTCTGTTCGGTAAGCATTGAAAAATTATCATGGAAAGATTACAAATTGTTGAAATTTATTTTCAAAATCAGTGTTCTATTCGTCAAACTTATAGAGCACTTCGTGAAATTTATGGTTTAAATAAGCGTCCATCAGAGCAGCTTATTCGTCGAACTATCTATAGATTTCAGACAACATTTTCTCTACTCAACAACAACAACAAGACAAAGAACTGTACGTACAGAAGAAAATATCGCTGCTGTAAGTCATAGTGTTAATGATGATCCAGATTCATCTATTCGTTGACGTTCACATCAATTTGGACTCTGTGCATTCATCACATGGAAAATTTTGCGTAAAGATCTTGGTCTACACCCATACAATATCTAACTTGTTCAAGAACTAAATCCTAGAACAGGTTGAGGTTGATCCACTTTTTTATCGTGAAATTGCGTTTAGTGATGAAGCTCATTTCTGGTTGTACGGCATGTAAATAACCAAAATTGCCTTATATGGCGTGAAAATAATCCTCAAGAAGTTCTGCAGATTCTGTTGCTACCTGAAAAATGCACTGTATGGTGTGCTTTACATGCTGGAGGCATCATCGATCCATATTTTGTTGAAAGTGATGCTGGAGCTAATGTTTCAGTGAATGGTGCTCGTTACAGATCGATGATCAATGACTATTTGTTTTAAAATTTGAATGGTATCGACCCAGAAGTTTTTTGGTTCCAACAAAATGGTGCTACAGCTCATACTGCTACCGTAACAATTGATTTATTGAATGAAAGATTTTGCGATAACATTATTTCGAGAAATGGTCCAATTAATTGGCCTCCAAGATCATGCGATCATAACTCCACTGGATTATTTTCTTTGGGGTTAAGTCAAGTCATTGGTTTATGCGGATAAACCAGAAACAATAGACGCTTTGGAAGCCAACATATAGATATTTATTATTGATGAAATGACGCCTGAATTCCTCGAAAACGTGGTGCAAAATTGGACAGGTCGAATGCGGTTCCTCATAGCTAGTCGTGGTGGATATATGCCAAAAATTATTTCTAGAACATAAATGTCATAAAATTATCTTTCAAATAAAAAAAATTGGCTTCAATCTGAATTTAAATATGTCTCATTTCAATTTAAAGTTCTATCACTCTAAAAAAAACACCCGATATATAGAAACAAAAGCAGATAAATGGAGCATATTCAATTACTTCAAACCAAGATAAAATATTGACAAACAAGCCCAAACAATAAGCTTAAGAAAAGATGGCTGCATGCAGAATGGGCTTCATGAAGCCTATATAGGACCATGCTATAGCTACTAAAGAAAAAATATTCTCGAAGAACATGCCTCAGAGGACAAAAGTAGAAAATGTGGAGAAAACATGCAAGTATGTTATAATAGTATGGATATACAGCCAGCCTCACAAGGATTTTACAAAAACCTAACAATTTGGTGAACATTATACATTAAGCTCTTGCTGAGGGCCACGCATTTTTGGAATATGAAATAATCTACCTACCTCAGGATGCATCCGAAAACAAAGAATGCAGGATTTACTAGCATCTGCAGATGCGGACTGACTTGAAAACACAAGCCAACAAACCGGACGTAGTGGTATACGATTCACAAATCAATACAATATGCACTTCACAACTAAGGTGAGTTATTGAAATCAAACAAATGTAAGGTAACAATACGACACTCATAATATCACCATAGGAATAATTTCATACTCCACAAGCAATCAATTACATTTGATAAGAGTTAAAAATATGGACTAATGGACATAGTATATGCACGGTGAAAGAACGTTGCATCATGCAACGAGAAGAAAAAGTAAAGACAATAATAATAACCAAATATTTTCTAGGAACGGGTTATACGAAACAGTTTCGTGCAATTTAAATCCACTCCAGCAGCATTAGTTGTCTGAATTTCAAGTTCCGTTGTGATCAATTTTCAGCCTGAGATTTATTCAGCAGAACATTGAGTAATAAATGTAAAGATGATTGGTTACAGTAACATCATCTGCATCATGAATGAATGTGATAGTTCTCTTTTGTTTAGAGATAGTGATGTTCCCTGGTGTTCATTTGAAAATTGCATACTTTTTTCAATTCTACTGCTATTTGTGTATTATGTCATACTGATCGATATTCGGATGTTTTTTTATAGAGAAAATTAAAAGCGAACACATCCTGAATATAAATTATGGACATAGCTGACCTTTTTCTGACAGTAAGTTTAACGTTATATGGTGGCTCATTTCAATTCAGCTATATTAGGGTGACGGGAGTACTGCACAATATGGCTTGTAGCATAGCAAATCCTTCTATCCTCCCAGACATATATAACATGTAAACTATAACGAGAGAAAGTACCGTATAACGGGCTCCACAACAAATTATCGTACAAGATCATGTAGAAATGTTGTTGAGAAATGCACTCGATTGTCATCGGAATGTTTTGGACAGAGAAAGTACAGCATAATGATCGAATTCGTACACCAAAGTCTTAACGAAGTCAGATTTATCAGTCATCACACTCTCAAGTCTGCAGAAATCATAATTACCTGTTAAACTGCCAGTTATCAGGGCGATAAGTACCGTCAAAATTATCGCTAGAATTTGAAAACCAGTTTGAGTGATAGCATCTCTTCTTTCTAGTCTTGGTATGAGAGAGTTTGTGGTGAAATTGGTAACTTCTTCGTTGAAAATTGGCGATCTTGCTGGATACAATAGATATAAAGCTTCCCCATAATCATCTTTCGTTGCCATACACGCCATAAATGCTCCAATCAGTCCTCCCAAAATACCCGGAAGACCATGCAGGTTGTGAACTCCGCATGTATCGTGAATACTCAATACTTCGTTGAACCATGGCTGGAATATCAAAAGTTCCTCAGGAGTGTATGAGTCGAGAATACAAAATCATGTTGTTCATTTCAACTAAGCGATTAATTTATCTTTTACCTATGATCTATGATTACTCAAAAACTATTTCAGTGTCGAAAAGTTAATGAATAATTGCTAGTAATAGGCGAGCAAGTATTGGTAGTGCATTGACTATTACCTGGAGCTCTGAAAGATCACTAGTTGAAATGACATAAAGCTATAGATTAATAATAATTTGGATAATTGCCCATCCTAAGGTACTGAGTAAAACGTCAAAGACGTTGCTAAAAAAGGCAGCGATGAAATGCCTCCTTACCTATTATATCGGGTGTTTTTTTAGAGTAATATAACTTTAAATTGAAATAAAACACATTTACATTAAGATCGAAGCCAATTTCTTTATTTTAAAGATAATTATATGACATTTATGTTTTAGAAATAATTTCCGACATGTGCATACCACGTCTAGCTCTGAGGAACCGCATTCGACCAGACACATTTTGGGCCACTTTTTCGAGTAACTCAGGCCTTATTTCATAAATAACACGAGTTATGTTGGCTTCCAAAGCGTCTGTTGTTTCTGATTTAGCAACATGAACCAATGACTTGACATAACCCCAAGGAAAATAATCCAGTGGAGTCATGTCGCATGATCTTAGAGGCCAATTAATTGAATCATTCTCGAAATAATGTTATCGTCAAATCTTTCTGTCAATGAATCAATTGTTACGGTAGCAGCATGAGGTGTCGCACCATCTTGTTGACACCAAAATACTTCTGGGTCGATACCATTCAAATTTTGAAACAAATAATCATTGATCATCGATCTGCAACGAGCACCATTCACTGTAACATTAGCTCCAGCATCGTTTCTAAAGAAATATGGACCGATGATGAATCCAGCGTGTAAAGCGTACCATACAATGCATTTGTCAGGATGCAATGGAGCCTGCAGAACTTCTTGAGGATTGTTTTCACTCTATACACGACAATTTCGCTTGTTTACATAGCCGTTCAACCAGGAATGAGCATCACTAAACACAATTTAACGATAAAAAAGTGGATCAACTTCAAGCTGTTCTAGGGCCCAATCAGCAAACAAACGGCGCTTGTTATGGTCAAATGGCTTTAGTTCTGAAGCAGTTGGATCTTGTATGGGTGTAATCCAAGATCTTTACGCAAAATTTTTCATGGATGCACAGAGTCCAACTTGTTGTGAACGTCGACGAATAGACAAATCTTAATCATCATTAACACTATGACTTAAAGCAGCGATATTTCATTCAGTACGTACAGTTCTTTGTCGTGTTGTTGTGGTTGCATCGAGTAGAGAAAATGTTGTCCGAAATCTATTGATAATTCGGCGAATAGGCTTCTCTGATGGACGATTATGTAAACCATAAATTTCACGAAGTGCTCCATAAGTTTGGCGAATAGAACGTTTGATTATGAAAATAATTTCAACAATTTGTAAACGTTGTTGCGGCTTGAGTCTCTCCATGATAATTTGTCAATGCTTACTGAACATAAATGTCAAAACAACATGGCTTCTACCTTCTGTCAAATCACAGTTATCCCTATCGAAAGTTCTATCACTCGAAAAAAACACCCGATAGATGTTTAACATGAATATTTGTATTATAAACAAAGAATTTTGTTAAATTCTGGAGTCAATCCTTATAAAACTTCGTTATGGGATTCTTTCAGGAACGGTCGTTTGAAAATAAAGTTTCAGTTAAAAAACGAATCTATTTCGTAGGTTAATGGATAAACCTTACTCGTGTTAGGTTTTGAAGAAGGGATATTTTTACTTATTCATGAAAACGAAACTGTCAAGGTGAATTACTTCTTAGTCATCGTTTATTCTGTTTGGAGCAAAGGGTCTGGGGTCAGCTCATACTAGACCATTTGACCGAGAATTTGACAAACTTCAGCGCAGAATATAAATGAGCAAACAAACCGTGGTGGTTCATTAAATATCTTCCCTATAGACTGAAGTCTGACCAGCAATTCACCTTATTCAAATTCAATATTCACTGCATACAACGATTTGTAGTAGACATATTGGAAATAATTCACGTGTTGGTTTCTGAATTGCCTCAACGGTATCGAAATTACCTCATTCCAGTCAGTTATCAAGAGATTCCACCTATATTCTGTTTACAGACTATTTCGACTACTGGTTTCATAAAAACACACGAATTTGGTTACTCAATTTCAAATTAATTAATCATGAGTACTCCATGTGAGGATGATTACATTATCCATTTGTGAATGAATAAACATGAATATTGATTCATTTTGTTCGTTAAAATTAACGTGTATCGACATGTAGGCCATTGGCATAAGGTACAGTTCATAGTTATGTGTGAAATATGTTTGAAAACATGAAGTAGGCAAGGGGAAACATTAAAGATTAAATCAATATGGACCCATGCACTAACTTAATGAATCATATGAGGTTGTGAAGCTGACATTCCTTGAGGAATTAAAGTGATCAATTTGAGTTTCCAGTTCATCCTGTATGAGAATGAAAGGCTTTCTCGAGCAAATATTGACAATGGATTGAATTGAAAATTTGGAATCTGCAATGATTGTGAGTTTCTCCCCAGGAATCATACAGCTAAATGAGATCTGTAGAAGGCTACAGATGAATGGAATCTTTTACGAAATATAGTTCTTTGGTTGATCTTTATAGGCATCCTTTATCAACATTGTTTTGCCAATTAATTAAAGAAAGGAGTACTTCAAGATGGTACTGGCTTTCTTCCGATTATTTCAAATTTTGTGAGAAGCTACTGAGCTCTGCTGGATATCTGGACAAAGGAGCATGTTAATAATATGTTATGCGAATTGTTAGGATGTGAGACAGTGGATCTTCTTATAATGGAGAATTTATTGCCGATGAAGATTGAGCAGAATTTCCTGTGGGAGGCTGATAGATGAAGAATAATATTCATGCTTTGAATCATTTGCTGACATCACTTCAAAATATCTTTTTATCAACACACACAGTATAAGATGTTGACACCTCAGAGGAAGAAGTAAGCTTTTCATTTCGTCGTTTCGTTTGTTAATCGAACAATTCATTATGAATTAGGCAACATCGTTCAGTTATTTTTATGACTATCGAGGTAGAGAAGTGTATTCATGTGTAGTTGTTTATTTTATGTTTATGTTCATAATTGATTCTAAACATGGCAAAACCTCAAAACCGTCGCTAGCTTTCAAAACATGTGGGAATGAAAAACTAACCTACTATGGGTACGCTTTGAAACCATAGGCATACAAGGTGCAAGATAATATCGGGTGTTTTTTTAGAGTGATAGAACTTTCGATAGGGATAACTCTGATTTGACAGAAGGAAGAAGCCATGTTGTTTTGTTCAGTAAGCATTGTTTCTGTTCAGTAAGCATTGACAAATTATCATGAGAAGACTCACGCCGAAACAACGTTTACAAACTGTTGAAATTTATTTTTAAAATCAGTGTTCTATTTGTCAAACTTATAGAGAACTTCGTGAAATTTATGGTTTACATAATCGTCCATAGAGCAGCTTATTCGTCGAACTATCGATAGATTTCGGACAATATTTTCTCTACTTGATGCAACAACAAGAACAAGATAGAGAACTCACAGAAAAAATATCCCTGCTGTAAGTCATAATGTTAATGATGATTCAGATTTGTCTACATGAAAAATTTTGCGTAAAGATCTTGGTTGACACCCATACAAGATCCAACAGGTTCAAGAACTAAAGCCACTTGACCATAATAAGCGTCGTTTGTTTGCTGATTGGGGCCTAGAACAGCTTGAGGTTGATCCACTTTTTTATCGTAAAATTGTGTTTAGTGATGAAGCTCATTTCTAGTTGAACGGCTATGTAAACAAGCAAATTTGCCGTATCTGGAGTGAAACAACCCTCAGGAAGTTCTGCAGGTTCCATTGCATCCTGAAAAATGCACTGTATGGTGTGCTTTACACGCTGGAGGCATCATCGGTCCATATTTCTTTAAAAACGATGCTGGAGCTAATGTTACAGTGAATGGTGCTCATTACAGATTGATGATCAATGATTATTTGTTTCAAAATTTAAATGGTATCGACCCAGAAGTGTTTTGGTTTCAGCAAGATGGTGTTACACCTCACGCTGCTACCGTAACAATTGATTTATTGAAAGAAAGATTTGGGGATAACATTAATTCGAGAAAAAGTCCAATTAATTGGCCTCCAAGATCATGCGACATAACTCCATTGGATTATTTCCCTTGGGGTTATGTCAAGTCATTGGTTTATGTTGAAAAACAAGAAACAATAGACGCTTTGGGAGCCAGCATAACTCGTGTTATTGATGAAATAAGGCCTGAATTACTCCAAAAAGTGGTCTAAAATTTGATCGAATGCGGTTCCTCAGAGTTAATCGTGGTGGACATATGCCGGAAATTATTTTTCAAATAAAAAAACAATCTGCTTCAATCTTAATTTAAATCTGTTTTATTTCAATTTAAAGTTCTATCACTCTAAAAAAATCACCCGGTACAAAGCAATTTTTATGAGGAGTCTACTGTAAGAATGTCATAAAATTTCACACCTTTATTCATGTTAAAATTAATTTTTATCGCGGTGCGCTTAGTTTTCAAAGGTTTAGAACTCTCCAGTTCCAAATAATATTCTGCTTGGCTATTGATTTTTTGCGATCTAGAGACTTTGTATGCTTGATCAGTATGAATCGTCTGGTTGGTTGTTTGTAATCAAGACACTTTTCGGTATTGCTTGTGGTCATTGTGAATTTTGTAATGCAGGAGGTTGAAGTCGGTTTTCACTCTCGAAAATTTTTGAATTTATAAATTTACATCGTGAAATCGCCGACGTGAGAGGGCATCAATCATGGAGAGCTTGTGCCGTTGAAAGATTTTGTAGTATATTGTGGTCGCATTGGAAAGGTCCTCAGGGCTATGAGTAAATGATTATTGCTCTGAAATATCTTTTTTCTTTAAATGCGATATTTAATTCACAACGGCATTGAATATAGGTTAATATGAATAATACGAACCCCTGCACAACTTAGTTCAGATGTGATTTAAATTACCACATTACATTACCACATTAGTAGAACCTTAATATTTCTAATGAACTACTTTTTCATGTATATCGTAATTTAGGGGACAATACCATATGTGGTATTTATTACTTACTGATTTCTATGTATACGAATTGTATTATAATACATTCGTAAATAGCTAGGGACATTATTAGTAATCAGTTTAATTTCAGTTATCTATACTACTCTGTCAAGAAAGTACCGGGAATTTTCAATTAAAACAACATTTTTACATTTAATCGTCAAAATTTATTGGGTCGCCTTCAAAATAGGCTCCATTTGCTCCAATACATCTATGCCAACGGCACTTCCAATTATCGAAACATTTTTTATAGGCGCTTTCCGGGATGGACTTTAGCTCTCGCGCCGAATTTTGTTTTATGGCTTCAATCGACTCAAAACGGGTGCCACGAAAGGGCAATTTTAGTTTTGGGAAGAGGAAAAAGTCGCAGGGAGCCAAATCCGGCGAATACGGTGGTTGCTGAAGCACGTTTGTTGAGTTTTTGGCGAGAAAGTCAGTCACAATCGTAGCTCGGTGAGAGGGCGCGTTATCGTCATGCAAAATCCATGAGTTGTTCGCCCACAAATTTGGCCGCTTCTTACGGATACGCTCACGCAAACGTTTCATAACGCCTAGGTAATACTCCTTGTTTACCGTCTGACCCTCTGGAACGAATTCGTAGTGCACCACGCCACGGATATCGAAGAAAACAATGAGCATCACCTTCATTTTCGAGCGGCTTTGGCGTGGTTTTTTCGGTTTCGGCTCATTTTTTGCCACCCATTCCGATGATTGCTGGCTTGTTTGCATATCGTACTCGTAGACCCAGGTCTCATCACCAGTTATAATGCGTTCCATGAATGTAGAATCGGAATTACAGCGATCCAGCATATCTGAAGCAACCTGTTCGCGATGATGTTTTTGAAAAAAATTCAGGTCTTTCGGTACGAGTCGTGCGGCCACCTTTCTCATGCCCAAAATATCAATCAAAATCGTACGTGCGGACTCGTGGGATATCTTAAGATCATGTGCTATCTCTCTCAAGCTGGTACGACGGTTTTCCAGCACCCTTTCCTTAATTTTATCGACGTTATCTTCGATCGAAGCCGTCGATGGTGTGAAGGCTCTGTACCACTGATATGCACGAGTTTTCGATAGAGCATTATCATCAAAGGCCTTTTGCAACATTTTCAATGTATCGGCATACGAAAATTCATTTGCAACACAAAACTTTAAACAAATTCTTTGCTCAACGTAATCACCCATAGTAAAAATCGGTACGCACTCTGACATCGACTGACTTAATCAGCTGTTGCAAACACACTAGTTGACAGATCCCGCTCAAGCTTGGCATAGTAATTAAGGACAGTGGTACCAACCTAGGAAAAAAAAATTTTACCTGCCTCATTGCCCCGCCAGATTTAAATCGATAATTCCCCGTACTTTCTTGACAGAATGTATATCTGTCTCCACGATAGATGTTCTAATGTAATTTCATTCTGGAGAAGGAATCTTGTATGCAGTAGGTGTTCTTTAGTTATTTCTCTCGTTAGAGTTTTCAGGAACTACAGAATACTACAGAATAGTACAGAGTGTTGCCTATATTTTGCATTAAAATCCAAAAGTATGAATTGGATCACCCTTTACATGCATTGTAAAACTCACCGTTAATTTCACATATCCTACAACGGACAAAATTCCAGCTGACATACCAACTAATATCGCTCCATAAGGCTGGATCAGCAGACTTACAGAAGAACCAACTGCTACTCCACCTGCCAAGGTGGAATTCTGAACATGCACCATTTCGAATTTGCGATCGGGATTGAACCAACAAGAGACAGCGAATGTCGTAACGCAGCATGATGCCAAGGACAGATAGGTATTTATTATCGCTCGGTATTTGAGGTCCGATGGAAGAGCTATTCCATTAAAACTGGGCCAATAAAGCCATAAAAATATCGTACCTGTAAAGTTAAATGGGAATTAAAACGAAAAAGCAGTTCATAAATTCAGTTCGGTTCACGAAATATTTGGGTTATCTTTTAAGCTACATAATATTTTAAAATTTCAACCGTTGCATTAACTTTTCCATATATCCTTTGATGAACCTTGGTATTTGAAATTTCCAACATTATTCCCTGATATTTTCCATGGGCATCTGTGTTTTTATACATGGCCATGAATAGAAGACGAGATGCAGAAACAAATTGAATTATTTTTGTTCAAAATTTCAAAAATAGCTTGTACTCATGGCTTCATCCGCTCTTGTATCATATGCATAATATGCCGATGATGAACTATTTTGATTTAATGTTTGGAATATTAACTGAAACAATAAATATGAACAAGAATGTGTGTTTAATTCACCAAGCTTACTTGAAAAATTCAATTTGTTTGAAATATGCACATTAGTAACATATTTTCAATGTGTTCATGAATTAATAAATTATGAAATATGATAAAGTTTGAGCTATGGTAAATTAAGTGAGTTTTTCGAACCGGGAAAGTCCAACTTGCCTTTATGTTACATTTCAAAACTCAAATATAGCATAATAGGTTTTGTTGATCGTCGGACGTAAGCAACGGACATGCATGTTACATAGCATTTTGGCTGCTTTTCAGTGTAATGTTGTAATAGCGACGAATGAAACGCAGCCACGCACCTATACACATCGTCATTACAGCATTGCACTGTAGAGTAGCCAAAAAGCTATGAAACATGCTTATATCCGACGATCAAGAAAACATATTCATGAATAAAGCGTAAAAGAATAAGCTCTTACTCAGCTCTAAATGTTCGTTGAGTACAATTTCGATTTTATTGTATTTATTCATCTCTAGTGGCTCTAACATGTTTAAGGCATAATTTTTACTTTCTATATGTAAAATTTTGAAATTATGGTTGAACAACTAACAAATGGTTCGAATATGTGGAATTATCTTTGTTATTGAGGAAACTCTTCAAATGTTCACCAATTCTCCATCGGAAAGTTCTTCAAGTCTTTCCTATGTGAACTTTTTGGCAATCACCGCAGGTTAACTTTATTTATTATTATTTTCAATGAATTTACTGAGGTTTGTATAACTTTTGAATGAAGTTCTTATATCATATTCATTTTTGAGGTATGTAGCAATTTTCTCAGAAATAACTTCATTATTTTTTCTTACCTTTATAAATAGTTAAGGAAATGTATTTATTCAAATTTGAATATCAAAACAGATTAAATCTGTTAGTCTTCTATAATTTTAATTTCAAAGAAATTTTATTCAGAAAACTTTAAGAATTAAATTAATGTCTAAAATAAGCACCGCTCACGTTTAATAGACGTATATAATCAAAACTCAATAAATAATGTCAAATGGAATAAATAAACCAACAGATATAAGAAAGTCATTAAAATTAATAAATAAATATTTAAAGGAGACAAAATTTTGTTTCTGATCTTTCCTTTAAGAACACCAATTGCCCTTTAAAAACATGAACACAACTTAAGGACTTCTCAAAGAATATAATTTATTTGAAATATTTAATATATTTAAATATTCGAATAAGTTAATTCAGAAATCTCTCAAAACATGCTTTATATCTTCAAAAAACAAATATAATTCTAGGTAATCTCTTCTTCGGTCCAAGATAATATTCCAAATATCAAAATCAAATAACTACAACTATATCACAACAAACACGTGTTAAGAATGGATGCTTCAAACCGACCAACTTTAAAATTCAAGATTGGGCTATGTTCTAACAAAATCACAGAACAGTGGAAGTTATTTTTAAGGTTATTTAAATTCATTGACATTCCATAATGAGATTTATTGAAGCCAAAATATAATTATATATTATATATAAAATAAAATAGAAAAACGCTTTTTACTTGATAGAAGAAATATAACAAGATTTGAATATCAAAACAGATTAAATCTGTTAGTCTTCTACAATTTTAATTTCAAAAAAATTTTATTCAAAAAACATTTAGAATTAAATTAATGTCTAAAGTAAGCTCCGCTTACGTTTAATAGACGTATATAATCAGAACTCAATATATAATGTCAAATGGAATAAATAAACCAACAGATATAAGAAAGTCATTAAAATTGATAAATAAATATTTAAAGGAGACAAAATTTTGTTTCTGATCTTACCTTTAAGAACACCAATTGCCTTTTAAAAGGTAGGATCAGAAACAAAATTTTGTCTCCCTTAAATATTTATTTGTTAATTTTAACGACTTTCTTATATCTGTTGGTTTATTTATTCCATTTCACATTATATATTGAGTTTTGATTATATACGTCTATTAAACGTAAGCGGAGCTTACTTTAGACATTAATTTAATTCTAAAAGTTTTTTGAATAAAATTTTTTTGAAATTAAAATTGTAAAAGACTAACAGATTTGATCTGTTTTGATATTCAAATTTTGTTATATTTCTTCTATCAAGTGGAAAGCCTTTTTTTATTTTATTTTATATATAATATATAATTATATTTTGGCTTCAATAAATCTCATTATGGAATGTCAATGAATTTAAATAAGCTTAAAAATAACTTACACTATTCTGTGATTTTGTTAGAACATAGACCAATCTTGAATTTTAAAGTTGGTCGGTTTGAAGCATCCATTCTTAACACGTGTTTGTTGTGATATAGTTGTAGTTATTTGATTTTGATATTTGGAATATTATCTTGGACCGAAGAAGAGATTACCTAGAATTATATTTGTTTTTTGAAGATATAGTGCATGTTTTGAGAGATTTCTGAATTGACTTATTCGAATATTTAAATATATTAAATATTTCAAATAAATTATATTCTTTGAGAAGTCCTTAAGTTGTGTTAATTTTTTTTTAAGGCAATTGGTGTTCTTAAAGGTAAGATCAGAAACAATGATTTTGAGCTATGAAATATAATTTCCTCGATTCATGGGTATGTTAACTAATCTGTGGATCATACAATTGAATGCTAATAATTTTTGGTTTGAGGTATGATTTGGTTTATTGTGTAAAATAGCATGAGTATACGTTGGTTTATGAAATATTGGAGATTCATTGTAAATTATTGATTCTAGTAACTCTTAAATCAAGAAAACTAATATAGTTATTATCATCGGTTACCATGGTGGATGATATTGAAGGATGTGTTTCGTTGATAAACAAAAAGAATTTTTCTTTGTTTGTCCCTACCTATAAACCAACAGAAAATTTCGTCTACATATCTATATCGATATGAAAATATTTCATAAGGAGATTTTGGTGTATTTTAGATTCAATATTTTTCACGAATATTTCGATTAAAAAAAGGCTTAAAGGATTTAATTAAACCTTTTTCGGAGTTTGTTTAGAATTGATAGACATAGTAGCATCTTTTAAATGGAATGAACTATCACAAAGTAAAGAACTACTTCATCCAACATAGAAGCAATTTTGTCGAACGAATGATCATCTGTATGGCATCTACAGTTGTAATTGTTTAATTATTATTATATGTATATTGTTTATTATTGTTTTAGAGTTTTGTGCAAAATATCTAAAAAATTTATTGAGTTTTGGGAATTTTCGATTCAAATAGTGAATTTAACAAATTCAGAAGCATTTCTTATTGTCTAATAGAACCTAACCAAATGAAAAATACATCATCAACGGCCTTCTTATGGGTTCACCCTTGTCACCATTTTGGGAGAACTTTTTATGACCCATCTTGAAAATAAAATTTTTTCTTCACAATATAATTTAATAAAGAAAGTTCTTTATTGGAAGAGATATATTGATGATGTATGTTGCATTTGTTTAGGTTCTATTAGACGATTATAAATGTTATAAATTCATTTTTCAATTCTGTCAAATTCACTATTGAAATTGAAAATTCACAAAAATCAACAAATTTTGCAGACACTCAGATCAAATGTGAAATGTTAATTCCCTTGAATTTGACATATTTAGAAAATCCACGTACACAGATTCATTTATACATAATAGCAGTTCCCACCCTCATAAAATAAAAATGTCTCCTTTTCACGCCTTTATACATAGGTTTCTATCAACCTCTCTCTCAACAGAAAACCTTAACAAAGAAATTAAAGTTTTTAAGTCATGAGCGTCGAACAACGGTTACAATACGAACGTTATAGATAAATTAATTTTTAAGAAACAGCATAAAAAAGCTCTAACTTCTCTTTACCCTAATCTTCAGGACAAAGAAAAAGAAAAATTCCAGAGCATAAACTTCAAACCACAAATTAGTAACAAAATTTGCAATAGACTAAAAAAAATTAATATTAATATTATTTGTACAAATAGAAAAACTTACGTTCACTTTTAGTCAATAGCAAAGAATGTCGTGAAACGTGTGAAGAAAGCGGTATATACAAATTATATTCTAATGAATGCCCTGCATTTTACATAGGTCAGACAGGACGATCTATAAACATAAGGGTAGAAGAACATAAAAAATGTATATCGCATCATAAAATAATCTCTGGTTTTTAGGATCCTTGTATAAATAACAACAATTTTATAGATTTCAGCAGAACTGAGATTTTACACATAGGTAATAAAAGCAGAAGAATGGACTTTTAGAAAGTTTGGAAATTTGTTTAGAAGATGAAAAGAATCTACCCATCACAAATGAACAACTTGAATTTAATTTATCACCATTGTCATTATAAAATAAAACACTTGTTTACATTTTCTACTTTATAAAGTAGAAAATGTAAACAAGTGTTTTATTTTATAATGACAATTACAACTGATTTCTACCAAGCAGCGGCCCAATCTATCATAAATTATCACCATTGATCTTATTTGTAAAAGATCAGGACCGAACTAACACCATATTTTTACACTCTTCAAAACTGTACCTGTGATCTACCCTACCATTATAAATAGGATTTTAAGTTCTGTTCTCTTTAGTTTTGACATGAAATAAACAGTGAAACTCAAGCCAAGTTAATTTTATTTACTTTTTTAAAATAACTATTAATTCGAAAACATGTTATGACCAGTAAAAGAAGCTTGGTGGTGGTTAATATAAATTTTTGAAATTAAATATGTAGAAGGCTAATATTTAAATAAGCTTGGTGGTTGTTAGATGAACTATTTGGTTTGGGCAGTCTTCATTGACATAACTCATATTAGGCAATGAAACGAGATGTTATGTCTGAAGCTGACTTGCAGGCATTATCAAAAAAGAAATTTTCGCAGAACATGCATTGAATATATTTCGGATAACTCGATACATGTGAGTTATCAACAACATAATGAATTAATTGATAAACTCAGTTTCTAAAATGTTTTCCGTTTTTTCAAATTCCACATTACGCTACAACACGCATATAACACAACTAAGCATGACATAAATAATCTAAAAAATATGGTGACAGATAAGAGTATAATTCATTCAATGCTACCAAAAGCAAGGTCCTAAATATCCCTATTAACGAGTAATCAAAAAGTTCTGTATTACTGATAACATGCTCTCACTTTTCTCCACAATATGTACTGCTCAACTTACCAATCATTGAAAATATATCTGAATTATATCTGGAGCATTCGTAATGTTTATCTATGTCTTTCCCTCTTCCGAGTATATAGCTAACTCCCATACCAAAATAAGATCCAAAAGTGTGTATCATCACAGACCCACCAGTATCACAGACCTGTTGGAAAGATTCAATCAGGAGTCAGGAATACTTAGCAGATTCATGAAAATGAAGCTGCTGTGGAGTAAGCCAAGGTTTGAGCCAATGAGCATCCTACTATTATAAATAATTATAAATAGGATTTTATGTTCAGTTCTGTTTAGGTTTGAAAATGGGCTACAAACCCGAAGCATTTATGTCAAAAGACATGAAATAAACTGTGGAACTTAAGCCAAGTTGTTTTTATTCACTTTATTAATTTAAAAATGTTTCACCAAGTGATATACCAGAAATCAATATCATTTATCGAAAATAATTATGTTATCTAGGGTAAATTATGTTAACTAGGGTAAATAAGGAAGTATTTTTATACGAACTGTTATCGAACTCACCTGAAGAAGATATGAGGAAATGTAGATATTTAGTGATACAAATACAACCTCAGCCATACCCATCAAAAGTAATTGTAGATATGTAGAAGCTCCCAAAATTGCTCCCATTGAAATCAGGACAGAGCAAGTAGTGAGGTCTGCATTGATCATACTGAAATTCACATGAATGGGCAATATCGACTAGTATTAGTTAATTATTTTTTACACAATAAACTTGCGTGATCAAAAACTATTTGAAATTAAAAATATATTCCAGATCGATTACTCAGAGGGTAAAAAATTAAGGCTTTCAATTGAGGATAAATGAATCAGAAACCTACTACCGGATTCCCATGAAGCTTGGTGAATAATTTTTCAGATTAATCGGTCATATCTAAGTGTTAAAACCAGAAAACATATTACCAAAAACTTATTGGTGAATTCTTACATAAAATTATGACTTTTTAAATGACAATTACAGCACTGTTAACGTTGTCGATGTGTTTCGGATTATTATATTTTTCATTTCCAACCGTTTCAGTAAAGTAATATTATTTTAATACATTCATGAAAATCTTTAGACTTATTTTCAGTTCTAATGTGTTGAAATAACCATCTGTTAGCACTTAACTATTTTGCATAAAAAGTCACCTTGATAAGGACATCCTTAAAATGTAGTTGCAGGGAGAAGTTTGAAAATTTATTCCGAATCTTGGTTCACTATTTAATAATTCATTACAATCAATTCTGAGCAGCATTATTGAAACAACATAATGTCGGGTGTGTTTTTTTAGAGTGATAGAACTTTCGATAGTGATAACTGTGATTTGAAAGAAGATAGAAACCATTTTTTTTTCTGTTCAGTAAGCATTAACAAATTATCATAGAAAGACTCCCGCCGCGACAACGTTTACGAATTGTTGGAATTTATTTTCAAAATCAGTGTTCTATTCGCCAAACTTATAGAGCACTTCGTGAAATTTATGGTTAACATAATCGTCCATCAGAGCAGCTTATTCGTCGAACTATCGATAGATTTCGGATAATATTTTCTCTACTCGATGCAACAATAACAACAAGAGAAAGAACTCTACAGAAGAAAATATTGCTGCTGTAAGTCATAGTGTTAATGATGATCCAGATTTGTCTCTTCGTAGACGTTCAAAACAAGTTGGACTCTGTGCATCCACCACATGGAAAATTTTGCGTAAAGATCTTGGTCTACACCCAAACAAGATCCAACTGGTTCAAGAACTAAAGCCAATTGACCATAATAAGCGTCGTTTGTTTGCTGATCTGGAACAGCTTGAAGTTGATCCACTTTTTTATCGTGAAATTGTGTTTAGTGATAAAGCTCATTTCTGGTTGAACGGCTATGTATGATCGGATGGGGTAACTGTAGCCAGTCTTGTCGCTCATTTGAATGAAATTGTTTTTCATTCGTGAATGTCAAAGTTTGGCCTTTCCAATAAACTCATAACTAAAAATATTCTTCAGTTTTTCATTTATTGTCGATTAAAAATGCTTATTTTGAATGGCCTACACCTAAATTGCCAAAAAAGTACATATCATAGAATATGAATAAATTTTTAACCCATCAAAAATTTCATGGAGAGTTTCATCATCATTTTTTTTGCGTTGAACCATACCTGGGCTTCTTTTAATGTCTTCTTGTTTTTCTCTTCCAATTCCTGGTTGTCCATCCCTTTATTCAGAAAAGAAGTGTCATCAACGAAGAGGAGAGTTTGATCTGATTTCACATTAGCTGGCAAATCATTCATATATATCACAAACAAAAGGAGACCCCACACAGATCCCTGCTGTACACCACGACTCACCTTCTCCCAAGAAGAAGACCTGCCTCCCAAGCTTGTTTGCTGCATACTGTTTATCACATAACTTTTCATCAGGTCAAGAGCCTCACTCCTGATTCAAGCTTATTTGAAAGCACTGAGTGTGAAATATTATCGAAAGTCTTGGATAAGTCACATGCCTGTAATCTAGATTTTTCTACCCCATCAAAAGCTTCTCCTATATTTTAAGCACTTCCTTCAGAGCCGTCTCCACTAATTTGCTCATCAAGAACCCATGCTGTTGTTTGCAGAAAATCTTATGATATTTGAAGAAACTCAGTAATCTATATTTTATTATCTCTAACAATTTTGAGAACATAGAAAGTATCGATACTGGACGATAGTTTTCTGGTAATTCCCTATTTCCTCTTTTAGGGACAGGTACTATTTTAGCCTCGAAGCAACTGACTATCGGATGAACTCGTTTCACACATTTTGTTCAATTATAACCCTTTTGCACTCATGTCAACAGTATAGAAAGAATTGAAAAAACAATTTTCTCACCTTATTAAACTAATAGAAATTTTCAGATCTTCGTGCAAATCGAATATACCTCTACATATGAGAGACCATTGTAACATAAGGGCACCGAGGAGGAAATTGAATCCCACGGAACTGAAGGCATAACGTTTTAGGAATGTCATTAGAAATCCAAATCCAATGAAAATCATTACATGTACATCTTGAAATACTGAAACGAGAAATACAAATTCGACTTGGTCGACTTGTAACAAATTTAAAGATGAATTCGATTGATGTTTTGTATGATTGATAAAGAAATGTGCTAGATCAGAGAAAACTAATGGAATAATACACATATTTAGGGTTTTCATCACTTATCTATGGTTCTATTGATTGTCAAACACTGAACATTTCTTCTTAACTGTCACTTGTATCAGTTAAAATACCTGATGTACTCTACTCCTACAGAGGTACATTGGAGATACTTTCACAAATAGCAAAACGTCTTTAATCTGAAATATAAACATTTGGTACGATGACTTAATTTCAAGAACTTTAATCTAGGAAAATTCGTCTTTAACTCGCGTCTTTTTTCGTCTTTTACTTCTGATCTAGTTCGTCTTTCGATCCGTCTTAGTACTGTCTCTCAAGTCCTCAACTTGAATTTTTCACCTGAGGTGTTGATCTATTATAATTCCTAAATGGTTAATAGAATCGGCCTCGGGAATATATCTTTTGGTCCGATACTTTAAGTGAAGACATTGTACCTAAACCATCTGTCTAAAAGAACCAAATTATCTTCAGCTACAGACTTCAAAGTTGACCAAGAGTTAGACTGATAGAATAGAGTTATATCATCCACGAAGCCCACAGTTTTTTCTCGCTGCAATAATAAATAGACCGTTGATGTAAATGGTGAATAAAAGTGAGCCAAGTACAGTACCCTGCGGCACTCCACACATAACAGTTATGTGATCGTATGTCTACTGAGAAGAAGCAGTGTTTAAAAGGCACTCATTTAATTTAATAGTATAATAGAATTACTCAGTTTGATATTTAAGATATCAAATGCAAATGGCATGGAAACCAAACGAAGCGTAAAAAATCCATTCAACACAATGCTTCCCATCGCAAGGCTTTAAATATCTCAATTAACGTGCAATTCAAAAACAACGACATTATTCTGAACTATAGGGCAAGCAGTTCCAATGTTATCATTTATTCAAGAAATGAAACTTCCCGTCCACACGAAAAACCCTATGGCGAACGAAATAAGGCATACTTAGATGCTCGTAAAACTTACCCATGACACGTTCATATAAAAAGTGTTTCGGAGACGACTTCCCAAATAAAAGTTTATTGCGACATTTCACGGGTTTTCGCGTGAAACAAGAATCTATGGTAGATAAAATTCATGCAGTTTGAAAGTTTCCATAATCCATAACGTCATAGAATGTTCCAATATATAACCCGAATAATCGTTTGGGGAAAGGGTATAACGTTGCCTAAAGGCCCAGCTGTCTCTTCCTACACCCCCTTTTTGGACCTTCCTCGTCATTAGCTCTGCACATCAATTTTACTTTCAGATATGAAGTGACCCTTCGATCCATTTCAGGTGAAATTAAGCACGTCATTCAAAATTCAAAATGGAGGGGTTTTAATGGACGAAGTTTAGTAATAAACTGGAAATCATAAGGCACGGAACGAGTTATTTGAAGTCCAATATTGTTTTGATAAAAAATAGTATTTACTCCAGGAATTTCATCCCAAATGTACTTTCGAGATGTTCACATTCGAACAATTCATTTTTTGATAAACAAAAAGTTTCAAATGTACAACTCGGAACGACACAGAAGAAGATTTCAATAGAAATGGGAGAAAAGTTATTTTTCGTAAATTTTTGGTTTAATCGAATTCCATTGAAAGTGAGCGGACTGAAATTGTTCGATTTTATAAATGGAAAAATTCACAAATTATTCACTTTGCATCAGTTACTGAAACCTGCTCGTTCATCCATAGTTAAATAGATTTAAAATATTTAAAACATTACTCTGGAATTAAATCGGAAAAATTCTGTATTTGGCTATTTCAATTGAATTGTAAAGAATTCCATATTAAGTGAATAACAATTTTGTATTTGAATTGAATCCAAACTAATTAAAAGATTGGACTGATATTTATTTTGAGTTTAGTACATACATAATTTTTGATTGTGCAATATAATGTCATTCGTTCATCATACCGGTTAAAACGGAAACCGACAAATGCAGGTTGTGTGGAAAAATGGAAAGACAATTCATCATATGCGCTCCACAATACACACTTCGTCAAAAGTCCTCCCCTATCAACTCTCAACTTGTTGAATGTAACATGACAATTTTTTTTTCTGTGTGAAATCTTCATTATATTATCGCTTGAATGAAAATGATAATCCAGCAAAAAATGTTACTTGTTCGGGAGAATACAGGTGTGTTCTAAGTTACTCAGTTTTCAGCGAATAACGAGAGTTGTAATATTGAGAATATTCCGTGGAAAATGCCGGGGCATCCAATTTATCAGTTTGACCAGGCAAGAATAGTAGCCCTACATCAAGAAGTTTTGTCGAATCAGCAGATTGCGCATCTGGAAACCGGCAGCGTTGCCCGGAGACCGGTGCCTGGTCGACCCACAGTAACATCTTCAAGGAAGACCATTATATCGCAAATTTTGCTCGAAGGAATTGAACGGTATCTGTAACAGACTTCGAAGTAATTTTTGAGGATCCATAGACGAGTTGTCTCAACCAGTACCATAAGGAGACGGTTGCATTCACAGGAAGACCTTTAAAAGTACCTCGGTTATCACCTTGGCATAAAGCTACCCGTCTGCAATGGGCAGAACAACACCAAGACTTGCTTTTACCACGATGACGCAACGTACTTCATTCGGACGAGTCACGATCGAATCCTGTTCAATGGAAAAAAATTTCTAGTTGGATGGGTGTCGGCCACCATTTTCACTGTTGGGTCAAAAATTAACACTGCTGTTACCTAAAGTGGTGCAAGATCGCAGTAACAAAGCCTACCCAGAACACAACTGAACTCCTAACTTGCACAACCTGAAAAAGCTTCTGAGGGATCTTCACAGAAGATCCAGGATTATCAGGATAATAATAATATATACTTCACAAAAATTACGAGTTTGGATCGGTTTACCAAAACGATGAAAATGCAAAAATAATGTAGTAATGTGGTAGAGATAACTATAATGTTCGTATAAGAGTATATATCGATGCACTTTGGTCCACTTCACAAATTCACTACCCTGAACTACTAGTGTAGAAAATAGATACATAGTACATTCACTCGTAGGCTTTTTATTCCTGAATTTGTTCATAAATGTGAACAGATGTGCATTTTACTCCCTTTTGACTAGCGTGATTTTTACGTTTTCAATTTGTGCTAAAGAGTGAGGTACTTTTTCGAGTATCAAAGGGTGACTGTCTTGGACAACAGCGAGTTGGCACTATTACACACGACACTCACCCCTAAAACTGTCCAACAGACAAGGGTGTTAGTACTAAATCTGTGCTAGCTATAGAGTAGGACGACTATTACGTGTTGGATTCTTCGAGTTTGTGGTTTGTAGCATCGAACTGAACTCTTCTTGGTGATTGTTAGCCTTCAAAGGTTCCGTATATTATAAAGGCTACCACGGGAGTGTCTTCCTCGAAACAGGATTGATCGTCATTTGCTCAGTGGTTTCGTGGGTTTTGACGATACAGCTGGTTGAAAGTATTCGAAATAGGACCAATTAAGAGACTTTCTCAGGGGTTGGTGGGTCTTGAATACTGGTTTGAGACGTTGACGTTCGAAGCAGAATCAACTGGTAGAGTTCTCAGTGGTTTGCCGGTCTTGAAGGAACGGCTCCTCTTAGTGATCGAACTAGGAACTATTAATGCTGATAAGGTCAATGAATATTTTGTGGGCGAAGGGACAGAGATGGCTTCAGCCAAAAAAAGACCAAAAAGTATTTGATACTTCTACTAGGCGACAAGTATGTTCCCAAAATCAAGATTCATACTAATTTTCCGGCTTATCTTAGTAAGATCCTTATAATTCTTATTAGAGAGAAGGATAAGGCATATACAAGGTGCAAGCATATACAAGGTTTAAGTTGAACTCTAGAAGTTTCGATTACCATGGTTTCTCTAAGTTAAGAAGTACAACCAACAAAGCTGTTCGGTTCTGACTACACTTGTTACATCTCTTCAGTTGAGGATGAACTGCCGGGCAATTCAAAGCGTTTCTGGCAGCACCTAAAGAATTGTCGTAGCTCGTTTCCTAATAGAATGATGTTTAAAAATGAGACAGCTGAAGTTTCGAATGTACCCAACCTTTTTTCAAATTACTTTGGTAATGTTTTTCAACCATATGAACAGAAGTTTCCCAATGTGTCCTCGTGTATCAGCAATTATGATTCGATACATGAGATCAGAGTAACCGAAGATCAGGTTCTTGAGGTTCTTTCTGGGCTGGATGAGAATAAGGGTGCAGGTCCGGTTGGATTACCGTCTTAATTTATCAGGCGGTGCTGAATCGTTGTATATTCCCCTTCTGTTCAACCGATCGTTCATGCTGTGCGAATTATACAGAAAATGGATAACTGCTCACGTGGTTCCAATTCCGAAAATGGGCGATGAAGATAAATTTGAAAAGTATAGGCCCATTAGCAAATTAAGTATTTTAAGTAGAATCCTCGAGTTTTTCGTTCAAGATAGGATCATGATTTCAATAAAGTCTTTAATTATTCCTGACCAACATGGATTTGTTCCTAAAATTTCTACTGTGTCCAATCTGGTCCTTTATACAGAGTATATTCTTGAAGCAATGGACAGTCAAATGCAGGTTGATTCTGTGTACCTCGATTTTTTTGAAGGCCTTCGATAAGGTTGATCATAACATCTTGATGAAAAAATTGTCTGAGATATGTGTGCATACAGACATTCTACTTTGGTTATCTTTATATATGAATAATAGATCTTAAATTGTATCCGTTAATGAATATTTTTCATCATCTTGCTGTGTGACCTCAGGGTTGCCTCATGGGTCTTTTCCTGCGCCTCTTTTATTTATAATTTATGTTAATTATATAAGTGGATGTTTTAAATTTTGTAAATTTTTGATATTTGATGTGAAGATCTTTTGCCGTATAGCTGACGCTTCAGACTGCTTTAGCTTACAACAAGACTTAAATGTATTCAATAACTTCTGCATCTAAAATAAACTTCATCTCAACTTGAATGGGTGTAACTGCATAACATTCAGTCGTAAACTAAACATCAATCATTTTGACCACTATTTGGGTGATGTTGTTTGATTCACATATCGATTATTTGGTGACCAAAAGTAGCTGGATGCTGGGATTTGTGATGAGGTCTTGTATAATAGATATTTCACTTCCACTAAGGCCTTGAAGGCTCTATATTTTGTCTTCATTTATAGTAGGTTATTTTATGCATAGGTTATTTTTTTGCCACAATATGAGATCTACAAGCACAGATTGGAGATGGTGCAGAATATATTTATGAGATATTTAGACAGAAAGGTTACAATTTCATGGCGAGTATGACAAGCCTTAGAAAAAATTATGGGTACGTCTCATTGGAAAACTGTCGGGATCATATCGATGTTATGTTTTTGTAAAAATTGTTGAATGTTTACGTTGACTCTCATTGGAACACTGTAGGGAACATATAGATGTTATGTTTATTGTTTTCAATTAAGTGATAAGATAGTGAAGATTCCACACACAAAAAATTGTCATGTTACATTCCACAAGTGAGAGTTGATAGGGAGGGAGTCAAGACTTTTGACGATGTGTGTACACTAATTTTCCAGGAGAAATTTTCAAGTTGATTGTTCGCATGATAAAGAAGAGTGTACTGTGAATGAATCTACTGAAACTTACAAGAATAGTCATCTAGATTGTAATCCCGGTCATATCTTCCGAAAATTAAAAACAGAATCAACATAACAACTTGCAAAGCGATGATTATTTTCCATCCTGGAGGAGCCATTTTCTTCTACAGTTCGAGTACCTCACACCATTAGGTTTAGGTTGAGATAATGAAAAACCAAGCGAAAGATAACGGAATATATACATCAAGTAAACAGGTGCATTATTGAACGGCATTCAAAGATAACTGTTTCCGGGTAATAAGCTTCCAGCACGAACGAACTCAATTGCTCGTTATTAGTCCTCCTGAATTTTTAAACTCATCGTGAAACGTTCCTTGAGGAAAGAATATTTCAAGAAGATGTCTCGTGCTATTATTAGTCCTTAAGAAAAGAAAGAAATAGTGCAGAAGATAGCTGAAAGCTTCCATGGTCTTTATTTTTCTTTCTTCCGTGGATAACGTTTCGGTAGTTTTATGAAATATACTGACATTGAATTAAGGATAGCACGTTGTGGCAGTGCGTGGCTTATTTAATACTTTGAGGGGTCAAAAACTTGGGATAAAATAGAAGAGTTCTCAAATTGCGGAAGCCAAAAAATATTTTACGAGCTACGTTATTTTGGATATTTTAAACTACTACTCATACTATAAAAAATGATCAAGTTTAAATGTGTTTTTAAAGGAGTTATTGTGAGAGAGAGACCGGAAAGTAATGTCGTTTCTGCGGATGTCGATATATGATTGTCATTTGTCTGCTCATTGTGTACTTCGACATCGTGTCAAAGACATTTTAAGGTTATTGTGACTTTTTTTGCAATTTGGGGTGGATTGGTCAGCCAATTACCAGAACAGCATATTTGGCATTGTATGGTTCGTGAGTTTAGCAAGGGTAGTAACGCAACAGTTGCGACCAAATACATTTTCGATGTTTATCCAAGTGCATTAGACGTTTGTAAATACCAAAGTAGGTTCAGATCCGGTAATTTTGATCTCTCTGACTCCTATCGATCAGGAACACTAATACTAGGCAACTGTATGCTACGGGCAGAAGAGAAAGCAAATCCATGTCAGACAATCGAGAAACTCTCAAACAACCTTAACCAACCTTCGTAGACCATCCAAAAACATTTGCAGCAGATTGGAAAAATCAGCAGAGCAGTTGTTTGGGTCCCTCATAATCTGTCCGAAGAGAACAAAGCCACCGATCCATCACATGCAACGTATTGCTTCAACGACACCATACAGAACTGTTTTTTGATCGCTTGATCACTGGAGACGAAAAATGGGTCCTATATGATAATCCAAAACGCAAAAGGCAGTGGCTCTCTTCAAATGAATCACCACGAAGTACTGTGAAAATTTGCACATTCGATGGCAATGATAACTAGGATAAAAAATAAGAACTTGTCAATAATTTATTCCCTTGAATTTAATTCAAGAAAGCGACATTACTTTTCGGTCCCCCTTATATTTGGGAGTGCACGTGGATTTGTGTAATTATTAAAACGCTAATAATAATAGAGTTTATTGAACAAATACAACCAATGGAAATAAAATCGAAAAACTGCGGAGTTATGCATTCTCGAGAAGTTTAAAACTGTGTACACCTGTTTATAATAATAAAAAAAAAATAATAATAATAAATTTTTTCCATTCATCTCAATATCACAGATGATGTCAAAAATGAAATATATACATACATATGTATAAACAATATAATAACTAACCTAGAACAAATATGGTAGGTATATTACATAATACAATCATCAACAAACAATTTAAAATCGAGAATGATTGGCTAAAAATTTGGGACAAAAACTCGCCCATGGAATAGAAGGCGCCTTCTTTAAGAAGGCTCTTTGTTTTCTTCTTGAAAGCGTTGAAATTCAGGATGTTATGCCAAGGAGTTTGTTATACAATTTAAAACCATTATTTATGTGCATATTCGTGTTTTCTCCAGTTGATGCAACGGAGATACATATTTCTTTCTAAATAGTGTTAGATGACCTGAACGCTCAAGTGGTTTTGAAACTTTTTCCTGTTGTTATGTACATAATGAGAGGCACTCAAGAATGTAACAGCATGGAGCGGTAACTATTGCATACTTCTTGAAAAGCAGTTAACAACTTGTCATGCGGTCCACTCCAGCTACTATTCTGATAGCATTTTTGATGTCATAAATAGAGGTTAATACTTGATAGAAGGTATATAAAATTATTTAAATATTTTAATATTAGCCCTCTACATATTTCATTTCAAAAAATTATATTCAATAATTTTAGCTTTAGGAATTAAATTAAATTAATGTCATATAATTACTACTTATATCAAACGACATATTAAATAAACATTCATTATAAGACATCCAAATGATATAACAAAATTCAAAAAAAAAATTGTTAACCAAAATCCTATAAATTAAATATTTTGAGTAGACAAAATTTTGTTTCTGCTGAATTTAATTTAATTTAATTCCTTTTTGAAATGAAATATGTAGAAGGCTAATATTAAAATATTTAAATAATTTTATATACCTTCTATCAAGTATTAATCTACATTTATGTCATTTTATTCATACTATATAATTATTTGGTTTCCTTAACATTCTTTATACAGATAGTCCTCGTGCTATAACAGAGGCCGTTAAATTGTCTTTCAATCTTTTAGATCAAGGGTAAACCACAGAATTACTTATTTGTAGTTAACATTACACTCCATTTAAATTTTTCAGTATTCATTTACAAGAAGTTTTCTAAATTGTGGAATGGTGAGTAAATATTTGTTGTTGATTGATGTTATATTTTATTGAATATGAATGATTTGAGTACTGACGAAGCAAAGTCTCTCTTAAAACTTGTTTTTCAGTAATGTTTTTACATATCTTGAGTTTTTATATAAAGTAAGTTAGTTTGATATCCAATAATATTGAATATTCTAAGTAAGATAGTTTTATGATGAAATTCTTAAGACTATGTTTGATATTTTTAAAAGATATTTGTTTTCATAAGATTGATCAGCAGAAACAAAATTTTGTCTACTCAAAATATTTAATTTATAGGATTTTGGTTAACTGTTTTCATTTATTGGATTTTGTTATATCATTTGGATGTCTTATAATGAATATTTATATTTTTATTATATGTTGTTTGATATAAGTGGTACTTATATGACATTAATTTAATTTAATTCCTGAAGTTATATTTATTAAATATAAATTTTTGAAATTAAATATGTAGAGGGCTTATATTGAAATAATTAAATAATAGCATTTTTTTATTTTAGAAAGACTCTGTCAGCCTCTGAAGACGCACCCCAAAGGACAATGCCATAGGTCATCCTTCGGTGAAGTTGAGCATGGTACACAATGAGAGCTTCTTTTTCTGCAAGAAGGTTTTTTATCCTTCTGATAGCGAACAGTGCTGTTGAAAGTTTTTTGCACCATATATCCAGTTGTTGTTCCCAATCCAAGTTACCACTGATTGATAACCAGAGCAAGAAGACACTTTCTTTGTTGCTTCTCTTTGTGGTGATCACCAGTTCTTTCGTTTTATCGGTATTTACCGTCATGCTGTTATTTTTGAACCACACTACTACACTTTCTATGGATTAATTCGATTTCTCTCGCTCTGTTTCACCTCTGGCTCTGTTCAGGAAAAATACATCATCTGAAAACAGAATTTCACTATCCGAACAGAGCAAATAGAATTGGTGCAAGCACAGATTCCTGGGGTACTTCTCTGGTTATTTTCCTTATGGAAGATATTTTTCCATCGAGGTCCAAAACTTGGCCACGATCTTGCAAATAAGATTTTATCAGATCCAGTGCTGGCCCCTGGACTCCAACGTATTCCAGCTTGGACAGCAGCTTCCTGTGATCGATACAATCGAATGCCTTACTCAACACCATACATGTTAACATTACCTCATCTGAACTGTCGAGTGCCTCCATAATGAATTCCATTATCTGTACCAGAGCAGTTGAGATAGATCTCCCTCTCATGAAGCCATGTTGCCGGTTTGAAAACAACACTTTTTTTCCAAATACGAGAGCCATCTGCTTTTATAAGCGACTCAAAGACTTTTGAAGTAGCCGGCAGAATAGATATCGGTCTATAATTTTCGTAGCAATCTTGGCCTCCTTTCTTATGTATAGGTATTACCCTGGCTAATATCAATTTAATATACACATTAAAGTCTCATTCTAAGCAATAAAATATTAATATTCGTGATAAATATCAGCCGATTCAGTAATTAATTTAAAGCTGAAATATAAGGATTAGTATGAGCCGTGCTCACCCAAAAATTGGTTAGTTAATGCAGAAATGTCTAGTGATAAGGAACTTTTATATATATTTTTTCAATGATCATTTTGTTCATCTAAAAAACTACTTACTGAAGAAATTTGGGTCCGAATTTATCAGGTTGTTTCTCTGGATAATGTGCTATATATTCTTTAAAAAGGAAAGTAGAAAAAATACTATTTTTGAATTATATATTGAGCATTTTCTGATGATGGAACTTTCGTTTCTTTATTAGTTAATTTCCACCACTTGTAAATAAAGTCTATAAAGTGATGCAGTGTCATCTTGGACATAATTTCCAGAAATTTAATTCTGAATGTTTTCATGAGATTTATTTAGATTTAAATCTGTAGAGGTTCCGGAGAATTAATTCCAGTCATTAACTGTTATATTCAAATACTTCTTCATAGTAAATTTTCAATACATATATACATATATTTATAATTAAAAAATTTCTTTGTATTAACATAGATGCGCGTGGCAGTTATCTTATGCTGAGTCTAAGTAGTATCTTCTTTCATTGTACATTTCTGTGATGTAACCTAATTTTCGTATAGGTCATGCTTATCCAAAAATTGGTTACTTGTGGCAGAAATGTCTGGCGGAAAAAGGGTATTTTTATATATATTTGTTATAATGATAATTTTGTCTATTCAAATACCTCCTTACTGAAGAGATTTGGGTCCGAATTTATCAGATCCTTTTTCTAGAGGATGTACTATATATTCTTTAAAAAAGAAAATGAAAAAAGGCCTCTTTGAATTATATGTTGAACATTTTCTGGTAATGAAACTTGTGATTCTTCAACATCCACTTGAAACATGTAGGTATAAGGTGATGTCTAAATAATTTGGTCATTATTTTAAATTTCTTCTGATTCTGAGTTAATTTTCACCACATATGATGATAAAATATATGTCTATAAAGTGATACAGTGTTATCTAGGACATGTTTCTTAAAAATTTAATACTGAATGTTTTCATGAGATTTATTTGGATGGAAATTTGTAGAGGTTTCAGAGAATTAATTCCAGATTTTATCTATAATATTCAAATAGTTTCTCAAGGAAAATTTTCAATATATGCAAAAAATTAAACTTCTCCCAAAACATGTTTAGTGATCAAAAAATCTGACATTTTGTATGAAACCTAACACAATTCAGCTGTTATTATTGAACAATTTGATTTTTTTAGAGCCAACTTTTGAAAAATCCCAGTGCACAAATGTCCGGATGGATATCAGGCTATAATATACACATTCATTACTTGAATAAAAAAATTCGGCAGTTAACAAACAAAACATTTTAGGGTATGTAAAAGCATTAAAACAACTTGACGCCATTCAATTAATTTATTTTCAGTTCAGAGAAAAAATACTGTTACACACAATTCTTGGTCAGGGAAACGAACAACAAGAAAACACACAGTTATTTCAATAAATTGATACGAGTAAGTATTCAACATTCAAGAAATTCTTCGACATATTTATCGGTTCTCAATTGCTCAAGTCAAAATTTTGCAGACAAAAAACATCGAATATATTTGATACTTGTGAAAATACATAGTAAAAATTAATACTTGTTGTTGTCACAAATAAAAAAAAAATATAAAATCTCCACGGCACTTTAATCAGTAATATAAAATTCATAACAGATTTTACTCGAGTTAATATTAATTGAAGCACTAGTAACCACACATTTTACTTATATAGAAACTCTTACATTTACCATATGAAAAGTATGAATTTATTTACAATGGTGAAGTGAATAACAATCATTATCATGTAGAGGCCTACGTAGTCAGAGTTTGCTTATTGGCAGCATACTAAATTTTCATTCATATGAATTGACAAAATTTTTATACCTGATAAAATTAACTCATTAGTTATCTCTTTATTTGCATATGCAGTTAGATCCTTATTTGTGATTTGTCACTTGTCAAAATAGTCATGATATATAGGTTACGAAAATCATACGCGGAATAAAGGATTCATTCTGCATTGACAAGTGGCGCTATTGTTCCAGTCGCTCAATACAAGAATAACTTCATTATGTGTTATAAATAACGATGATCATTCAACTGGACTGCTCTTTGAACCTTTCCCCACTAAACTCCTAAACCGCCTCTCAACCAGTAAGATAGACGCATACTGATGATGGTAAGCTTGCAACAGAATGCTAGGCAGTGGAAAAGGTTTGGGGAGGATTCGAACAGCCATCCAGATGAATATTAGTTATCATTTATAACGTAGAATGATGTTATTCCTGTGCTGGGCGACTGGCTTAAAAGCACCTTTCGTAAATGCATGGTAAATCCTATATTCCGAAAATTATTTTGTTACCTGTTTTTCTATGGACAGTTTCAGGTAATTCAGAGAAATTTTAGTTTGATGCACGTAAATACAGCTTATGGAAACACGTCCTTCATCAGACTCTTTCATGCTACGCAATTCTCATCATGATGTGAGTATGAATGACAATTTGTACAGTGCAATCAATGATTCAATATTATTTGTGTAAATGCTACCAATAATTACATGAAAATATTAACATGAATGATCAGACAATTTGAAAGGACAGTCTTCAGTCAAATACGATTCAAAACAAGTAGAACTAATTTCTGTCTATATGTTTGTGAGATTCTGTTTCTAAGCTATGTAGATAGCAATGTAGAATTAACCTTAAAACTCGAATGTTTTATCGAGAACTTTTTGGAAAATTCGAAATAATTCTTTTCCACACAATAATTTGGGGTTTTACAGCAACTTTACAGGTAGAAGATGAATTAGTTAACATGAGAACTTGTTGAAAGTAATGTCCTTTTCAATTCATCTGGTATATATATAATTTTATTAAGTATGTGCAATTATAATAATATTCTACCAGTTCAGTCAAGGACATCAGGAGTGTCTATTAAAACTTTTATATTTTTTTTCTAAATTGAGTGTGTCACATCTGGAATGTTGAAGGGCAATTTAAGCTAACTAGTTAATCGTCAGTCGTTTTATCGCATGTATTTTTCAACACTTCATCGACATTTAATTCATTTGATTAATCGATTATGGATCTTATTGGCTCACTACTTCGTTAGGAAGTGTCGCTTCATTTTAGCAGTTTCATCTTGGCTTAAATATAGGAAAACTATGCTGTTGGTTGATTTTCTGGAAACTCTTGAAGTCATGTTAACCCAGAATCCTAAAACTTCATGTGTACAGCAAATTATATCAAAACTTGGAGTTGAAGGTTTTGTGGACTAAAACCAACGAATTGTTATCTCTTTCAGTCAGACGTTCGCTGTAGAATGTTACAACATGGTAATTTCAGACAATAAAATATTAAAGATAATAAAAAAATTGTTCTAATCGACTCTTGTAAAGTGATTCTCTTTGATGAATTCTACCCCTTTTAGAAAGACATTACCGAAAACACCCTGTATTGAAGGAATCGCCCATTGATGATGCAGTTTTATTATTCAAAGCCAAAGGAAACAGAACTATATCACCAGGAACAATTATGGAGAATAAATTCATCAAACAACAAATTGAAAAAAAAATAATTAATGTTAATTGTGTCTCGAAGACTCGACATAATTCAATTTGTTAGCAGAATGGAAATTGTAAACTTGTGGCCCCATTTAAAATAATTCATGTAATTATTTTACCGCGATTCATTTTGGTTCAGGAATACAGGGATTGAATTGGAACTTTAGATTGATGTTGATTTCATTCTATCATGAAATTTAACGGAGGAATATTTCAGTTGAAATTACTTTGGAATTTGCCGTTGGTATTGTTTTAATACAAATCCGCATAAATGGTGAAAATTTTAACAGTAATCTATTGAATCTTATGAAGTCGATTGTGTTCGAAAATGATTATAATTCTGAATGAAAGCTAAAGGAAATTCAAATGAGTCTATTGAAATGAAAAATTTGATGAATTAGTTCGTTATTTTGTGATGATTCATTTTAATTGCAAAGTGAAATTGTCTTGTTGTCATCAATGCAAATATAGACAAAACGAAAAGAAATTTTTTTGTAATAATTTTTTCGTTTTGCCTAAATATATATATATATATATATATATATATTTCATTTTTTGTGATAATTAGTGACCACTTAAATTAGCGAAGTAAAAGCTCCTCAACATCGAAAGTTGAAACACCCCCTGAAATTATTGAAAAAATTAAGCAATTATTTACGATTTCTAAAGAAACTTAAGAGAAATTGAATTAGTCACCTACATGACAAGATGTAGTTTGATGAAAATTAAATCTTAATAAGGTGTCCAAATATTTTGCTTGTTAACTTTATGTTGATAGTTTCATGTCAGTTCTAATATATTAATCGACTTTATCGAGTTTAAAGTGAGTTCGAGGACGCTATGCTTAAGAAATGTTCTGTCCTGGCTGCAAAAGCAATCATAATTTTCAGGAAACAACTTGTGAGCGTTTATTTATTCTCCAGAAATCATAAAACAAAGTTGAAGCTAACTTCATTTTCGGTAAATACTGTGATGCTGCGGAACTAATTTTGATACAAATGATATCGTGATTATGGGATCTCTGCAAATGGAAAATAAAGTAATCTAATAACTTCTCTCAAATTTACTATTAGAACGAAGAAATTAATTTGTATTCTATCACTTTTATTGAATGAGTATACGGCGACATGAGTTACATAGTTTTTCCACATTCTGAAACTGAATAAACAATTTTTGATTGTCTCGGTCTTTACTTGACGGAAATTCATCTTCAATATAAGGAAAACAAATGTTAACTTCCACTATTTTATTGATTTACACTACAATTGTTTCGTCATACCATGACTTCATCAGGTGAGTATTTAAACTGAGGTATACAATGCAAAAAATGACCTTAAATACATAGCTCTGGTACAAAAAATAGAGGGGTGGAAAGAGATGGTTTACAATTATTGAAAAATATTAAGTAGGGGGGATCTGTTTAAATCTATTTGATCATTCAATAAAATTTGTCTTTTATTATATCTATTGATCTCTAAAGTTTCTAACAGATTTAGTTTCTAACTTTTCTTTTCGATATGTAATATTTCATAGTTCATATTAAAATTATTGCCAGTCTCTTACAAATGGTTGGCATAAGTTGAATTCGGTTTATTATTAATGTAACATTTTTCATGTTCTCGTATCCTTGTTTGGAATGAACGGCCTGTCTGTCCCACATATACACATGGGCAATCACTACATGTTAACTTGTAAACTCCTGATTTTTTGTTTTTAGGAATGACGTCTTTATTATTTTGTATTAAGCTGCCTAAAGAATAAATGGTTTTGAAAGAGATGTTATATTTTTCTTTGTTCTTTAAATATCTAGCAATCTTTTCAGATTTTTGGCCTATGTAAGTTAATGAAATAAATTTGGTTTCGTTTGAATTTTGAAATTTTGGATATACAAGTTATATTGCTTCCTTGTAATTTATATTATCAAGTAAATTGTCTACAATTAACGGATTAAAATCATAATTGAAAGCTATTTGTTTAAAGGTTTTATTATCTTTGTCAAAATTTTCTTTCGTGATGGGTATGTTAACCAATTTATAAAGCATACTATTATAAGCTGACAATTTTTGTGAAAATGGATGATTTAAAGTATAATGAATCGTACCATCTGTATGTGTAGGTTTTCTGTATATGGAAAAGTCATGTCTATTATTAATTTTGGTGATTTTCAAATCCTTTAATGTAAAAAACTTATTTCCTAGTATACCGGTCAGTGAAACCATAAAATTAGTTGATGATTTATTACTCCAAAAACGATTTAATCTTGTTGTAAAAACGGAAACATTAGACGCCTTAAACGTTTGCCTAGATCAAAATTACTTTATGCTGAACGGCACGTTTTATTTAGACGAAGATAGTCTAACAATGGGGAACCCATTAAGCCCCTTGTTATCAGAAATATTCATGGATCACGTAGAAACTAATATCCAAAAACTCCCATATTTTAAAGATTTCGTTTATTGGTACCGCTATGTAGATGACATAATTTGTTTTTTTGATGGCACAAATAGACTACTTTATTCATTTTTGGAATCTATCAATAAATTATATCCAACAATTGAATTCACACAGGAAGATGAAGTAAATAATAGCATCAATTTCGTAGATTTAAAAATTACCAAAATTAATAATAGACATGACTTTTCCATATACAGAAAACCTACACATACAGATGATACGATTTATTATATTTCAAACCATCCATTTTCACAAAAATTGTCAGCTTATAATAGTATGCTTTATAGATTGGTTAACATACCCATGACAAAAGAAAATTTTGACAAAGAGTATGAAACCATTAAACAAATAGATTTCAATAATGATGTTAATCCGTTAATTGTAGACAATTTACTTGATAAAATAAATTACAAGAAAGCAATATCACTTGTATATCCAAAATTTCAAAATTCAAAGGAAACCAAATTCCTTTCATGAATTTACATAAGCCAAAAATCTGAAAAGATTGCTAGATATTCAAAGAAAAAAGAAAAATATAACACCTCTTTTAAAACCATTTATTCTTCAGGCAGCTTAGTAAAAAATAATAAATACGTCATTCCTAAAAACAAAATAACAAACAAGTTAACATGTAGTGATTGCCCATGTGTATATGTGGGACGGACAGGCCGTTCATTCCAAACGAGGATACGAGAAGACGAAAAATGTTACATTAATAATAAACCGAATTCAACTTATGCCAACCATTTGTTAGAGACTGGCCTTAATTTTAATATGAACTATGAAATAAACTACATATCGAAAACAAAAGTCAGAAACCAAATCTGTTAGAAACTTTAGAGATCAATAGATATAATAAAAGACAGACATTATTGAATGATCAAATAGATTTAAACAGATCCCCCCTACTTAATACTTTTCATTAATTGTAAACCATCTCTTTCCACCCCTCTATTTTTTGTACCAGAGCTGTGTATTTAAGGTCTTGTTTTGCATTGTATACCTCAGTTTAAATAGTCACCTGATGAAGTCATGGTATGACGAAACAATTGTCGTGTGAATCAATAAAATAGCGGAAGTTAACATTTGTTTTTCTTATATTGAATAAAAAGTTGTGTTTAAGGGTTTTATATTATATTCTACATAAGGGGCGAAAAGCAAAAAATCTACATCTTGGAATCAATAGAGATTTTCAACGCACCAAAAATTTCGAAATAAACTTCATAAATGAACGGTGCTTTGGATTTCCCCACTTCTGGAAGTTAATAAGAAAATAAATACCCTCATTATATACCGTAAATCTCTTGAACACGACTTGGATTCACAATTTTAAATTGTCGTAACTTTATACCTGTTAAATAAAAACTGATACAGAACAAAGTAATCTTCTTATTCCATTCATCAATTCTTCATTTTGTACTGCAGGATATTTTCCATAGACGATTAATCTAATTCAAAAATAAGCTTAGTGCATTAAAATTTCTGGAATTATCAGAAATAATTATATAGCTTGATATTTTCCATGATTAATCCTGACATCATATTGTAATACATTTGTAGTAGAATTTGACATTTAATCTCTAATTTGGCGAGTTCATATAACGTAATAACGTCTTACGTCTTTCTTGAATTGGTTTTTTGGGACAACGTACAGAAAGAGTTTTTTTTCTGCTAAATTTGTGAATGCGTCGAAAATATAAGATACTTACTTTATATTCCAGTCAAAATACAAAGATATAACTAAGCCAAAATACGCATGATCGTGGAATGCTGAATCGTGGAATGAAGACGTTGATTGATACAAGTGTTGAAAGAAATGATAAGTTTTTTGAATACTTGAAAGACAAGCAATCTGTGACAATACATATGTTAAGTTTGCAAATAGGCATATTGTCTGTTCGTCATCGAAAATTTGCCATTTTTATCATTATCTGGGCAAGTTGTCGCACCATCTCTTTCTGGGTCTTAATATAATTCTTCTTCCTAGCGGTAATTTATCTCTATATATTCTAACTATTTGGTCTTGGTCCATTCGGCCCATAAGATAATTCCACCCTAACTTCGCCTTCATGGTTACTAGGGTAAATTGAGTATTGGTGACCAAGTTCCAGGTCCCAAGCCCGGATAAAGGAGAAGGATTGCTGCCTGCCTGGTCGTCAAATTATTGGTGAAATATTGCTTGAAATGTGCCACTGAGTCATCGATCATCAACTTACAAGACTCGAGTCCTGTAAGAGATCACGCGGAGAACAAATGATGTTGTGTTCCACACATAGTGGCAAGGTCCAAGCGAAATTTGATGATGATTTGATGAAGTTAAAATGAAGAAATAATTTTTGAAGTAGAATTAGAAAATCATCTATCATTCAGAAGAAATCAACACGCCCCACTTTGACCATTAGCAAAACAACCATTTTTTTAATCAATGGGATACGATCTGATAAAACGTTATCACAATAGATTGTGGAGCATGCCTACTGAAGAAACCACGTTATAAAAAATGTGTCAAGTAAATTACCTCATAAGTGTTGCAGAAATATGTGCATGTTGAGTAGAATAGGAATTTTTCAACTTTTATCACGATCGATCACGAAACGTACAAAAAGAGTTATCAGGGTAATTTTTGTAGAGAATTGAATGATATGCCATATTTCATGATCATCAGTGGATGAATATTACTGATCATTTAAACATGAACTGATGTATGTATGTAGACATACATATTATTCTCGAAAGTCTTTTTCATGATGAACCATGACTGAACTCTGTCTAGTCTCGAAATTACGTAAAAAATTAAAACTCGATAAATTGGACGTTCCAGCTACTCAGTTCGAATTTCAAACATTCTAAAACACAGCCATATTGAAAATTAACACTTAACCAGAGGCGGGAAAGATATCACTTGGGACCATTTATTCAGGAGTTGGCATGCTAAACATACATGCCAGCAGATGCGGTTTACTATGTGGAAATGATTCTTTTGAAGAGGCCTCTGTAATATTTCTCCATTGGCATATCCTGGTAAAAATAATGATGTGACATCAGTTCGCCTCCCTCTGGAGGTGCCTCATTAAAACTTCTCTAATTGGAGAAAAGCTTGATCGAAAACATACTGAGATATATGGGAACGTGTAAATTGGTGAATTTCCCTTTGAAGTAGGTTGGACAAGCTGACGTTCGAACCATCTGCCCTTCTATTTCCAACTGACGTTCCTCTTTAGGGCATTCGAATTTTTCCTGACTCTGTATGATGGTGACGTTTCGTTGTCCGCGATGTCTGGTCTTCTTCAGCATAAGCCTGACACCTGTAACGAGAATGAAATTTAGAGTATCGTGAATTTATGTGGAATGATGAAACTCAATATTAACAATCGAATGATGAATATTTTAATGCGGGTGTTCTTCACTACAATATGTTAGAAATTAAAAACACCTAATGACTCTTCGGTTTACATGCTTCGGTAAAGCTTTGAAAAATCTTTTGCCCATTAATGATGAAGATTTAATTTTCGGACCAACAAAACTTAAGTATCGATTCAAAATTGATATGTGCGTCAAGAATTTCGTCAGTATGGAATTTGGAATAACAACGTCCTCAGCTTTACGTGGGGAGTTCAATCTATCGGGTGTTTTTTAGACTGATAGGACTTTGAATAGAAACTAAACACATTTAAATTGAGATTGAAGCCAAAATTTTTATTATTTGAAAGATAATTTCATGACATTCATGTTTTAAAAATAATTTCCGGCATAAGTCCACCACGACTAGCTCTGAGGAACCGCATTCGACCAGACCAATTTTGGACAACTTTTTCGAGTAATTCGGGACTTATTTCATCAATAACAAAAGTTAATTTGGCTTCCAAAGCGTCTATTGTTTTTGGTTTATAAGCTTAAACCAATGACTTGACATAACCACAAAAAAAATAATCTAGTGGAGTTATGTCGCATAATCTTGGAGGCCAATTAATCGGACTATTTATCGAAATAATGTTATCACCAAATCTTTCTTTCAATAAATCAATTGCTTCGGTAGCAGCATGAGGTGTTGCACCATCTTGTTGGAAATAAAACACTTCTGGATCGATACTATTCAAATTTTGAAACGAATAATTACTGATCATGGATCTGTAACGAGCACCATTCACTGTAACATTAGCTCCAGCATCGTTTTTAAAGAAATATGGATCGATGATGCCTCCAGCGTGTAAAGCACACCATACAGTGCATTTTTCAGGATGCAATGGAACCTGCAGAACTTCTTGAGGATTGTTTTCACTCCATATACAGCTATTTTGCTTGTTTCCATAACCGTTAAACCAGAAAAGGACTTCATCACTAAACACAATCTTACGATAAAAAAGTGGATGAACTTCAAGCTGTTCTAGAGCTCAATCAGCAAACAAACGATGCTTATTATGGTAAGTGGCTTTAATTCTTGATCCAGTTGGATCTTGTATGGGTGTAGACCAAAATCGTCACGCAAAATTTTCCATGTGGCGGATGCACAGAGTCCAACTTGTTGTGAACGTCGACGAATAGACAAAATTGGATCATCATTAACACTATGACTTACAGCAGCCATATTTTCTTCTGTACGTACAGTTCTTTGTCTGGTTGTTGTTGCATCGAGTAGAGAAAATGTTGTCCGAAATCTATCGATAGTTCGACGAATAAGCTGCTTATTATTATGCAAACCATAAATTTCACGATTCTATAAGTTTGGCGAATAGAACACTGATTCTGAAATTAAATTTCAAAAATTTGTGAACGTTGTTGCGGCATGAGTCATTCCATGATAATTTGTCAATGCTTAGTGAACAGAAATGTCAAAATAACATGGCTTCTACCTTCTGTCAAATCACAGTTATCCCTATCGAAAGTTCTATCACTCTAAGAAAGACACCCGATATATGTATTATGTAAGAAAACTAAGAAAATTTTGGAAAAATTCTATTTTTCAATGTAGTCCCCTAGAACTTCAATATATTCGTTAGATCGAGAAAGCTGCCCTAAACCTTGAAAAAATATTCTTTCGGCTTCTCCCCAAAACAGGTATTAATTGATACCTTCAATTCTTCATAGTCGGAAAATCGCTTTCCCCGAAGATATTTTGTCACATTTGAGATTGAGAGTAGTCACTTGGGGCCAAGTCTGGACAGAATGGAGGATGAGTAATTTCTTCAAAGCCACATTCTCGTACAGCAGCCTTTCTTCACCCGGGCCTTGTGAACCGGCGCGTTGTGGTGAAGCAGCAACACCCCCACTGTGAGTTTCCTTCGCCTTTTTCCTTTAATTGCTTTTCTTTAATTACGCAAAGTGGCTGCCTATAATGCTGCAGTCATGATTTCCTCCTTTTTAGTGTATTCTATTCAAAAATACTTTTGAAATCCCGAAAGCACGTAGCCATTATTTTTATTTTTTTGGCGTCACTTGCCAAAATCGCGTAGTACATTTTTTTTCACTACAGTCAATTCAAACTGGGCAAAATTTTCATTTTGAAAATTTTGTTTGGAAAAATGTCTCTTTTTCAATCCAACTGGAACAGCTGGTTTTGAAATTTTGATAACAGTTTAGAGAAGCATTATTCAGGGTTACATAACAAAAAAAATATTTGGAAAAAATGGAGATTTGTGGCAATAGGAGTAAAAGGATGTAGAATTTTTAGAATTTGATTTGAATGCCTATTATTTCGAAAGCATGTAACATAGATTTTTAAAATATTCTTCTGATAATCAGCATGATCTTTTCATCTCCTTATTGAAAGATGTATGATCGTGCCATTTCAGATCCTCGATGACGATGCCAAGATACTTTGCCGAGGCTGTTTTTGCAATGTTTAGTTGTGCATCAAATTTCAGATCTCCTAAATGTTGTATTCCCCTCTTATTCGAGGCGAAGGTTAGATATTTCGTTTTTTCAGGATTTATGGTTAATTTATTTATTTGAAACCACTTCATCAAAGTCCCAAATTCTTCGATAACCTGTTTTTTCAGACTTTTCCATATGTCATTTTGAAACAAAACTGTGTCTCCCCTTGTTGTTGTTAACTGTTGTTAACTAAGAACAGGTTGTTCAAATAAAGATTGAATAAGTGAGGGACAAGCACTGTACCTTGTGGTACTCCGAAGGCAAGTCGATAACGTGTACTCTGAAAGTGTGTTTCACAAAACTTTCGTCATCGGAGATTACAGTTATTAGTTTGTCGATTTAATGCAACTGGTGGTTTCCAAATGACGATACGAGATCATATTAAGCTTGCAAAATCAACTGTATGCAGAATTGAAAGGGTATCAGTTGAAATTTCCCGTTTGAAACCGCCTTCCATTTTGCGCTCACACAGAAGTAATCCTAATAACGTAGTTCGTAGTAGTATATTATAGTATGACAAGCATAGAAATAATACCAATCCATTTCTCAATTCTAACCCTGTGCTACCACAGAAATATATACATTCTTATTTTCCTTCTTTCTATTTCTATGGTGCCGCTTTCAAATTTTAGAAAGTGCAACGTTTTCAGCTTGTTTTCTCAGATCAACTAATTCACGTGATCAACTATCTGAAATTGTTTTGTGAAACCCAAATTTATTGATCCAGTGATCATCAAGTCTTTATGAAACCGAGCATAAGTATGGATGTAGCCTAAGCCAACGTGTGGGCGTAGCCTAAGCCGATATTTGGACGTAGCTCAAGCCAACGATATGTTTTTCAAGTATTTGCTTCGCAGAAGTAATCCTCAGATAGAGCACCGTATATTTCAAGTATAGAACTAGATATTTAGCGGTTGGACAAAGAAGTTTCGAACAATCAGGATTTCAACTGCTCAGCTATCACATTGGATTTAGCTTAAGCTTAGTATTCTGATGAATTGAATTGAAAACGGGCCATGAGGTAATCAGCTTTCAACGGTACTTTTATTTCACCTGATAGTAAAGGGTAAAATCTAATATTGTTCTAGGTAGAGTAGAAAGGATAAGGATTGATTTATATATTCGCTTGAATCAAGTTATGGATGGAGATTCGAGAAGAGTGCCATTTGCATTTTTTACGAGTCACTCTCCTCTGGATTCGAGCCCGAATTTGCTTCCGCGGAAACAAGTTTATGCTTCTACTATTTCAGAGAGAAACTAAAAACGACTTGGTTTTGAAAATACTGCGATTGCAGAAGGAGATATGGTGCATTCGAAAAATGCAAAAGTTTTTGTTTAGCGTAGAACATATACACATATCATCAAAAGTCTTGGACCCCCTAGGTTTCTCAAGAAATAAACAATCTATGTTCTGGAAATGTGATGAATATTTACCTCTATTTCAACTGTAATATATTTGATAGGAAATCGTTGTTTGTTACTCTTTGATTTATGCAGGATCAGACAAAATAGGAAATATGAGAAAAAGTCTTAATTTATTGATTATTTATTTTTGATTAATTATAGTTATTCCGCAACTGAATCCAAATTCAATAGTGCGTATTATCACCTCTTCTTTCGATCATCTGCCCAATATGCCTAGGCATCCCACGAATCAAGTCTTCAATGAAATTTTCAGGCATATCTTTCTATTCGTGAAATAAAATAGAAAGGCCTTTTACTTGATAGAAGAAATATAACAAAATTTGAATATCAAAACAAATTAAAATATGTTTATCTTCTACAATTTTAATTTCAAAAAATTTTTATTCATAAAAACCTTTTAGAATTAAATTAATGTCTAAAACAAGCACCGCTTACATTTAATAGACGTATATAATCAAAACTCAATATATAATGTCAAATGGAATAAATAAACCAAAAGATATACGAAAGTCATTAAAATTAATAAATAAATATTTAAAGGAGGCAAAATTTGTTTCTGGTCTTACCTTCAAGAACGCCAATTGCCTTTTAAAAACATGAACACACTTAAAGGACTTCTCAAAGAATATAATTTATTTGAAATATTTAATATATTTAAATATTCGAATAAGTAAATTCAGAAATCTCTCAAAGCATGCACTATATCTTCAAAAAACAAATATAATTCTAAGCAATTCCGTCTTCAGTCCTGAAATATATTCAAAATATCAAAATCAGAAAACTAACCTATATCAAACAACGTACCACGTGTAAATGAATAATGTTTAGAGACATAGATCATCTTTATAATTCAAGATTGATCTATGCTCTAACAGAATCGAAGAACAGTGTGAGTTATTTTTAAGGCTTATTTAAATTCATTGACATTCCATAATGAGATTTATTGAAGCCAAAATATAATTATATATTATATATAAAATTATATTTCTTCTATCAAGTAAAAGGCCTTTCTATTTTATTTTATATATAATATATAATTATATTTTGGCTTCAATAAATCTCATTATGGAATGTCAATGAATTTAAATAAGCCTTAAAAATAACTCATACTGTTCCTTGATTCTGTTAGAGCATAGATCAATCTTGAATTATAAAGATGATCTATGTCTCTAAATATTATTCATTTACACGTGGTACGTTGTTTGATATAGGTTAGTTTTTTGATTTTGATATTTTGAATATATTTCAGGACTGAAGACGGAATTGCTTAGAATTATATTTGTTCTTTGAGAAGTCCTTTAAGTGTGTTCATGTTTTTAAAAGGCAATTGGCGTTCTTGAAGGTAAGACCAGGAACAAATTGTGTCTCCTTTAAATATTTATCTATTAATTTTAATGACTTTCGTATATCTTTTGGTTTATTTATTCCATTTGACATTATATATGGAGTTTTGATTATATATGTCTATTAAATGTAAGCGGTGCTTGTTTTAGACATTAATTTAATTCTAAAAGGTTTTTTTGAATAAAAATTTTTTGAAATTAAAAATGTAGGAGATAAACATATTTTAATTTGTTTTGATATTCAAACTTTCTATTCGTTCTGAAGGGCTAAAATCAATTCCTGAAAAGTTGAAGGTAGATTTTGGCGATTGGATATTGCTCTCCCTAAGTAATCCCATATGAGCTGAATTGGATTCATGTCTGGTGAGTGTGCTGGCCAGTTCATTCTCTGGCAATTGTTCTCCTGAAGAATGTTTTAAACCCTTAGTGTGCGGTGTGGTGGGTTCTTATAATCCTGAGAAATGAAATTATCCCCAAATTAGTTGCGCAGAGGAATAATGATTGGTTCAATGATAATATATTCATTCCCAAAACTACATAGTGTGAATACTCACGGTCTGTCGATATTGCCGCAGATGTATTTCTGGAAATTTTTGGGCAGCGCGAGTAGAAGAAGAAGTGGCTGAGTGAATGCGAGGTTTATGGTGTGTAGAAAAAAGGTCACCGAGTGTATTTACTAGTACATTACATCTTGGACAGGAACGGTCGAAAGAACGTTTTATAATTCCGAATTCTCCTTGATCTCTATCTAGTGTTGAACTTTCCAACGAATTAATCCATTTAATGCCTGCCACAACCAGTGCTCAGAAATATTTCTTGTTCGATAAGGAAGATGAAAAAATTGTATAAACCGATTTATCAAAATGGTTAACAGGCGTTGATACTAACCCAGAATCCTTCCACGTTAGCTTTATCTGATGGTTTATCCCTTAACAAATTAATCCATTATAAACCTGTCAAAACCGGCCATTAGGTAATATATCGTTTATAGAGGAAAGTTCCATGGAAATTAATATATCGAAATTTGTATAAAATGAAGGTTTAGGAGCATTGTAATTTTGTCTGCACAATTTCTGTTATATCACTATCTGTCAAGGTAAGATATACAGACTGTTCAGTAAGGCACTAGGAAAGTTTATTCTGCGCTCGTAACGTGAAAATACGAGAATACATTTCTTTGCTTGAATTAACGCAAAGGCATGTCTTGTATGTGTTTTGCATACTCTACAAGGCGTTAGTATATTATTAATATCTTAGAGTCTCTGTGTATGTATTTTGCATACTCCAGATGGCTCTAGTGGATTAGTAATATCTTTGGTGTCTCTGGGTATAGCGAATATAGATACTGGGCAGATTTGGAGTCATACAGCCTACATTGCACTGACGCAAACCAATCACTTTGAAACGTGCGCATGTCTGCAATTTGCCTCTGTGATCTACAAAACCTTGTCAAGTTTGTTCGAGTATCGAATTGTTATAGAGATGTATGTTACACTGTCTCGATTTCTAGAATTTTCTATTAACATAGCTCATACTCCTTATTAATGTTCAGTAAGGATTACGTCTAATTTAAAAGGAAGGAGATCATAGATTACCTAACCGCCTGTGAGAAAATAACCTTGTGTCCCTGTTTTAGAGATATCTTTTATATGAAAGCAATCTTCTGAAAGAGGGATAATATTTCATATCCTATTTGTGCGAATTTTGTCTCCATTCCGACCTGTCTTGTGCCATTCGATACCATCCAATTCCCGCCTGAGCCCTAAATCGTCGAGCCATCTCCTTTGCGGTCTTCCAAAACTGCGTTTTGTTTGTCTTGGTCGCCAGTGGGTAAGTTGATTTGTCCACCTGTTAGGATCTTCAAGAGCCACGTGTCCTACCCATTGCCATTGCAGATCTGCCCCGCGTTGTTTTATATCTACGAGTCTTGTTTTTTGACGTATTTCTTCGTTTTTCATCTTATCTTCCAAACTCAAACCAAGCTTCGTACGTTCCATAGCTCTATGCTATTATCTTCAGTTTACTTGTTGTCTTTTTTGTCAGTGCCATTGTTTAAAGGCCATATGTAGCCGTTGGCAATATACTGGTGTCAAAAACTCTTTTTTTCAGGTTTATGGGGATGTTGTTGTTCTTGAATATATATTTTAGTTTTCCAAAAGCCACCATGTCAGTTTTATTCGCCTGCTCAACTCCGCTGTCTGATTCTTTCTAGCCAATCTTATTGTATGTCCAGGAAAGATATATTCTGTTACGTTTTCTAGCTTTGTAGAGTGTAAAAAGATGTCATCCTCGCTGTTACTCACTATCTTGGTCTTCGAGATACCTTTTCCGCAGCGTTCGCCACTTCGTTTTAGCATTTCGGCCAGTTCTTGGGCATCACTGCTAATCCGGACAATATAGTCCGCAAATCGGAGATGGTTCAGATGATCCACCGATGTTAATACTTTTCGTTTCCCAGTGTAACGATTTGAAGAAGTTCTCCAGCGCGAGGGTGAATAATTTTGGAGATATCGTATCGCCCTGACATACACCCCTATTCAATCTGATTTTTTCTGTTTAAATTATTCATTTAACTTGACGTAAAAAGTGGCATTTTCGTATATAATATATTTCGACAGATTTGTGTATAGAGAATTTATCCTAGCATCGTCCATTGCAGTCACAAATGCCAATGTTTCGATAGCCTTGTGGAAATCTGTGAATGCAACGTGTAAAGGAACGTTGTATTCTAAAGTTTTCTCTATAAGTGTTCTTGTATCGGGTGTTTTTTTAGAGTGATAGAACCTTCGATAGGGATAACTGTGATTTGGCAGAAGGTAGAAGCCATGTTGTTTTGACATGTCTGTTCAGTAAGCATTGACAAATTATCATGAAAGACTCAGGCCGCATCAACGTTTGAAACTTGTTGAAATTCATTTTCAAAATCAATGTTCTATTCGCCAAACTTATAGAGCACTTAGTGAAATTTATGGTTTACATAATCGTCCATCAGAGCAGCTTATTCGTGGAACTATCGATAGATTTCAAACAACATTTTCTCTACTCGATGCAACAACAACAACAAGACTAAGAATTGTACGTAAAAGGAAATTTCGCTGCTGTGAGTCATAGTGTTAATGATGAGCCAGATTTGTTATTCGTCGACGTTTACAACAAGTTGAACTATCTATCACTCTAAAAAAACACCAGATACTTTCAAGATGGTTCTCGGTTCCAAAATTCTTGCTAAATCCGTCTTGCTCCACCGGTTGGTATGTGTCAAATTTATGGGTTAGTCTGTTCGTAATGACTTTAGTGTGTAGTTTATATAAGTAGGAGAGAAGGCTGATAGGACAATAATTCTCTAATTTAAATTTATCATCTTTCTTAAAGAGTAGAAGAACTTCTGCATTCTTCCACGCTCCTGGGATTCTACTTTCTTCTAACCATTTGTTCAAAAGGACGTGCAACGATTGTTCTATGACTGCTTCTCTCTCCTTCAGCATTTCACAGGTGATATTGTTTTCTCCACTGCATTTTCCATTTTTCATCTGCTTGAGAGCAGCTCTTATTATTCTTATTAAACTGGTTCAGAATCGCAACATCTGTGCAGATTTTTTTGTTGCTCGTTAGTATAAAATCGATCTCATTTTGTGTTTTTCCGTCTGTCGATTTTCTCTGCTTGGGTTTTTTAAATGAGGTATTCAAGCAATACAAGCATTTTTTTTTAAATTGAATTAAGGTAATTTGAATACGTCCTTTCATTTCTATTCTCTGTTTATCTGATAAGATGAACCAACGAAAATGATAAGCAATTAAAGTAAAACACTCGTATTACACTATGATAACAACGAACTATAATTCTTGGTTTAATTATTGAATGCAAATAAATCAAGTCAAAAGATATGATTAATACACTAAAAACAAATGTAATGAATTTGCCAATACTTTGGGAATCGACTGGATTACTATATTAACAATATTAACCGCGAAAACTTGGACCGAAGTGTCACAAGATACGTACGACAAATTTGACTATCCAAATGATAGTGCATAATGTAGCAAAGGCTACGTGCGACAAGTTTGACTATTACTAGAATAATGATTTTACAGTCTTTTCAAAGATTGAACGTTAGAGGAGCTCGATGCATCCCTTATAACAAAAAGAGGGAAATTAACGTAATTGATTAGAAGGTCCACTTGGAGGTGGACTGAATGAATGAAATAAAACTTCTTATTGGTTACAGAAAAATAATGAGATCAATGCTAGTAGAATAAGAGCAGAACATTTTACAATTCCGAATGCTCTGTCATGTGAAAATAACAGGCATAAATATGTCAAAATCTCTAAAAGACTTTCCATGTTTTCTAAGCCCATATATAATTATTATAAAACAAATAATTTGAAGTATAAACAGTTTGGAGGTGCACTGAATGAACGAAATAAAACTTCTTATTGGTTACAGAAAAATAATGAGATCAATGCTAGTAGAATAAGGGCAGAACTTTTTACAATCCGAATGCTCTGTCATTGGAAATTAACAGGCATAAATTAGTCAAAATCTCTAAAAGACTTTCCATGTTTTCTAAGGCCATATATAATTATTATAAAACAAATAATTTGAAGTATAAACAGTTCGAACGACAATTCTCAAATCTGCTAGATCGAAATATCAACATTCTTTCTTTTTCCCCAAGCTTTTATTGGATGTAAACGGTTTTATTATATTAATAATATTATATAAAATTCATGACAAGACATTTCACTCCAGAATTATCAAATTTACCAAAGCAATATATTTCTGATACAAATTACCCAACTGCATGAACTCATTTTGAAATTTCTTTACTGCACAAATTGTCTTTTCAATGGGCTGTTCATGTTGTTTGATTTTTACAACAGTCGTTTCGCTATCACAGTAGCATCATCAGGCAAGATTAGATTTTGAATAACTTGATTTTGACAGTAAATTTGAATGATTTCACTATGCCCCATATTGTTTTGTAAGAACATACGAGTTATGTGTTACAATAATCATTTCATTATCCTAAATCACTTATTGGATAACGCTTCATCCATCTGGTTGGTTAAAAAGACAAATTCGAACTGCTTCTCCAGAATATCTGGTAACAGGCTGCATCGAAATGTTATGCAACCATACAATACTTCCCAACATCAACTCCTATTCAGGGATTGTCGAAACTCTAATCCACTTACCTGTGATTCCATCGTTGGTCGCCGATTCCGATGTATCTGCAATGAAGGATCCTATGGTTGGTATAGTAGCGGTTTGAGGTACACCCTTCACGGGCATTGTACAGGTGAAGGTTTGAAGGATATTCTTGATAGGTTCCCACTGTGTCTCGTTGTACAAGCTCATTATCCAGTTCAGATGACAGTCGCACACGAATCTGTTTTCTGAAAAGAAGACACTCTTCAAATGTGATTTTTTCGAATGTTATATTTTAAAGGGTGTTAATAAGAAGCATGAGCTATGGTAATGGGAAGTACTAAGTTTTTCTTATTTGTACAAATAGCATTAATATTATTTTGTTTTAGTCTATTGCAATTTTTGTTACTTATTTGTGGCGTGAAGTTTATGCTATTGAATTTTTTTCTTTGTCCTGAAGAATAGAGTAAAGAGAAGCTAGAGCTTTTTATGCAGTTTCTTCAAAATTAATTCATCTATTACGTTCGTATTGTCACCATTGTTCGACGCTAATGAGTTCAAAACTTCAATTTCTTCCTCTCTCAATAGAAAATTTCAACAAAGAAATTGATGTTTTGAAGTCATTAGCGCCGAACAATGGTTACAATACGAACGTAATAGATAAATTAATTCTTAAGAAACTACATGAAAAACTACAGAAAAAGAAAAATTACATAGCATAAACTTCATACCACAAATAAGTAACAAAATCTGTAATACACTTAAACAAAATAATACTAATACTATTTGTACAAATAAGACAGACTTTGGTTCACTCTTAGTCAATAGCAAAGATTGTCGTGAAACGTGTGAAAAAACGTTATATACAAATTATATTGTAATGAATGCCTTACATTTTACATAGGTCAGACATGACGATCTTTAAACATAAGGGTAGAAGAACTTGAAAAAAGTATATTACATAATAAAATAACATCTGATTTTTTGATCATTGTATAAATAATAATAATTTTATAGATTTCAGAAAAATTGAGATTTTACACGTAGGTAACAATAGCAGAAGAATGGACCTTTTAGAGATTTTGGAAATTTGTTTAGCACATGGAAAAAAGCTACCAATCACAAATGAGCAACTTGAAATTAATTTATCACCATTGTTCTTATCTGTAAAAGATCAGAACTGAACTATCAACATATTTTCACATTCTTCAAAATTGTACCTGTTATCTACCCTACTGTTATAAATATGATTGAGAGTTTTGTTCTCTTCAAGTTTGAAAATGGGCTAAATATCCGAAATATTTATGTTATATGTCAACAGACATGAAATAAACAGTGACATTTAAGCCAAGTTGTTTTTATATACTTTATTAATTCACAAATATTTCACCAAGTATTCATTTGATTTGAATATTTTTTTGGCAATAACATTCAGTCAAAAATTTCTTCTCTATTAATATCTTCTCTATTAATAATGATAAGAACGCAATAAAATTGAAATAGCTGTGAATCATCTAATATATGAATTCGGAGAAAAAAACAATTCTTCGTGAAATAAAGTAAGATCAATATTAACCTTCTACATATTTAATTTCGAAAACTTATATTTAATAATTATAACTTCAGGAATTAAATTAAATTAATGTCATATGAGTACCACTTATATTAAACGACATATAAAATAAACATTCATTATAAGACATCCAAATGATATAAAAAAATCCAATAAATAAAAATTGTTAACCAAAATCCTATAAATTAAATATTTTGAGTAGACAAAATTTTGTTTCTGCTCATCTCTCTTATGAAAACACATATCTTTCAAAAATGTCTAATATAATCTTAAGAATTTCATCACAAAACTATCTTACTTAGAATATTCAATATTATTGGATATCTAAGTTACTTTTTATAAAATCTCAAGATATGTAAAAACATTAGTGAAAAACAAGTTTTAAGAGAGACTTTGCTTCGTCAGTACTCAATTATATTCATATTCAATAAAATATAACATCAATCAACAACAAATATTTACTCACCTTTTAACAGTTCAGACAGCTTCTGGTAAATGAATACTAAAAAATTTAAATGGAGTGTAATGTTAACTCAAATAATTCCTGAAGTTATAATTATTGAATATAATTTTCTGAAATTAAATATGTAGGAGGCTACTATTAAAATATTCAAATAATTTTATATACCTTCTATCAATTATTCACCTGTATTTATTTCATTCATTATTTGGTTTCCTTATTATTCTTTATACAGATAGTCCTTGTGCTTTAACAGAGGCCGTTAAATTGCCTTTTAATCTTTTAGATGAATGGTAAACCACAGAATTATTTATTTGAGTTAACATTACACTCCATTTAAATTTTTCAGTATTCATTTACCAGAAGCTTTCTGAATTGTTAAAAGGTGAGTAAATATTTGTTGTTGATTGATGTTATATTTTATTGAATAACAATATAATTGTGTAGTAACGAAGCAGAGTCTCTCTTAAAAAATATTTTTTAGTAATGTTTTTACTAAAAACTTAAGATTTTATAAAAAGTAACTTAGATATCCAATAATATTGAATATTCTAAGTAAGATAGATTTATGATGAAATTGTTAAAATTATGTTAAATATTTTTGAAACATATCTGTTTTCATGAGATTGATGCGCAGAAACAAAATTTTGTCTACTCAAACTATTTAATTCATAGAAGTTTGGTTAACAATTTTTATTTATCGGATTTTGTTATATCATTTGGGTGTCTTATTATGAATGTTTATTTTATATGTCGTTTAATATAAGTGGTACTTATATGACCTTAATTCAATTTAATTCCTGAAGTTATAATTATTGAATATAAAGTAGGCTCATGTAAACTACTCCAAAAATTTTATTTCATTATCATAGTTTCCGAATTTTGATCTTGATGAGCTTCGATCTCAACGAACACGTTTTCGTGAACTCCCATACTATGCATAATGGAAAGCTCACCAACTCGTAGACAGTTATGTGTTCCTCCATTTTGTTAGGAAAAACCTTCATAAAATCCAAATATCCTGCCAGATACCGTATAACGTATCCTCAAATAAACAAACATACGAAGCTTCGAAAATTTATGAACCATGAAATCATTTCCATCATATTGACTGGCTAGCATGAAGATCGTGCAATACATAGCCGGCTTGATGAATATTCAAACTATAGAGTTATGTAATAGTTTTCTAGGAGCTCTATCCAACTTCCGTTCAGACAAGAAGTGTTGTTATTTCAGCGAGATATAATTCACGCAATTCCAGCGGAAGTTGAATATGATTAATGAAAGGCTTTCCTGCGAATGACTCAAGGTGGAGCTAGTTCAAAGGAGCTGGGTTTCGTTTTCTGCAGAAACAGTTTTAATTCAACATACAATCGTTTATCAAAATATGTTTGTGCTTGGAAATGAGTTACAAAACGTATGTTTTGTACAAATGCAGAATTTGAGCTAGTACAATGTGCAACGTGAAAGCGTTTTACCGGTTAAATTCTAAAGGCTGAGACCATTTGAAGATGCAATAGTTCTGTGAGCTGAAATGTCTGAGCTTTTGCCAGAGTATGTTAAGTAATTGCCTTAAAAATGAATCTTTTGCATTGATATATCTTACAATATCTTAAATATCATACAGATTTAAATCTGCTCACCTCTCTATAAATTTTAATTTTATCTAAATTTTTCCCAAAAACTTGTTAAACTTAAATCAAATAAATGTCTCAGAAAAGACGGTTTCCATTCAATAGACATATAGAAGTGAGACTCATCACACAGCACCAAAAGGATTACAAGAATCCAAAGAAAATATAGAATATTGATTGAAAATATTGAATGAATACTTGAAGGATATAAACTTTGTTTTGTAACGATGTATCATGAAAACCAAATTATTCTCTCAAAAATATACAACCTAACCTCAGGAACTTCTTCGAAAGTAACTCTTTTTGGAAAAGTTCTAAATATATGCGGCACATGTTCAACAATGCCATTTGGAATTCACAAGTCGATAACTATTCACACTCAGTATCCAAGAAATAAAAATAATCAATAAGAATATATCTCTCCCGACATAACCACATATTTTTCGATAATAATAAATAGAGTCGTAGTGATTTTTCTAAATAGCAAATTCATACGTATTTCATGTTCGTCCATGGAAATTACACAAAATTAATTAAAAAATATATAAGAGACAGTATTTTGATTTCCACAAAAATGTTTATAATACAACAATTGTTTCACCACGATGTGGCTTCTTCAGGTATATCGTTTATACTGGTCGATGGTTTCCAGTGAAACCGAGTTTGAATACAGTGTTAAGTAGGTGACGAAATGATGGAACAACAAATCATAAAAACTCAAGGTGTTCATTGAAGTTTGCCGCTAAAAAATGCCATTAGGGAAAGATTTTCAGTAGTGGTGACTTGTCGACATCGATTTGCTCATTCACAAGGATTTTAAGGGCATTGTGGCTGTTTATTTCAAGAAATTCTTAAAGTGTTAATCCAGTCATAAAAGAGGACAATAAACAGAAATACTTTTCGTTATCTTATGTTAATGGATCATCTGAAAATATTGCTAAATATTTCAAAAATATAATATTTTCAATTAAAACGCAGCCTTTAGAACCATTAATAACCTTGGTACTTACATAAAAAACAATAAGGATCGAACAAATAAGGAAAATAAATCTGGAGTCTACAAGTTGACTTGCAATGATTGCCTTCAGTATACATTGGCCAGAAAGGCAGATCATTCAAGAAAAGAATCAAAGAACACCAAATAAGTTACATATCGGATTCCGTACATTCGCGATATGCTAATTATCTTAAGAAATTCAAGCATAAGTTCAACAATAACTATGAAATTATCCACGTCGAAAGCACAAGTTCTAGATTAACACTTTTAGAATTTCTTGAAATCAACAGGCCTGTAAAATCCTTTTGAATGAACAAACAGATGTTGACCAGTTTTCATTACTGAATACCTTTCCCTAATGTTATTTCTAACGGCAAACTCCAATAACTTTGAGTTTTTATGAATTGTTCTTCCATTATTTTGTCACGTATATTAAAACTCGGGTGCACTGGACACCATCAGCCAGTAGAATGTAGATACCTGAAGAAGCTACATCGTGGTGAAACAATTGTTGTATTATGAACATCTTTGCGGAAATTGACATATATTTTTTAATTAATTAATAAATGGGTTTTTCACTTGATTGAAGGCTTATTACAATGTCTGAAATATTATTTAGATTTAATTCTGCTTATCTAACTACAAATTTTAATTTTATAAACATTTTTTCTCAAAAACTCTTCGAAATTAAATAAAATAAATGTCTTAGAAATTTGAATATTTAAGATATTGTAATAACGGCCAGTTTCATAAACAACATCAAAAGGCTCCTTTATGATAAAGTCCCTTTATGAAAAAGGATCCTTCAAATGGGAGCATCAGCTTCATAAACGCACATCGAGCGTCCTTTACTTAAAGCTTCCTTTAATGCGCCAGTCATATGTTTCCGACTGTTGGCTATCCTGAGAACAAGTGATTTTAGGAATGTAGTTGGTGATATTCTGTAAAAATTGTGAGTTATGCGTTGGAACTTGTAAAAAGAAAAAGAGAAGAAGCATAAATCGATCTTTGCATAAACATGGTTATGTGCAGAAGACAGTATATTGAAATTTATATCATTATTACGTGCGAATTGTTATATTTTAATACGTGGAGTATATGAATGTATATGGAAGAAAAGAGAAAAAAAGTATTACTTTAAAACCTGAGGAGGAACTATGCCTCTTGGAATTGACTGAAAAAGAGAATTTTAATATTATAGGATAAAGTCTGGCAGAGAATAGAAACTGCTTTCAATGCAACAGTTCTCCATTGGAGAAATGGGGACCAGCTCAAATCCAAATATGACAATATAAAAATTAAAACTAGAAGGTGGTAGCTGCTCAACGCAGTCATATTGACTGGTGGTGGGGCTCCATTGAAATTGAGGGAGCCAATTTCCAAACAGTTGAGCCCAACTGTTACGAACCCACTTGCCGAAACGAAAGAGATGTATTATAAAAAAAACAGCTCTAGTAGAAGCTCAGATAGTGGCTATCAAGGAAGAGAATAGAAGAAAAGAAGAGAAGCATTCAAAGCTTAAAATATTAGATTTCCAAATTATGGAGATGAAGAGCAAATTAAATTATAATAATTAAATCTTTTTTATTTTGAATGCACTTTCTGGAAAAAAAGGTATTAGAATTCTATCAGCATTGCTGCAGACTATGAAGTCCCCTCAAATTTGAATTAAAAACCGAAATTTCAATAACACATAATATTTTTATTTCTTCATTCTGACTTGAAACTTATTCAGATGTTACCTAAAGTGAAACAATGAATAAGAAATACAAACATAGAAGCCTATCTAAATACATACCTTGAAAACTCTTATAAAAATTATATGAAATCTTGTCATGTTGAAGATACAAATTGAATATGACGAATAGTTTCACAAGTGACAAGCAAATTTATTTTCAATTATCACACAAATATAAATTTTAAATTAGCAAAATGTTCATTAATAATAGACTCTCATTTGACGAGCTGCATTAACATAAGTTGAATTTGTTTGAAAGTACTTTTCTTCCTGCAATCATTCATTTGGAAATATTTCGTTCATATCTACATATTGTGCAAAACAGCGGTAGCAACAATAATTGCCCTTATGGTCGTTAACTTAACACTCATTCCTTTAGAATGTATAGGAAAATGGCGCTTCCAAACTCCATACTTTCTCTCCACCACATTTCTAGTTCGTATAATTGACTGCTTATATAAATTTTCAGCTGCAGTTATAGCTTCCGGTAACTTTGTCATAAGATAAGTCTGCAAACTATAACCACTACCACCAAGTAACAAATACCGTCCTAATTTACCACTCTCAAATTGTCTCTTCATAACACTGTTATTAAAGATGGTTTGATCATATATTTCCAGTTCCATAGAATCTCAATGTCAAAAGTAGTTGGTTCATCGGTTCAATAGAGCTGCTTCTGGAAATTGTCAATTGAATGATTTGGTATATATAAAATTATATCAACAAGATAATAAATCGAAATTTGTTTACCTGTTAAATTGGAAGTACAATTAATCTGCAATTTTTTGAAGCAAAGATTAAACAGTTGGTTTTGTCAGGCAAAAACGATAGAAGAAATCTAGATCATCTAACGTGGAAAAATGTCTCTCCTGTAAATTTTTGGTCTTCTCACAATTATTTCTTCATCATTTGATGAAGAAGTAGAACTAAAATCAGCATTCAACATTTGGTGCAACATATTTCGTAGTACGCTAAAATTAAATAAAATGGGATGTGACAGAACAAGGTTATGTCCACTGTTTTCGTGTTTATCGAGCACCTGCGCAGTGTCGAGCTTCTCGTTTAAAGGATCCTTTTCCAGCCGTAAAAGGCCAATTTTCTCACTTTAAGATAAAGGACGCTTTTAACCTCAAAATTTGTTTATGAAACACGTTTTATCATTAAAGGAGACTTTTTAGGAAAAAGGAGGCTTTAATTTCGTTCATGAAACCGGCCGTAAGCCTTCTATCAGGTGAAAAACCCCCTTTTCAATAACCGCTATTGAGATTTCCAGTTATGGAAATTCTTCAGAAAATAAATGTCAGAAAGAATACATAACGATGCGTACACATCACGACTCGACATTCGACCTCAAGTGTGGAATTTATGGGGAAATTAATTCAAAATGCGGCAAATTAAGTTTGAACAACTCTAATAAACTATTTCTACATAGAAATCTCCATGAATATTCATCCTACATTCCAACCATTAAGTCCCAAAAATCCACAGAGCTAAAATCTACTATGTAGATTCTCGTTAACGTGCAATGTTGCATGTTGGTAATTCCGTTACTCATTGCGCGAATGAATTTGAATTTCGGCACAATTTCTCATAGTTTTCAGTCAGCTTATTCGTTCAAACACACCTGAATGAACCTGGATGAACAAATGCTTTAGATGTCGATGTGGGGAGCCATGTATTTACCATTCCCGTTAAATAAGCAAAACAAAGGAAAATATGAATATTTTATTCCTATTCCAAAACAGGCCGAATATTCAAGTTACATTCTGTCAAGAAAGTACCGGGAATTATCGATTTAAATCTGGCGGGGCAATGAGGCAGGTAAAATTTTTTTTTCCTAGGTTGGTACCACTGTCCTTAATTACTATGCCAAGCTTGAGCGGGATCTGTCAACTAGTGTGTTTGCAACAGCTGATTAAGTCAGTCGATGTCAGAGTGCGTGCCGATTTTTACTATGGGTGATTACGTTGAGCAAAGAATTTGTTTAAAGTTTTGTGTTGCAAATGAATTTTCGTGTGCCGATGCATTGAAAATGTTGCAAAAGGCCTTTGGTGATAATGCTCTATCGAAAACTCGTGCATATGTACAGTGGTACAGAGCCTTCAAGGACGGTCGTGAAGTGGTCGCCCATCGACGGCTTCGATCGAAGATAACGTCGATAAAATTAAGGAAAGGGTGCTGGAAAACCGTCGTACCAGCTTGAGAGAGATAGCACATGATTTTAAGATATCCCACGAGTCCGCACGTACGATTTTGATTGATATTTTGGGCATGAGAAAGGTGGCCGCACGATTCGTACCGAAAGACCTGAATTTTCTTCAAAAACGTCATCGCGAACAGGTTGCTTCAGACATGCTGGATCGCTGTAATTCCGATTCTTCATTCATGGAACGCATTATAACTGGTGATGTGATCTGGGTCTACGAGTACGATATGCAAACAAGCCAGCAATCATCGGAATGGGTGGCAAAAAATGAGCCGAAACCGAAAAAACCACGCCAAAGCCGCCCGAAAATGAAGGTGATGCTCATTGTTTTCTTCGATATCCGTGGCGTGGTGCACTACGAATTCGTTGCAGAGGGTCAGACGGTAAACAAGGAGTATTACCTAGGCGTTATGAAACGTTTGCGTGAGCGTATCCGTAAGAAGCGGCCAAATTTGTGGGCGAACAACTCATGGATTTTGCATGACGATAACGCGCCTTCTCACCGAGCTACGATTGTGACTGACTTTCTCGCCAAAAACTCAACAAACGTGCTTCAGCAACCACCGTATTCGCCGGATTTGGCTCCCTGGGACTTTTTCCTCTTCCCAAAACTAAAATTGCCCCTTCGTGGCACCCGTTTTGAGTCGATTGAAGCCATAAAACAAAATTCGGCGCGAGAGCTAAAGTCCATCCCGGAAAGCGCCTATAAAAAATGTTTCGATAATTGGAAGTGGCGTTGGCATGGATGTATTGGAGCAAATGGAGCCTATTTTGAAGGCGACCCAGTAAATTTTGACGATTAAATATTGTTTTAATTGAAAATTCCCTGTAATTTCTTGACCGAGTAGTATAGTTCATCTGGCAGTCTAGCGATTTCGGACCTTTTTGCATAATTTTCAACCTATGAGGAAGGAAATCCATCAGATGTCGGCAAATAAAACAGGTTTCTTCCTGTTTGTTGGCTTCCCTAAGTGGGCGTGTCTGAGTGATGTCATTATTGGGGAACTGATTATTATACGTCAGCACCAAGCTCCCCCACATTCAATTTCGATGCACGAATTGCCCCGCGGAAATTAAAGTCTGTGGCCCCTCCTAATCTGGCATTCAGATTGGTTCCTGGTTTTATCAGCATTTTCGGTTGAAGCTATCTACTCAAAATTCGTAGTTATGCAAGACGTTCAGTTGAGCCTATTTGGTTCATAAATAATAATCAAGTACTGAATTTATTCATCGACGAAACAACAATAGAGAGCCAATAAAACAACAGTATATCGTTGAAATACCCGAAATACCCGATATATCGGGTGTGTTTTTAGAGTGATAGAAGTTTCGAAGGGGATAACCATGATTTGACAGAAGGTAGGAGCCATGTTGTTTTGACATTTATGTTCAGTAAGCATTGACAAATTATCATGGAGAGACTCAAGCCGCAACAACGTTTACAAATTGTTGAAATTATTTTCATAAGCAAATGTTCTATTCGCCAAACTTATGGAGCACTTCGTGAAATTTACGGTTTACATAATCGTCCATCAGAGCAGCTTATTCGTCGAACTATCGATAGATTTCGGACAATACTTTCTCTACTCGATGCATCAGCAACAACAAGATAAGGAACTTTACGTACAGAAGAAAATATCGCTGCTGTAAGTCATAGTGTTAATTATGATCCAGATTTGTCTATTCATCGACGTTCACAACAAGTTGGACTCTGTGCATCCACCACATGGAAAATATTGCGTGAAGATTTTGAGCTTAACCTATTCAAGATCCAACTGGTTCAAGAACTAAAGCCACTTGCCCATAATAAGCGTCGTTTGTTTGCTGATTGGACCATAGAACAGCTTTTTTATCGTAAAATTGTGTTTAGTTATGAAGCGCATTTCTGGATGAACGGCTATGTAAACCAGCAAAATATGAAGTGAAAACAATCCTCAAGAAGTTTTGCAGGTTCCATTGCAACCTTAAAATTTCACTGTATGGTGTGCTTTACACGCTGGAGGCATCATCGGTCCATATTTCCTTAAAAACGATGCTGAAACTGATTGTACAGTGAATAGTGCTCGTTATAGATCAATGATTATTTGTTTCAAAATTTGAATAGTATCGACCCAGAAGTGTTTTGGTTCCAACAATATGGTGCTACACCTCATTCTGCTACCGTAACAATTGATTTATTGAAAGAAAGTTCTGGCGATAATATTATTTCGAGAAATGGTCCAATTAGTTAGCCTCCAAGCTCATGCGACGTAACTCCACTGGATTATTTTCTTTGGAGTTATGTCCAGTCATTGGTTTTTGCTGATAATCCAGAAAGAAAAGACGCTTCGGAAGCCAACATAACTAATGTTATTGATGAAATAAGGCCCGAATTACTCGAAAAAGTGGTCCAAATTTGGTCTGGTCGAATGCGGTTCCTCAGAACTAGTGCACATATGCCGGAAATTATTTTTAAAGATGAATGTCATAAAATTATCTTTCAAATAAAAAAAAATTGGCCTCAATCTTAATTTCAATGTATTTTATATCAATTTAAAGTTCAATCACTGTAAAAAAAACCATTATATCAAATAGAATGTATAAAACCAAAATGAAAGACGTAATAAACCTGAGAATTTCAGAGAAGTGAAATCAGATCCAACAAATACTTTTCACAGATCGGTGAAACAGTTGTATAATGATTACAAGAATATTTTTAGTGTTAAAAACCCAAATCGAGATTCTGGTACCTCTAATTTTATTAAGGATAATTGCATAGTTATCATTGAGATTATGTCCGAATTCAAATATCTGTCATATGTTGGGTATGAGATGTCTGATGTATAACTCCGCTGGTGTTCGTGAATTCTTCTCTTAAACTATATACCTGTTTGACCAATATACACCCTAGGGAGTCTTTAAGTTAACTTGCAATGATTGCTCTCGGTCCTATATTAGTCATGCAGGTAAATATTTTTAGAAAATAAGTCACGAACACCAGCAGAGTTTTACATCAGACATCTCGTATTCAACATATGCCAGTCATTTGAAAGAATTTCGACATAATTTGAACAATAACTATGAAATTATCCATAATTAAATAAAAGTACCATACTCACATTTTTCGAAGTAGTAGAAATTTGTAGGTACCAGAAACTTAAAATTTTTTTAACCACCAATAAGACGTTGCCAAATTTCTTTTGTAGAATATTTTCACTTAATGAGGTATTCCCGATAATTGGCTCCAATATTATGACATTTATGCTTTAAATATAATTTCTGGCATATGTCCACCACGACTAGCCCTGACAAACCGTATTCGACCAGACCAATTTTGAAACACTTTTTTGAGTAATTCAGGCCTTATTTCATCAAAAACATTAGTTATGTTGGCTTCCAAAGCGTCTATTGTTTCTGGTTTATCAGCATAAACCAATGACTTGACATAACCCCAAAGAAAATAATCCAGTGGAGTTATGTCGCATGATCTTGAAGGGGAATTAATGGGACCATTTCTCGAAATAATGTTATCGCCAAATGTTTTTTCCAATAAATCAATTGTTACGGTAGCAGCATTAGGTGTAGCACCATCTTGTTGGAACCCAAGCACTTCTGGATCGATACTATTCAAATTTTGAAACAAATCATTGATCATCGATCTGTAACGAGCACCATTGACCGCAACATTAGCTCCAGCATCGTTTTTGAAGAAATATGACCGATGATGCCTCCAGCCCGTAAAGCACACAATACAGTGCCTTTTTCAGGATGCAATGGAACCTGCACAACTTCTTGATGATTGTTTTCACTCCATATACGGCAATTTTGCTTGTATTCATAGCCGTTAAACCAAAAATGAGCTTGATCACTAAACACAATTTTAGGATAAAAAGTGGATCAACTTCAAGCTGTTCTAGGGCCCAATCAGCAAACAAACGACGCTTATTATGGTCAAGTGGCTTCAGTTCTTGAACCAGTTGGATCTTGTATGGGTGTAGACCTAGATCTTTATGCAAAATTTTTCATGTGGTGGATGCACAGAGTCCAACTTGTTGTGAACGTCGACGAATAGACAAATCTGGATCATCATTAACACTATTACTTACTGCAGCGATATTTTATTCTGTACATACAGTTCTTTGTCTTGTTGTTGTTGTTGCATCGAGTAGAGAAAATGTTGTCCGAAATCTATCGATAGTTCGACGAATCGGCTGCCCTGATGGACGATTATATAAACTATAAATTTCACGAAGTGCTCTATAAGTTTGGCGAATAGAACACTGATTTTGAAAACAAATTTCAACAATTTTTAAACTTTGTTGGGGTGCTAGTCTTTCCATGATAATTTGCCAATGCTTACTGAACAGAAATGTCAAAACAATAAGGTTTTCTACCTTCTGTCAAATCACAGTTATCCCTATTGAAAGTTCTATCACTAAAACACACCCGATATTTTATGGTTGTTCGTATTCAATTAAATTCATAAAATGATGAGCTAATTTTTTTTCACTAAGTTTTGAATCGTCATTGAAAAATGTAGCTTTGTAAAAGCAACTAATTCATTATGCAAACTGAATTTTTTATTCATCAGGAAGGGATGCCATAAAAACTACTATTTCATTTCAAATCCTGTTTAGGAATTCCTGGAAGCCCTGGGTTCCGTATATAATCTTTAAATTTAATTTTTCCTAGAAGGATTTGCTAATTGCCCATGTGCAAGGGCAACAGAGCGAGCAGAATTCATTCCAGAGTGAATTTTTGTGTGACTCGCTATTATACTCATTAAAGAGGACACAGTTTTCCCATTCGTCTATTCTTATTTGGTCCCAAATGGAACCAGAGATTACGCGACGTTTCCGCCAGTCGCCTGAAATAAATGCCGAAATTTATCTGATTATGACAGAATGATACAACTTAAACCCAAAAATGAGTGTTCTATGGTTTTCCAGATTTGAAAATATACATTTGTTATTACTATGCAACACTATGGTTTAGTAGACCTGAAAAGTTTCTCTGAAATAAAAATATCCAAACTTGTATTATTTATTCTGCTAAGTTTCATATAAAAACTAAGGTGTCAAGAAAGTCTCAATCATTTATTGTTGAGTTCATAAATGGAATCAAAGACGAAACTATCTGCAGATCCACTTGAAATTAATTCATGATGAATTGGTCCACAAGGTAATATTTGAGGAGTTCCAAGCCATTGATAGATCAGCCCGAGAAGAAGTCAATTTAGCAGTTCACCAACACTATATAGGTTAACTTAAGAAGTTGAATGATCTCGGAAGATTTAAAGAAACAAGCCCATCCAAACAACCGAAGAAAATTTAAACTGTGAATTTATTTTTTATTATATAGTCAAAAATTACACAGGGGAAAGTTTTGATAAGATAGAATTAAAAGTATTAGGGAAAGGACTAGAATATTGCCCAGATAAGTATAATTTGAAAGACATAGAAACGATAGCCTATAAAACTGACTCAATATAAGACATATCACAGTCATCATTAAGTAATAAATTCTTAATACCTCAAAATTTCAATTCGAAAAATATGCATAGATTTAACATCTCTGAAACTAGAATTATAAAATAGATGAAAATCAGAATTCAATCTAATGATCTAATTATCGGGTGTTTTTTTCAGAATGATAGAACTTTCGATAGGGATAACTGTGATTTGAGAGAAGGTAGAAGCCATGTTGTTTTCACATTTCTGTTCAATAAGCATTGACAAATTTCCATGGGAAGACTCACGCCGCAACAATGTTTAAAAATTGTTGAAATTTATTTTCAAAATCAGTCTTCTATTCGCCGCACTTATAGAACACTTCGTGAAATTTATGGTTTTTACATAATCGTCCATCAGAACAACTTATTCGTCGAACTATCGATAGATTTCGGACAACATTTTCTCTACTCGATGCAACAACAAGAACAAGACAAAGAACTGTACCTACAGAAGAAAATATCGCTGCAGTAAGTCAAAGTGTTAATGATGATCCACATTTGTCTAGTCGTGGACGTTCACAACAATTTCGACTCTGTGCATCCACCACATGGAAAATTTCGCGTGAAGATCTTGGTGTACAACCATACAAGATCCAACTGGTTCAAGAACTAAAGCCACTTGACCATAATAAGTGTCGTTTGTTTGCTGATTGGGCCGTAGAACAGCTTGAAGTTGATCCACTTTTTTATCGTAAAATTGTGTTTAGTGATGAAGCTCATTTCTGGTTGAACGGCTACTATGTAAGATGCAAGATTGCCGTATATAGAGTGAAAACAATCGTCAAGAAGTTCTGCTGGTTCCATTGCATCCTGAAAAATGAACTGTATGGTGTGCTTTACACGCAGGAGGCATCATCGGTCCATATTTCTTTAGAAACGATGCTGGAGCTAATTTTACAGTGAATGGTGCTCGTTACAGATCGATGATTAATGATTATTTGTTTCAAAATTTGAATGGTATCGACCCAGAAGTGTTTTGGTTCCAACAAGATGGTGCTACACTTCATGCTGCTACCGTAACAATTGATTTATTGAAAAGAAAGATTTGGCGATAACATTATATCGAGAAATGGTCCAATTAATTGGCAAGAAACAGTAGACGCTTTGGAAACCAAAATAACTCGTATTATTGATGAAAATAGGCCTGTATTACTCGAAAAAGTCCAACATTGGTCCGGTAGAATGTGGTTTCTCAGAGCTAGTTGTGGTGGACTTACCGGAGATTATTTTCAAAACATAAATGCCATAAAATTATCTTTTAAATAAAACAAAATTGGCTTCAATCTTAATTTAAACGTATTTTATTTCAATTTAATGTTCTATCATCCTAAAAAAACACCCGATATAAGCAATGCAGATTAAGGAAATATCTTAACCATTATATCAAACAGAATGTAGAACCCAAAATGGAAGACCTAATGAGTCAGAAAATTTCAGAGAACTAAAATCAGATCCAACAAATACTTTCACAGATCGGTGAAAGAATTATCTAATGATTACAAGAATATTTTTAGTGCTAAAAACCCAAAATCTTCAAATGTCATGAATCTTACAGCATCTGTTCTTTGGAACCTGACATTCGAAACTGGTTCTGACCTAAAATTCGCCAAATACAAACACTTAGACGAAATGATAGGTTTTCAGGTAGCAACGCACTGAATATCAATATTATCAATTCATCTGTGAAGAAAATTCAATGAAATAATAGTTTCATAAATATAACAGAATTAAATCGCTTTGCGTATTAAAAATGGAAAAAAAAATGATAACCTGGGTACAAAGAACGTACCATATAATGAGCATATAACCCAGAAGAATATTGAATGTAATCACTGGACATGTTTTACCACAAAGCGCTCAATTTGCAGGAAAGGAATATAAAAAAAAACATGAAGTCTGGAATTTCATGTCTAAGTCTCATTATTAAGATTATTGATACATACACGCAAGCGTTGCGGAAAATTTTGATGAAGAAGTTTATTGAGATTTTTATCTTCACGACAATTTGTCGTACATAGCTATTAATATATTTTTACTCTGTAATATACGTACACTGGCACGCTCCAGAGGAAATATTATCTTAGAAATAGTTACGAAAGAATATACTTGACTACTGCAGGTTTTACGGTCCTCTTTACGTAGTTATTACACTCAAAAGTTCATTACGATAATCCAAAACGTCGGGCATGCCTCATCATCAACTGTCAAGCTGAATATTCTTGGCATATTTCTGTCAAAACTCGAAATAACCACTACTTCAAAATGCAAACTATAGATGGCCCATTGTTCATTTCGTCCACGCATCTGTAATTTTAAACTGTTTGTATTCTATATCGCACATGAAAATATTTCAAATGGACTAAGTGGAAAACTCATGACTAAACCGGTTTATTGATCATATATTTCATTACATTGGAATTATGTTCTTCAAAACACTGTAATAGAAGTGTGATAAATTACAGCTTATCAAACTCACCCGTATAACGTTCTAGACACAGCACAGTTTGAACATAAAATATTCATCTGCAGGTCGCAAGGTTTGAAAATATTTCCTGTTCAAAAGTCGATAATTTCAGATGTTTGTTCGAGAATTATTAGTGACAGTAATCATTTAAGATCAATAATTAATCACCCATTTCACTAGTCAATCACACAGTTGCAGATCATAGGTTTAGCAAAATATGATTGCCTTCGTATGACCACATAATTATTGCTACGCATTCACCGTTTTAACGAGCACAAATAATACGTAAAATCAACACTGTGAATTACAAATAGAGGTGTACTATTTTCCATTCATAACGTATCGATTCTCTATATCCGCTTCTCTATGTCCTGATATTTTCGCATAATTTAAATACGTGATGCTGTGTGTTTCCTCTCATTTAGCTCTGTGATTTATGTAACGAAGGAGAGATATTCGCGAACTGGCACGCACAAATAAACAAATCTATTTCTGTTGAAATATAGCATCCCAGGAAAATACACTGTGGCAGAAAATCAAACTTTATTCAGTTTACAGGAATTTATTTGTGTGGGAATTAAATTTCTTGCGCTTAGAAATTCAGTTTCTTCTTTGTGAATAATGAAGATGATTCATGAATGAAACTATACGTGTATGGATTACTTAAGATGAAGATTAGGTATATACCTCGGTTTGTCAATTCTTGGAATAGCAGAGTTGAGATTCATTGCTGAACCAAAAAACGTCTGGAGATTCATCCCTGTTGTTACATTTCTTGTCCTGACTGATATAGTATCTAAGAGTTGTTGAATAAGTCAGTTCACGACCGTCGAAGGAGGAGGACAGATAATGAGAAAGGAGTTGATTCACGACCGCCAGAGAAGGAGTCAATACGCAGTACATTGAGACTAAGGTTAGAGAACGAAATGAAGATGGAATACTTCAGAAACTCAGTAACTGTGTTTGTAAGAATGTTGTATTGTTGAGATGTTCAAGTCTTCATGTAAATAAACTGCAGATAGTACATTCTGTGTTTATTTCACTCTTGAGAAGAGAAGGCTGATTTATTCATCAATACGCCTAGACATTGATATGAAATAGCCTATATCTGGATTACTAGTTTCCAATTAGATAGCGTTAAAAGATATTAAAAATACACCATTAAAAAACAAATTGAAAATAAAAAACCTGTGACAAGCCAATACAAACTGATAAATATTAAATGAAGATTCTGAATGTGTATATATCGGGTATTTTTTTTAGAGTGATAGAATTTTCGATAGGGATAACTGTGATTTGATAAAAGGTAGAAGCCCTGTTGTTCTGATATTTCTGTTGAGTAAGCATTGACAAATTATCATGGAAAGATTCACGCCGCAACAACGTTTATAAATTGTTGAAATTTATTTTCAAAATCAGTGTTCTATTCGCCAAACTCATAGAGCACTTCGTGAAATTTATGGTTTACATAATCGTCCATCAGAGCAGCTTATTCGTCGAACTATCGATATATTTCGGGCAACAATTTCTCTACTCGATGCAACAACAACAATACAAAGAATCGTACGTACAGAAAAATATATCGATTTGTCTATTCGTCGACGTTCACAACAAGTTGGACTCTGTGCATCCACCACATGGAAAATTTTGCGTAAAGATCTTAGTCTACACCCATGCAAATTCTAACTGGGTCAAGAACTAAAGCCATTTGTCCATAATAAACGTCGTTTGTTTGCTGATTGGGCCCTAGAATAGCTAAGTTGGTCCACTTCTTTATCGTAAAATTGTGTTTAGTGATTACGCTCATTACTGGTTGAACGGCTATGTAAACAAGCAAAATTGCCGTATATAGAGTGAAAACAATCCTCAAGAAGTTCTGCAAGTTCCATTGCAACCTGAAAAATTCACTGTATGGTGTGGTTTACACGCTGGAGTCATCATCGGTCCATCTTTCTTTAAAAACGATGCTGGAGCTAAGGTTACAGTGAATGGTGTTCGTAACAGATCGATTATCAATGATTATTTGTTTCAAAATTTTAGTTGTATCGACCCAGAAGCGTTTTGGTTCCAAGATAGTGCTACCTACAGCTCATGCTGCTAACGTAACAATTGATCTATTGAAAGAAAGATTTGGCGATCACATTATTTCGAGAAATGGTCCAATTAATTGGCCTCCAAGATCATGCGACATAACTACACTGGATTATTTTCCTTGGGATCAGGTCAAGTAATTGGTTTATGCTGATGAGCCAGAAACAATAGACGCTTTGGAAGCCAACATAACTAGTGTTATTGATGAAATAACGCCTGCATTACTCGAAAAAGTGGTCCAAAATTGGAATGCGGTTCCTCAGAGCTAGGCGGGGTGGACATATGGCGGAAATTATTTTTTGAAACATAAATTTCATAAAATTATCTTCAAAAAAAAATTGGCTTCAATCTTAATTTAAATGTGTTTTATTTCAATTTAAAGTTCTATCACTGAAAAAAAAGACCCGATACTAAAGCCCTCGATTCTGCAGTACTGCTCTTATGATTTTTTCATGTGGGTCAAGCAGATTAACAATAACTCTTTTTTCACGCAATTACCTAATTTCCAGTTCGAGTATCCCTTCGAATCGTCCCGGAACGCAGGGTAGATTCAAATGAAAAGCCCGAAATTAATTATCTTATCCCCATGCGATTGTGTTTGTGAATAGAATTGTTTCCGAAATGAGTTCAGATAAGATTCAAATGGAAGCTCAACTCGAAATCGGCCATTAAACCAGGAAGATGGTAAAATGGCAATAAATATTTCCGGAAACATTTCGTTCCTGATAATAAAATAACTTTAGTTTTTTATTTACGGTTATAAAAAAAACTGAAACATGGACCATAAATATTTCTGGAAATGTATTCATTAATCGAATTATATTCATGGGCTCAATACAATATAATTGCTCCCAATAAAATATCTTCATATAATATTTATTCCTCCTATAATCCTGACCAAACTACAGTATAGAAACTGGAGTTGTAATATGATTTAGTATAAGTAATAATTGATGTCCTACAATTGGAAAATTTGGTTGACATATAGTATTAAATAAATAAAATATATTTTGATGAACAAAAACGATTTTCAAAAAACTGAAAACTTAACAAAAGGATGAAAGACCCTTTGTATTAGAATATTTCTGTCCTTGAAAACAGCGTCATGTAATAAATCATTTGAATATGGATGCAGTTCAAAATTCCAGGAGTACTTGTCTGTTTGACAAGGTGCATATTCCATTTCTTATTGCCAATACTTCAAGATGGAATTCATGCATCGAATTCCGTTTTGCAAGCAATATCGCGAAACTTGTCTAATATAAGACGAAATCTTTTCCCCTTCAACTTACCCTCCAGATTTGTAATAGATCAATTTTGCCGCATAATTTCTGTGTCTGAAAACTACATATAAGTTTGGCCCAAAATGCATGAAATTGATTTTCGAGATTAATATTAGGGGTAGAAATTAATTCGTGCGGTTTTGATACCAGATGTCGCTACTTGTTTATTTTCTATTGTTATATCTGGCAACACCTGCATATTGAAGTGTCATTAGTAGGTTTAGTTTTACTTCATTTTTTCAGTAGGACGCAATTCTCCAGTTACAATGAAGTCAAAAAATGGATCGATGCATAGGTAGCGCTCCTAGAAACACCCTTTTTTGCGATGGAATCCGTCAATTTCCAGAAATATGGGCATAACAATTGGCTAGCCACGGAAATACTTTGAACTTTGAATGCCTATCCAATTTTTCATAATAAAGCTTCAATTTTCGACAAAAAACCGCACGAATTTATTTCTTTCCTCACATTTGTAGAGGTTTCAATGAATTATTCTAGATTATTTTGGAAATATCTGAAAAGCCCCTTCAAAGTTATAGTGAAATTATATTTAATTCATTTCATATTTCACACATAACTAAGATCACATTAGGATGGGTTTATCAGTCAGTCAATGTACTTGGCGTCCTTTATATTGTCAATTCATTTGATATTTAAAAAAGATTTACCTTCAAAAGCAGTCTGTATTTCTGAAACTCCGGAATTATGAATGTCAAATCTAATTAATTTCCCAAAAAATAAATCATTGTGTTTTCTTTATTCTTAACACCGTTTTTAACCGCACCTGAGGCTCCTGTTGAAGGATTATAATTTCATTTTAAGAGGATTATCTCTTCTCTGGTGAAACCAAGGGAAATATTGTCAAGTTCTAAGAATGTTCATTTCTCAGCGGACGTGAAATGAGTATTTTTCGTTCTTTGGGAGTTCGTGATTTGACAGTAAATCCTCGAAACCTTAATGCTCCTAATTTTTATGAGCAGTCATTCTCTTTAAAATATTCAAGGGAATTGAATTCGTCTCATTTGTACCAAATATCAGCAATAGGAGTGTTAGCTATGGTATTAGAAAGTTCTAGAAATCGAGACAGTGTATTATACATCTGCATAACAATTCTTTACTCTAAATAAAATAGAAAAAGGCTTTTTCAATTTTTTTTATACATAATATATAATTATATTTAGGCTTGAATACATCTCATTATGGAATGTAAGTGGTTTAAAAAAAACTTTTGATACTTTACAGTTTTCTATGATTTTGTGACGACTATTGACTACCTGGATTTTTGAAGTTAGTCTGTTTGAGCAAGTTCCGGTACACTTTAAGGTATGATGTACTAATTGTTAGTTGATTTTGATATTTTACATATTATCTAGGGCTGACGAAGAGATTATCAGAATTCTAAACGTTTTTTGATGATATAGTGCATGTTTAGAGAAATTTTTGAATTAACTTATTTGAATATTTAAATATATTAAATATTTCAAATAAATTATATTTTTACTGAGAAGTCCTTAAGTTGTGCTTTATGTTCTTGAATGAGAATTGGTGTTCATTATGATAAGATTAGAAATAAAATTTTGTCTCCTTCCAATATTTATTTATTAATTTTAATTGCTTCTTTATATTTGTTGGTTTATTTATTCCATTTGATATTGTATATTGAGTTTTGATTATATACGTCTATTGAATATAAGCGGTGCTTATTGTAGACATTAATTTAATCCTAAAATTATTTAAATATTTTAATATAAGCCTTCTACATATTTAATTTCAAAAAAATTTTATTTAATAACTTCAGGAATTAAATATAATTTTTTTTAAATTAAATATATAGAAGGCTAATATTAAAATATTTGAATAATTTTATACTACTTCTATCAAGTAGTAATTCGAAAAGTTTTTTGATAAAAATTTTTTTGAAATTAAAATTGTAGAAGACTAACAGATTAAATCTATTTTGATATTCAAATTTTATTCTATACTCAAACAAACCCGATGAGGTTTTGTTGATCACAGCGTTTATAACATGAAAATATCACGAATACATTTCTTCACTTGAAATAGCTCGAAAAAGTATGTCCTGTATTTATATTTACATGCTCCAGATACAGCTATTGTATGACTAATATCATGTTATCAACACTCCTTATATAATAATATTATATTTTATAATATTAATAAGCTAACTATGAGCATTACGGCATATAAAATGAAATAGGAAAAGGCTATTTACTTGATAGAAGGGATATGACAAAATTTTAATATCAAAACAGCTTTAATCTCCCTTCTACAATTTTAATTTAAAAAAGAAAATTTTATTCAAGAAACTTTTAGAATTAAATTAATGTCTTATAAGTACAGCTTATATTAAATAGACGTATAAAATCAAAACTCAATATAAAATATCAAATGGAATAAATAAACCAACAAATACAAATTGTCAATTAAAATTAATAAATAAATATTTGAAGGAGACAAAATTTTGTTTCTGATCTCTCCAATATGAAAACCAATTTCTTCTCAAAAATACAAACCATAATTTAAGGACTTCACAGAAATATAATTCGTTCGAAATATTCAACATATTAAGATGAGTTAATTCAAAAATCTCTCAAAACATGCATTATATCTTCCAAAAACAATTAGAATTCCGATAATCTCTTCATCGGTCCTGAATCATATTCAAAAAATCAAAATCAACAAACAATAAATATAACTGATCTAAAAGTTGTCCTGGGATTACCGTTTGAACAACTATAATAATTTATGATAGATTGGGCCGTTGCTTGGTAGAAAGACTTCATCAGAATACTGATTCTGATGAAGTCTTTCTAGCAAAGACGAAACGTACGTCAATACCAAAAATAAAGTAGAAAATGTAAACAAGCGTTTTATTTTATAATGACAATTACAACTATAATAACTTTAAAATCAAGATGTTCGTCACAACAATCACAAAAATCTGTAAGGTATTATAAGGTTTTCTTTAAACCATTGATATTTAATAATGATATTTTTATTCAAGCTTCAATATAATTATATATTATGTATAAAATGAAATAGGAAAAGGCTTTTCACTTGATAGAAAGTCCTTTGAATGGCATGTCTTGCACACACACATTATGAACCCTTATCATCGACCATATCGCTTTGTAGTGATATAGCCGGAACTTTATATCGTCATGCTTCTAATTGACGAGGGATTGACTTCCTTGATTGACCAGAATAACACTTTGAGTAGTCTCCAGAGCAGTGACAATATCAAGTTGGCGCATTGTTGCCTTGAGAATTCCTACCACTCGTAACATACAGTTTTGTGGCTGCTTGGCATATTTCAAATAATAAATATTTTTACCGCGCAGCTATGGAGCACAAAATGGTAACTAAGCGTTTTACTATTTCTTATCTTTCACGAACTGCGGTTGCGAAATTTTCTGCATTTTTGTAGCGAATTTTAATAATTTCACTGCATTTTGACCCGTGTTTCGTTAATGATGACGTAGTGTTTACTTGTCAAATGTCAAAAGATGACAGCTTCCAAGGTAACAGCTGCCCAGATAGCAGGCTCTTTGAAATGAAACCTCTTGTTGGAAAACCCTACATTTTTAAGGCATGATATCAGTTCAATAGTTGTAATATTGTAAGGGTTGAGGATATTCTGTTGTTTGGATTTCTCATCCCAGTTTCCATTGAGTTGAATTTCAGTGTTACGTTTACTCAATTAACCAAATTGACCCAATTAAAACCTTTTGGTGATTAAGGGCAGTTTATCGAGTTAGTAGACACCCTCATCGCTCATCCAATGAACACTAATACAGAATAGAGAGACTTTGTATATTTTTCCCCGTTTATATTGGAATCCGCTAGCTTCAAACTTTTCGTTGAGTGGTTAGTTAATTACTGAACTAAAACAACTTTTTGAGTATAATGTATTTGTTCCATCTACGACATCAACTCTTGAAGGTAACTAACCGGATTCTATTACAAAATCTACTGGCAAACCACACCCTTTCAGAGTTTGTATTGAAGTTTGCAGAAACTGAATTTAACATGAAGCAAACAGATTCTCTCAGACTTTGGGATGAAATCGATGTATTACAAGCGAACAACTAGACGAATAATCAACGCGTAGATTAAGTTATAGAAGACTGATGGCTTGTTCCATCACTTGGAGATTTATACAGTGTTTGATTCCATTGAAATACACTCAGTGAAATTAGAAGTTCTACGCCCAGAAGGATTAATATCTTCAACTGGTTTCTTGGTTAGAACACTATATGTGAAACAAGCTATGGTGATATTCTGAAAGTTTCACCTTTGATAATTCTTTTCTGAAACAAAATTTTTAGTTTTTTGTGACGAAGCTGGTTTATGATATCTGACTAGTACAGATGCTTCTAGATATCGGGTGTTTTCTTAAGAATGATAGAACTTTCGATAACGATAACTGTGATTTAACAGAAGGTAGAAGCCATGTTGATTTGACATTTCTGTTCACGAAGCATTGACAAATTATCATGGAAAGACTCACGCCGCAATAACGTTTACAAATTGATGAAATTTATTTTCAAAATCAGTGTTCTATTCACCAAACTTATAGAGCACTTCGTCAAATTTATGGTTTACATAATCGAGCTTATTCGTCGAACTATCGATAGATTTCGGACAACAATTTCTCTACTCGATGCAACAACAAGAAAAAGACAAAGAACTGTACGTACAGAAGAAAATATCGCTGCTGTAAGTCATAGTGTTAATGATGATTCAGATTTGTCTATTGGCCGACGTTCACAACAAGTTGGACTCTGTGCACCCACCACATGGAAAATTTTGCGTAAAGATCTTGGTCTACACTCACACAAGATCCAACTGTCTTACATCAGTTGTTTAGCCTACGCCGATGATTTGATTGTGTTAGCTAACAACGTGAAGACCGCTAGAAAACATCTATCCAAATGCCAAGAGCTGAGCATTGAGAAATATCACGCAATCTTGGTGAGAAAGGCCCCTGGCAGAAGGTTATTTACCCATAGCACGAGCCAGTTCTTCATACACGGCGAACCCATGCGGCTGGTCGCAGTTGAAGAATCAATGGATTATCCTAGAGGAAAATTTACATCAACAAGCTTAACAAAGTGTTCTATACGGAACTTGAGAGCACAAATAGATAGAATTCTTAAAGTACCACTCAAGCCGGCGCAGAAATTAGAACTTATAAACATGCACCCGATTCCAAGATACAGATATACGTTACATAACCCCAAGATCCATATTAAAACGCTCAAAGCAGCAGACCACGCGATCAGATGGGCCGTTTAAAGATCACTCCATCTACCCAACCATGTCAGCAACTCCATCATACATGCCCCTCAGAAGGAAGTAGGACTGGGTGTTTTCTGCTTGCTTGACTAGATCCCTATTATTATGGGAAATACGCTTCTAAGGCTGTCTGGGCGAAGTCCAAGTATTGATGCAGTCCTTCGTTGCTCGGAACCATGGATCAAAAGAATCCAAGAGATGATCAAACCACCGAACGCTAGATAGAGCCAGAGCAAATGACTTACACTCATCAGTTTACGGAGGTGGCCTTGGGGAAATGAAACATCATAGAGCCTCAAATAGTTATATAAATAGACCACCACGATATTGGTTGGGAGAAAACTAAATCAGGGCAATAAAACTTAGATCTAATACATTGCCTACAATGGGACTGCTCTACAATCACGGTCAGCAAGCCAGCTGTATAGCTGCACTTGGAGAGAATTAACAGACACAACATTGTTGCAAGCAGAGTGCAAAAAGTAGCCGAGAAGAAAGGGTGGCAAGTAACGGAAGAATCACACATTAGGGATAGCGAAGGCAGGCTACTGAAACCTGAACTTATGTTGATTAAAGACAACTTCCTTATAATTTATTGTATAGAACTGAAAGAGGTATATATAGCTCCACAGCCTTCCTTGAGACTTTGAATACCAAATATCCAGGAAAAGCATATTCAGTAATAGGAGGTGGAAGAGGAGGATGGTGACACAACACGATAAGGGAAGGGTTTATAATATCTACATAAGCGGTTCAATCAAATGGTATGGCGTAGGGGCCGCCGGATAAACTAATTTCCGCTACCTCTGAGAAAATCTATAGAGCGTAAGGATATTTAGTGCGGGAGATAAGTGCATCGAGAGTACGGGAGTATTAAGGGCATTCACCATCATATAGTGTAGTGCCGTGTCAATTATGACAATATTTTATTTTCTTAATTGCGATTATTTTCGGAAAGACTCCTTCGCCATTTTGCAATATGAGGTTAGTATTATTAAACCGAGCTCCTTCGCCATTTTGCAACACGAAGTACTCTTGTTGAAATTTTTAAAACTTATGATCACCATTCATCGTGTTATTTTTCTTGTTTGTTATTTCATATTATATATGTAACACCTGTTCGAATTGCCTGAAAAAGTTGCTTCTGTATTCTTGATGTTACTTCCTGTACTGATACAAATAAAGATATTAATACCTATAGATATTAATCTGCTTATCTTGGCTGAGAATAACAAAGACGATCAACTTCTTCTAAAAACTACAATGCGTTCTTCGAGAATCAGGGGCAACTAGTGAAAGTGTGCCTTACTTTCCTTGGCAGTCGTCACAAATGAAGGCAAAAAATATCTTACAAAATTTTAAATTTACGGCACCGCCTTCCTCCCCCTGAACGCAACTATCAAGTACTTGATTTACCGGATTTTATCGAGGGGTGTAGCAGCTTGCAACATCAGGAATCTGGATGAACAATTGAAGAATTATGAAAGTCATCTTGAGGCTCCAACTTCATACTTGGTCCCCATAAAGTCTCTACAGTTAACATCAATAACGAGGGAAATACTCAAAGAAGCGAACCAACTGAAATTAGGAGCAGTGGAGAGGTTAATCAAGCTATCGAAATATATAATTGAAGGGGTATACTCCACCCTCACTTGGCGAGATAGGATAGAGAGGGCGATGTCGCATTCTTCCCTGGTTGAGTCTGTGATTAGCCACTGTAAAGGTGCAATGAAGGGGTGAATTGCATTATCTAATATAGTGAAAAGAGTGTCTATCGCAGCACAGGGCTTACACCCTTCAAAGTAGCGTTTCTCTACCTTATTGCAGTAAATCTTCGGATTTTTTTGTCCAATGGCCGAGTGAGTATATACTGCGTAATCTCGGGAGGGTGGATCAGCTCTCAGGAAGTATTCGTACGACCGGGCTACCCAATTTGGCGTTGGACTCGAGAGGACATTAGTTGTAATTCTGCAGTAAATCTTCGGATTTTTTTGTCCAATGGCCGAGTGAGTATATACTGCGTAATCTCGGGAGGATGGATCAGCTCTCAGGAAGTATTCGTACGACCGGGCTACCCAATTTGGCGTTGGACTCGAGAGGACATTAGTTGAAATTCTGCATGCTAGACTAGAAGGGTATTCCGTCTATCTGGCCGCATTACTATATAATTCAGGATTTCTCGAGAACTGTTTCAGGTTTTAGCGGGACTTGACGGTTCGACCAGCCTCGTCCTGAATCAGGATTATTTGCGAGTTTACGTGTTTGTAGATCTCGACGATACGGCTTAGACCTCTGGTGCTTGAAGCCAGGATCAAATGAAAGGCCTAATAAGGGTTCGTGGGTCTTGACGTACGGGCCTGTTTGACGGTGCTCGTACCAGGAGCAACTGAAGCATCGATTCTTAAGTCTGAATCAGGATTATTTGCGAGTTTACGTGTTTGTAGATCTCGACGATACGGCTTAGACCTCTGGTGCTTGAAGCCAGGATCAAATGAAAGGCCTAATAAGGGTTCGTGGGTCTTGACGTACGGGCCTGTTTGACGGTGCTCGTACCAGGAGCAACTGAAGCATCGATTCTTAAGTCTGCATTCGACTGGGTGGACAGAGAAGCCCCTTAGACGTGTGAGATACTACCAGCCAAGGTGTAGGTTTTAAAACTGAAGCAGAAACTCGAAGCGGGGTGGGTTCAACTATTCGGAGTTGATAGGACTTACCCTTATCAGAGAACTTGCTTTTGGGTGGATTGTAGAGTCCTCATTAGTCACCTGGTGAAATAGCCACGCTCATATGCCAGTTACTTAACCCGGAATAATTTACGATCTGTGCTATAATATAAAGATGAGAACAAATTTCCTTCTCTTTCTTACAGTAGTAGGAAAGCCTGGATCTACAGAGCAAACTGTAGGAGAATCGAGACCTTTTGCCACGTGCTCCAAAAATGTTAGCGAAGCACAAGTACGTTGCAAGACGTCTGTGTAGGATTGCGAGAGGTTGAAAGGCGGTGAAGGAGCCTCAAAGCCGAGCCGGCTCAACACACCCGACCTTTCGCGTACTAGAGAGAACACTATTGTAATAGTTGACATTGGCGTAGCTTCGGAGTATTCAAGATCTCTTGTATAAACATACTTATTCAAGGGGGAAATTTATAATCAGCCAGAATTTCTGAAGGCAAATTCATCCGACACTTATCGTGCATCAATAATGTCAGAGGCCTTTGGTGCAAGAAGAGCTCTACACATTTAGACACATTAGGTATTGACAACCAATTTTACAGAGTCTCGTAACAACAACCACGAAAGGTAGCCGGCCTATTCTACCTTTGGGGCTCGATCTAGAAATGGCAACTTCGATTTCGTTTCTCAAGGCTTGTGTTTTTGTATGGTTAGCGTAACACTTGGGGATCCTTGAGGGATCCGTTGTTGATGGATTTTCAGTTACAGCAGCAATTTTTTCTATGCATTGCCATTGAACGAGAATGTGAACGGGTTGTTTCATCGAATAACGAGCCAGTTTTCACAAACAAATTGATCCACAATCCACCGTGAGACCATTCCATTTCTGTTCAATTTTGCAGGTGAATTTTTTACAATTTGGATAGAAGATGCTCGAATATTAATCGATCCATTCTGTTTATGTCAAAAATTAAGCTGATTTTCTGATGAAACACGAAGGATAAAGGTGTTGCCAAACCCGAAATAACCACAACTTCAAAATGCAAACTCTAGATGGCCCACCCTTTATATGCCAGTTTTCGCAACAGCCCCGAAACTTGCATTTTATTAGTGCCTCCAAAACGCTCCAGGGGCCTGCCGTGAGTACATATTTCCCCACGTAGTTAATTTTTTCAATCGTGTTTAATATTCCGTAGTCAGCGTAGCCTTAAAATTAAATTTAATAAAATAAGTTCGGGATGAAATATAGCCAGAAGCTGCTAAATGGGCGTTCAGCCACAAGCCAAATTATAAAATTCGTGTTTACCAGGTGCAACCCCATTGCACTAATCCAATTTGTTTCAACTGTAACCAATTTATCCTTTAAATTAATTCTTCAACTCTCTCATCAGTTCGTTCGATTAACGATGAGGTAGCCAGGTCTCGGGCAGCTAAAGTTTTGTTATTCCGCGTCCATGCAATTCGAACTATCCAGGGCTATTAATTTTCTAAATTCAGTGCTCCAGAACTCGACACAATCGTCCAGTATTCTCATTTCATCGTTTCTGCGAACACAGGGCTGCAAAAACCCTTTTTGTTCTCTCGCTTCAGTTTCCGAGGGAAAAACTTGAGAGTTATGAAAGATCGTTTAATTTGATTTCTGTGAACTCTGAACTACTTGAGTTATCCGATCGATATTTATTTAAATTCTTGTTATAAAGTTATTTGATACATTATCATTTGTGGATTAACATTTTGGGCGTTGCAACACATTGCACTCACCCATAAAACTGGCGTGGTTGTACCCGATTGCAGGTACTCTGTCCATAAGGGCTAATACGTCAGAAAGATTTCCCTCATTCTCTTTCCAAATAAATTACCTTGCCAACTGCTCACTCATAGAATATTTCTTTTTAAAGATTTGCCCTTGTTACTTTAAAGATTTGCCCTTGTTACTTTAAAGATTTACCTTGTTTGCTATGACAGGAAATATTCTTGGACCATTGTAGTCCAGCTCATTTTTCAGCAATGAGATTTAGACCTGATAGTTGAAAAGACTTTGCTCTTTATTGTTTAACGATCGAACAGACTCAAACAAATCCCCAGTGCTTAATATACTGACTACTCATTTGTAATCCTCTGTTCAATTTCTTAATTGAATCAGTCATCACTTCATGAAAATTTATATTAAATATCGGGTATTTTTTTAGAGTGATAGAATTTTAAATTGAAATAAAACACATTTAAATTAAGATTGAAGCCAATTTTTTTTGGAACGAAGTTCCTTATCGAGCGTTGCGAAAGGGGGCTAGAATGAAAAAATTAACACCAAAAGTTGTAACGACACTTTTTGCTATAGTTTCAAGCCGTGCGGCGTACACGATTTTTCTCTCTCTCTCTCTCTCTCATAGTGTGGTGTCGCGACGATTATTTTTGTTGAGTGTATACAGGTTTTTTGTACATGATAAATAATAAACAAAATAACAAGTACGCATTATGACCTCTCTTTACTATAAACAATTTCCACGATTATAGACGAGAAATGGTGTTACTACACATTCCTTTTAGAAGTGAAGATAATGAAGTTCTTGCTGAAAATAAATTCATTCAAATTTATTAGATAATAGAAACTTGATTTTAGAATGCAGAAAAGAGTTTGAATGTAATTTAGACCTACAAAAAACACTTGAACTTTACAGTTAGGTAGAGATGATGACAATGAAGACGAACAGTTGCGAAACGAAGCTAATGTCATATTTGAGGAAGAACCATATGCAAGATTACTACAGGATGTTGATTCTGTCGTTGATGCTCATATACGAAATACCACACTCAGTAAACTTGGTGCTATTGCAAAAAAAATAGAAAATATAATGGATACTCAACAATTCTACCTCTTAAAGAGGTTGGCTAACAGTGAACAAAAAGAACTTTTAATGCATATTATATCTCATGTTCAAACTTAAAATCAGCAACCATTTCAAGTTTTTTTACTGGTCCAGCAGGCAGTGGAAAGAATTTTGTTATTAAACTTATAATGGAAATCTACAATAGATATACTGACAATGATGGTTACTGTAATTCGTATATAGCTTGAGCATCTACTGGTAAAGCTGCTGTGGCAATTGATGGTACTACGGTTCATACTGCTCTTAAAATTTCGATTTCTAAACTATTACCATTATCATCTGAAATGTTACATTTGTACAAATCTCTTTTTAGATACGTCAAAGTATTGATTATTGCTGAAATCAGCATGATGAGTGCAGAACTGTTAGCCAAAATTGATTTACGCTTAAAACAAATTACTGCAAATCATAATGTTGATTGTGGCGGCATTGACGTCATTTTAATTGGTGATTTACGTCAGGCGCCACCGGTAAGGGCAACATTGATATATAAACCTATTAAAACGACAATGGTTGGTCCACATTTATGGCGAAGTCTTGAATTTTTTGAACTAACGCAAGTCATGAGACAGGCTAATGCTGCATTTTCATTGATACTTACAAAGATTGGCAATGGTAAAGTTTTGGAACAGTTTCAATTAGAAATTATCGAATCAAGATTTTTCAAAAAAGAAAAAACTCAACAATTAAGTCCTCATGGTGTTCGTTTATTTTATACTAATGTCGCTGTAGACAGTTACAACAATTCAATTTTGCAAGAAGATCCAGATAAAGTCATCTCAATAGCAAAGGATATAATAAATGCATCTAAAAATCAAGAACCAGAAGCTTCTTTTAGATTACAACTACACAAAAATCTGTCATCGATACAGGGGGATTATCTTACCAAATCACTTTTGTAAAAGGAAAGTATTACCTTATCACAACAAACATCGATGTAAGTGATGGATTAGTTAATGGTGCCGTTGGTAAATTAATTCACCTAGACTTCAATGAGGACAACGTAGTTTGCAGAGTTTGGCTCGAATTCTGTGGGTCACCAATGGTTGGGCAAAAAGCAAGAAAAAAATCTGCTCTATTAACTGCTCAAAGCAAAGTACATAATGCTGCTGTATCTATTGAAGGGCGAACATCCAACATTACCATGACAAGGAATAAAGCAGTTACTGTTAAACGTAAACACTTTCCCATAATTTCTGCTTGTGCTATGACTATTCATAAGTCACAAGGTGGAACATTTGATCAAATTGTTTACGAGTATGACAAAATACATCCACAACAACTTGTTTATCGAAGGTTTATTAATGGTTATATTTGAATAGGATGAAACTAAATTTCGATTTCATCATAATCGAGTACAAGCTTCATCAACAATATCTCTAGTACAAGAGTTTCAGAGATTGTCATTAAATGAGCTTGAAACGAAGGCAAAATCAGTCATTTATTTCATTACTAGAGATAAAGGCATTTCATTGTGTACGTTCAACGTCCAAAGCCTTCGTAAACATTGAGTTGATTTAATCGACTCTGTTACAGAAAAAACGAACATTTTGTTATTATTAGAGACATGGTTGGACAATCAAGAAGAATGTGTTATACCGAAATTTAATTGTATAGCTCACTTTAAACGTGATTTTATTCGTTCAGGTGGATCACAAAACAAATGATACGACCAATCTTGTAACATTAAATATATCGGTCATTATGAACAACATTCAGGACTTGCACGTAAGACGTACAAGTATTGCAGATTTATGTTGAGCAGAGTGTAATGGAAAACGGCGTTATTTTAATCATGGCAGTTATATATGTCTCACCAAATAACAAATTAATAGATATTCAGGAGTTCATTCATCGAGCACTGCTAGAGTATTCTAATGATGTATTCCAAACCCTTAGCAGATACAACAGAAATTTAGATGAACGTTCACTCAGTTTGGCTGGTGATTTTAACATCAACTTCAGTACTGAAAAATCAAAACCATTGCTGCAGTTCCTAGAGGAAAAATTTGATTGATGAATAAACAATAATCCAGCAAAATCAACAACAAAATATAATACTACCATCAATACAGTTTTTTCAAGACATTTAAATAAAATAGAATCCCAAACATATGTTTCCTACTTCAGTTACAACAAGCCAATCATTACTAAAATTGAGCCTACTAATTAAGTTTATATTACATTATATTTGTTAATAATAAAAAAAATATTATTATAACTTGAAAAAAATAAAATTTAATTACAATTCCTTCACTAATTAATCGAAAGGAACTTCGTTCCATTCGGGTGTCCCTTGACACCTCTCAATTTTTTTATTTGAAAAATAATTTCATGACACTTATGTTTTAAAAATAATTTCCGGCATATGTCCACCATGACTAGCTCTGAGGAAACGTATTCGACCAGACTAATTTCAGACCACTTTTCCGAGTAATTCAGGCCTCATTTAATCAAAAACACGAGTTATGTTGGCTTCCAAAGCGTCTATTGTTTCTGGTTTATCAGCATAAACCAATGACTTGACATAACCCCAAAGAAAATAATCCAGTGAAGTTATGTCCCATGATCTTGGAGGTCAATTAATTGGACCATTTCTCGAAATATTGTTATCGCCAGATCTTTCTTTCAATAAATCAATAGTTACGGTAGCAGCATGAGGTGTAGCACCATCTTGTTGGAACCAAAACACTTCTGGGTCGATACCATTCAAATTTTGAAACAAATAATCATTCATCATCGATCTGTTTCGAGCACCATTCACTGTAACATTAGCTCCAGCAGCGTTTTTAAAGAAATATGGATCGATGATGCCTCCAGCATGTAAAGCACACCATAGAGTGCATTTTTTTTCAGGATACAATGGAACCTGCAGAACTTCTTGAGAATTGTTTCCACCCCATATATGGCAATTTTGCTTGTTTACATAGCCGTTCAACCAGAAATGAGCTTCATCACTAAACACAATTTTCCGATAAAAAAGTGGATCAACTCAAGCTGTTCTAGGGCCCAATCAGCTAACAAACGACGCTTATTATGATCAAGTGGCTTTAGTTCTTGAACCAGTTGGATTTTGTATGGGTGTAGACCAAGATCTTTATGCAAAATTTTCCATGTGGTGGAAGCACCGAGTCCAAATTGTTGTGAACGTCGACGAATAGACAAATCTGGATCATCATTAACACCCTGACTTACAGCAGCGATATTCTCTTCTTTACGTATAGTTCTTTGTCTTGTTGTTGTTGCAGAAAATTATATTTTTGAATTCAACATCATTTAACAAACAGCTATTAATAGTGACTGAGACCCTACGTTGATACATGAGTTGTTGATCAAAAAAATAATGAAATAGCTTTATATATGGTATACACCAATTCAAAAGGAAATTTCAAATACATTTCCTTAAAATATACTAAATGTATTTTCGAGCAAATTGCTACACACTTTTTGAAATTAAAATTATAGGACGCTAACAGATTAAATCTGTTTTGATATTCAAATTTTGTAATAATCCTTCTATCAAGGAAAAAACTTCTTTCCATTATTTCATTATATATATATATATATATATATATATATACATATCTATATATATATATATATATATATATATATATATATATATATATATATATATATATAGATATATCTATATCTATATATATCTATATATATATATATATATATATATATATATATATATATACAATTATATTCAGGTTTCAACTTTCACAATATAATTATCATGTGGTTTAACTGAGGCCACAAAATACCCTTACAAGATTTGTAATCCATCGAAAACACTTCTTTCTCTACGAAAATATGTAGCACATCTGTAGAAAGGAGATTATTATTAACAGTTTTCAAAGAGAGGTTTATTGAAGAACTTTTTAGATTTATATTGAGCATTTTGTAGTCTTATATGTTTTTCAAAATGTCGGTATGAAATAGCTCTATACACTAAAGTTTGTTAAGTAAAGACGGTCAATATTATTTATTTTCTCAAGATTATTTTTATCTCTTTTTAATACTGTTGGATACTTTTTTATGAATCATCGCGATTAAAAAAAAACATATAATAAATTTTTTTTTAAGAGAGCGGAAAATGAAATCGTATTATGGAATATGGTCATTGCCGTAACCTTAAAAAGATAGAGTAGTGACCTTGAAAAATTATCAGTCTGTAGATTCTCACAACAGGTTCTAATTTCAATTCCATTTATATCCCAAAAAGTACCTCATCTTCCGAGTTCAGTCTGAAAAGTTCGTAAACTACAAGAGTTTTGATGAAAAATCGAAAACAATGGAAACTTGAGCATCCCGTAGATAAGTTATGGACCTATATTCACAAAAAATTCAACATTCTATCAACTGTTGAAGTTTGTATGATGAATGAAAGTACCCGCAAAAATGCATAATTTGAGACCACATATAAACACATAAACTATGTTGTTTACACTTCAGCAAAATGACAGATACTGAAAATAAAGTCTAATGTGAATATGAAAGTGTTGCAATGGAATAATAAACTATTTTCTACTCCTAAAATTTCAGAAGTTCATGGGCAATTTCACGTATACCGAAATCGTAAATTTAAAAAAAAAACGCAAAATACAAAAATTATTTCAAATAAAACGAAAAATTAAATCGTACTATGGAAAATGGTGGGTGGCATAGGATGCAAGAGTTTTTTGGCTGAATAAGAGGGAATAATCTTGAAAAAGTATTACCCTGTAAATTATAACTACATTTCGGATCACCTTTCCATTTAAATCTTGAAAAGTACATCATCCTACCAGTTAGATCTGAAAATCTCGTAAACAACAAGAGTTATCAAGACAAATCGAAAAAAATGTAAACTTTAACACCCTACAGTTATGAAAAATTTCGTCGACCTATATTTATGGGACATTTTTGTCTCGAAATTGAATATTCTAGCGACTGTTGAAGTTATTATACAAAGCTGATCACCTGAATAAAATATTCCTCTATCCTGTTTGAAATTCAAACTGTTAATTTCCGAGTATATATAATATCCCTAGATTTGGAACAGGTGTGTACACTGACGCAAATTCACGTTAATGAATTGTTCGGAATTCACTGCTTGATACCCCAGCCTTTAACGAGTATTTTGAGTATTGAATTATGTAACTATAGTATGGTTTTAGTTGAAAAGCGATATAGCACTTAGACCACTTTAGAAACACGTTTTAAATTTCGCAGAATCTTCACACCGACACGTTCATAATGTAAAAAGGGGTAAACTATAAATCTAAAATATAGGTTTTTACAATAACAGGGCTCGAAGCTCTCCATTCCTCAAGGTTTTTTATGGACTAGGGTCGAAATGGGCCAGCAAGAATTATTGTGAATATTTAATTGAATACAGAAAGCTTTCGACCTTATTCCGGTCGTTCAGTAATCTACGAAATGTTACCAATGAAATTTTCATTGACTAAAAGGGAGAATGGGATAACGAACAATCTGGTAGATTTTGTCGGAGTACTTATTTTCGACGTTGGACAGAAAATGAACAAATTGGTGTTCATTATTTTTCTACTTCAATAGGGAAGTCGCAGAATTTCTCCAGAAGGCCAGTTTAATGGAGAAGATATATTTCTTTCACAAATTGAATGAAACTGAAATATTTTTGGAGATAAAAATGCATTCGCTCTTGTCTTAATCGAATTATCCTGCATTTTCATATCAATTTTGTGGTCTTAAAACGACATTTGTCACAAGAATTCTATCCGAGTCACGGAAAACATTTTGGATTTGCTTCCTGGCAGGAAACCACACAAAAACAATTCACATAATATTAATTCTATTGTATTATTTATTCAAGGAAAATAATATCGAATAATAGGCAGAAGACTAGGATCCTAAAAAAATTAATTAAAATGTGAGTCAATACCAGATAGAAGTAATTAAAATAACTTTAAATTCAGTATTATAGCTTCTAACTTCTATCGGGTGTTTTTTTAGAGTGATAGAACTTTAAATTGAAATAAAACAGATTCAAATCAAGATTGAAGCCCATTTTTTTTATTTGAAAGATAATTTTATGACATTTATGTTTCAAAAATAATTTCCACCACGACTAGTTCTGAGGAACCTTATTAGACCAGAGCTATTTTGGACCACTTTTTCGAGTGATTCAGGCCTTATTTCATCAATAAAAAGAGTTATGTTCCAAAGAATCTTGGAGGCCCATTAATTGGACCATTTCTCGAAATGATGTTATCGCCAAATCTTTTATTCAATAAATCAATTGTTACGGTAGCAGCATGAGGTTGGAACTAAAACACTTCTGTAGAGAAGGCCCATCTCCATACACAATATGCATTGCTTTCTTTCGTATGATAAAAATTTTCGTATCGTCCGATGCATTTCCCCACAGAAATATACCATATGAAAGAACACTCTGGAAATTCGAAAAATATGCTGTTTTGATCATCTCAACTGTACCACATATCTTCCATCTTCCCAAGAGATGAAGGATTTCGGACAAATTTCCGCAGACATGATCGACAGTTCAATTTAATGACTAAAAAAATTTCCAGGAACATTGCACTCGCTTGATTCTCTCTGCCTCCAAACATAAAATTGGCGGTGTTATCTGAGTTCAGTTTGAGGGTATTTAGCGTAAACCATCTCATGTATTCTCTTCTTGAAATCAACCTTGCACTTCGAGTGCACAATCATGGATCATCACAATACAAACCTAAGCAATTACTGTTTTGATGTTCAAGTCGTTAATGTAAATCAGAAAAAGTATGGGCCCCAATATGGATCTCTGAGGTACCCAGTGACTTACATCTTTTTCTGAGGAAGCAAAACAATTCCAATAAATCTCTGAGTCCTTTTGAATAGATAAGTCCATTAACTTAAGTGCCATTGCCTCTGAAACCATAAGCGTGCAGTTTCTTGAGTAACATTGCATGTGAAACTGAATGAAACACTTTGCCCAAATTGAAATTACAAATTCGATATTATCCATAGCCTCAACAATTTCGTTCAAAGCATCGTTAAGCGGTGTTGCGGTGCTTTTGCATCTATTATATCATGTTGGTTTTTGCTAAAATACTTTTTCTTTTCCATCCAGTTCAATATTATATTCTTTATAACTGTTTCAAATATTTTTGACAAGCATGGCAGGATAGCGTTGTGTCTGTAATTGTCACAGTTATTTTTATCTCCCTTTCTTTTATAGATAAGAAATATTTTAGCAGTTTTCAGCTCATCAGGAAAAAAACCTTGTTCATTTGTTATAATTATAGAGACGGACTCAGTGACTTCTTCACTGATGCTCTTCAAAATACTAACAGATAAGTTATGAATATACACCTAATTTTGGCTTCAATAAATCCCATTATGGAATGTCAATGAATTTAAATAAACCTTAAAATAACTCACACTGTTCTTTGATTTTGTTAGAACCTAGATCAATCTTGAATTATACTACTCTGTCAAGAAAGTACCTGGAATTTTCAATTAAAACAACATTTTTACATTTAATCGTCAAAATTTATTGGGTCGCCTTCAAAATAGGCTCCATTTGCTCCAATACATCTATTCCAACGGCACTTCCAATTATCGAAACATTTTTTATAGGCGCTTTCTGGGATGGACTTTAGCTCTCGCGCCGAATTTTGTTTTATGCCTTCAATCGACTCAAAACGGGTGCCACGAAGTGGCAATTTTAGTTTTGGGAAGAGGAAAAAGTCGCAGGGAGCCAAATCCGGCGAATACGGTGGTTGCTGAAGCACGTTTGTTGAGTTTTTGGGGAGAAAGTCAGTCACAATCGTAGCTCGGTGAGAAGGCGCGTTATCGTCCCATAGTAATCACCCATAGTAAAAATCGGCACGCACTCTGACATCGACTGACTTAATCAGCTGTTGCAAACACACTAGTTGACAGATCCCGCTCAAGCTTGGCATAGTAATTAAGGACAGTGGTACCAACCTAGGAAAAAAAATTTTTCCTGCCTCATTGCCCCGCCAGATTTAAATCGATAATTCCCGGTACTTTCTTGACAGAATGTATAGTTGATCTGTGTTTCGAAGCTTTAGTCTTTTAACACGTGGAGAGATATAGGTTAGTTTTTTGATTTTGATATTTGGAATATTAAATGAGGGCTGAAGACGGGAATGCTTAGAATTATATTTGTTTTTTGAAGATATAGTGCACATTTTTTTATAGATTTTTGAATTAACTTATTCGAATATTTAAGTATATTAAATATTTCAAATAAATTATATTCTTTGAAAAGTCCTTTAAGTGTGGTCATGTTTTTAAAAGGCAATTGGTGTTCTTAAAGGTAAGACCAGAAACAAAATTTTGTCTCCTTTAAATATTTATTTATTAATTTTAATTACTTTTGTATATCTGTTGGGTTATTTACTCCATTTGACATTATATATTGAGTTTTGATTATATACGTCTATTAAATGTAAGCGGTGCTTGTTTAGACATGAAATTTAATTCTTAAATTTTTTTGAATAAAACATTTTTTGAAATTAAAATTGTAGAAGATAAACATATTTCAATTTGTTTTAATAATCAAATTTTGTTATATTTCTTTTATCAAGTAAAAGGCCTTTCTATTTTATTTTATATATAATATATAATTATATTTTGGCTTCAATAAATCTCATTATGGAATGTCAATAAATTTAAATAAACCTTAAAATAACTCACACTGTTCTTTGATTTTGTTAGAACATAGATCAATCTTGAATTATATAGTTGATCTGTGTTTCGAAGCTTTAGTCTTTTAACACGTGGAAAGATATAGGTTAGTTTTTTGATTATGATATTTGGAATATCAAATGAGGGCTGAAGACGGGATTGCTTAGAATTATATTTGTTTTTTGAAGATATAGTGCACATTTTTTTAGAGATTTTTGAATTAATGTATTCGAATATTTGAATATATCAAATATTTCAAATTAATTATATTCTTTGAGAAGTCCTTTAAGTGTGTTCATGTTTTTAAAAGGCAATTGGTGTTCTTAAAGGTAAGACCAGAAACAAAATTTTGTCTCCTTTAAATATTTATTCATTAATTTTAATTACTTTCGTATATCTGTTGGGTTATTTATTCCATTTGACATTATATATTGAGTTTTGATTATATACGTCTATTAAATGTAAGCGGTGCTTGTTTAGATATAAAATTCAATTCTAAAAGTTTTTTGAATGGAACATTTTTTAAAATTAAAATTGTAGAAGATAAACATATTTCAATTTGTTTCAATATTCAAATTTTGTTATATTTCTTCTATCAAGTAAAAGGTCCTTCTATTTTATTAAGTTATGAATATCATAACTTCACGAATTTCATATCAAGGAACATCCACGTTCACTATCTCGTGATAATACATTACCGCAATTGAAAGGCCTGAAAGGTGATGTACTATCCTATAATATTAACATTTGTAGGTTCAGTGAATTTGCGAAGTGCAGCCTAGCCTAATCAGTGAATCTGTAAATTGTACAATTCACTGAAGAATGTTTAGGCTGCGAATAAACGAATTATAGTATATCATGATATCTATTATTTCCCTTGAAGTATGCACATCCTCGAATTTGTATACTAATTGATTAACTAACGAAGAATTCAGAAAGGTATATCAACAAACTACGCAATTCCGACAATAATAATTGCTGAGATCAGCTACAATTTTTGTACAGAGTCGGCATTTTACAATACTTTAATGATTTCAAGTGCATACCTTTAGATTATGCAAATACAAAGAAAAAATTTAACAATGAAATTACATAATTTCATAATTTAATACAGAGTTCATGCTCGCAATCATATACGTTCATCCAAACTCTGTTCTAATTAAAATTTGATTATCAGATGGAGCATCAAATTACACGTCTGCACTTGCGACAGTTCTGAATTGTCCGAGTTGAACGTTCATAATTGGCATCTGATAAAACCCAACGTAACGGAATGAATTATTCATTTTTCGGAAATCATATTCAGCTTGGAAATCCGAGTGTCAGAATCCGCGAGATGCGAAGAGTTTTATGAGTAATTCCATCATTCCTTTATCTGCAGCACTATCCATTTTTCGATGAGAACGTGTTGATTCTTCTGGTACTGCGGTTTCAGGACTACACTTCACAAGCGTCTGGGCCAGCTAAGGCTGAATAGAAGACGTATAGAATATACTTCTCAATAGGGTCACTGTAAAGAGTTAAAGGTATGTAGAAATACCTTTTTGAATTCTTCCTGGTAATTGTTTAAACGTTAACCAATCATTATGCAAATTCTTGGTTTGTTAACGATCACCGTTGTTTTTATCAATTGTTTGTATTCGCTGCAGTGTAAATCTCCTAATATTGTTGTTTTTTTCTCTCTTTAGGTAATCAAAATTAATACCAATCAGTAGTTCATGAATTCCATCTTAAGGTCTTGAACTATTGTGGTGCATTGACAACGACCTTATCATTCACGTGTCCCCACAAAAAAGGACTAAAGGTGTTAAATCACAAGATCTCGGCGGCCAATTGTAATCACCTCCTCTAGAAATAACACAGCCAGGAAACTTTTATTCCAAAGTTACGATCAATTCATTGCTTGTGTGGCACGTAGCGCCATCTTGTTGAAAATAAACTTCGTTCACATCAATATCTTCCAATTCAGACCATAAAAATCATTAATCATAGCTCGATGGAGCAATCCATTCACCGTAACAGTTGCACCAGCCTTATTTTCGATTGAGTAAGGTCCAAGCACACCGCGAGCCCAAAACCGCAGCAAATACTGACACTCTGAAGATGGAAAGGCTTTTCAACAATTATTTTTAGATTTTCCGAGCGCCAAATGCATCAATTCGGCTCATTAACGTAGTCTCTGAGGCGAAAATGGGCCCCAAATCTGAAGATGATATTTCGATGAAAATCCGGATCAATTTGATCACTATTGCCGGTCGAGAAGGTGCTTCACCACGACCTAGAAGTCCTTTAGTTCTCCGAACAGTGACTGCAAAATTTCCATAATTTTTGTTACGAATTTTAACAATTTTTATGCCTAGAAGCTTTCATCGTTCCATTTTGAGTAATGGCGTAGTTTTGACTTGTCAAATCTCGAAATATGACAGCATCAAGAGTGACAGCTCAAGAGATAGCGGTCTATTCAAAATGAAACCGCTTCATAAAAAAAAGAAAAACTCTTTGAATGTCCGGATCGCTGCATTGATAAAATTATACACCTAATTCATTTCACCGAAAATTGCATTGGTCGAATTCTATTTTCCAAACGAAGTTCGACGTTTGATAATCTGTGTTCCGAAACATAAATGTCATAATGTATGCTACATAATAACAAAAATTTCTGCCTTTATATGAACAATTTTGTATTTTGTTTCATTTAAAAAAACATATGGCATTATTGGAAAATCCATTACACGTGGAGAACCTCGAATTCATGGTGGACGAACCGATTTCATATTAATCCGGTTTTTGAACTCGTACTCCGAAACGTGAGGTTCTAACTTAGCCGCTTACATGGGTTATTTATTTGGTTACGGGTAAATCCCAGTGGAATGCTATATTAATAGGAACGCCAACCTTTTATTCGCAAAACGCACTGAGTGCTCACGAGAAAATCTAACCTGTGGGAAAAATAAACGTGAAAACCTCCTCTTCAACCAAACCTTTGAATTTATCATAGAAAATTGGAGAATATAAATATTATGAAAGGAAAATGAATTGGGTATGGAAAAAATTTGCATCTCGTACGAAATTATCGAATTTGTAATTAATACTATTGAAGTAGAAATAAGTTCGTGCGGTTTTGATAGCAGATTATTTATTATTACATTCTTTCAACCGGCAACAACTTCATTTTGAAGAGTCCTAATTAGGCTTTCTTTTCAGTATCTGCAATTTCGCTGTTTTAAATCAAAATAATGGAGGAACAGGCTTCCGAAAGTTATCGTATTTTGGTTTCTGGTGACCATGCTGAACGAACGTGTCAGAAGTGATTCAAATGTGGCAAATTTGATTTGGAAGATGATGATATCCAGTGGAATATTCTCTGGTCGGTGTTTCATGTTATAAAATGTTAATAACTCAAGTCAAAATTGATAGATTGATTCACAATGGATAGTGGCATCTGTTTATAGTGATTTATGGTATATTAATAGTTGTGTTTATTTTTAGTCTAGCAATTGTGAGGTTCAAATGTTAATAAATTTGTTCTTTGTGAAATATTCTAAGATTATTTCCTGGTGGTGCCAGTGAAACACACTCTAATATCATACACATATCTATATCAGTAAGCAATGTTATTTTTCAAGGGTGGTTTACGAATTTTATTTCCGAAGATCTGTGAAAATTTCATCTAAGGACTTAAAGGATTACCAATTATTTATATTAGTTACATTGAAATAGAGTAGAAATAGAAACATGTGTTAGTATTTTACTACCAAAAAATGAGAAGTTGCACCTTTTGTTTGAATTAAGGGTGCACATTCTTCTGTTGATGCAATTGCATCTTCAGGCAGCTCAGCAAATTGTGGTAGTGATTCTTCTTGTTTCCCAAATTTAAATCAGCGTTGAAAGGAAGCTGTTTGCAGACTATAGATGACATTAAAGCAAATTTTCCAGAATATCAAAACAGATTTAATGAGTTAGTCTTCTACAATTTTAATTTCAAAAAAATTTTTATTCAAAAAACTTTGAGAATTGAATTAATGTTTAAAATAAGCACCGCTTATATTTAATAGACGTATGTAATCAGAACTCAATAAATAATGTCAAATGGAATAAATAAACCAACAGATATAAAAAAGTCATTAAAATTAATAAACAATAGACAAAATTTTGTTTCTGATGTTACCTTTAAGAACACCAATTGCCTTTTAAAAATATGAACACAACTTAAGGATTTCTCAAAGAATATAATTCATTTGAAATGTTCAATATATTTAAATATTCCAATAAGTTAATTCAGAAATCTCTCAAAACATGCACTATATCTTCAAAAAACAAATATAATTCTAGGTTATCTCTTCTTCGGTCCAAAATAATATTCCAAATATCAAAATCAAATAACCATCACTATATCACAACTTACACGTGTTAAGGATGGATGCTTCAAACAGACTAACTTTAAAATTCAAGATTGGCTATGTTCAAAAAAAATTTTTTTTGAAATTAAAATTGTAGAAGACTAACAGATTAAATTTGTTTTGATATTCAAATTTTGTTATATGTCCTCTATCAAGTAAAAGGCCTTTCTATTTTATATGTCGTTTGATATAAGTGGTACTTATATGACATTATGTTAATTCAATTCCTGAAGTTATAATTATTAAATATAATATTTTGAAATTAAATATTTAGAAGGCTAATATCAAAATATTTGAATGAGGAGGTGATCTAGTTTCGGCTGTAACTCGATGGTTGGTCAAGTGTTTACGGTTAAATGGAAATTAAACTTCTATCAAGTAAAAAGCCTTTTTCTATTTTAAATTTTTCAGAGACCTAAGAGGACATTCAATTAGAGCTCCTAATGCGTCGTGAAATGGGTTATATAAACAAGCGAAATTGGCGTATATGAAGTGAAAACAATCCTCAAGAATTTCTGCAGGTTCCATTGCATCCTGAAAAATGTACTATATGGTGTGCTTCACACGCTGGAGGCATCATTCATAAGGCCTGAATTACTCGAAAAATTGGTCCAAAATTGGTCTGGTCGAATGTGGATCCTCAGAGCTAGTTGTGGTGGACATATTGAGGAAATTATTTTCAAAACAAAATGTCATAAATTATCTTTCAAACAAAAAAAAATTTTGACTTCAATCTTAATTTGAATTTGTTTTATTACAATTTAAAGTTCTATCACTTTAGAAAAACACTCGATACTTCCACTTTTTCATTGAATTAAGGGTTCACATTCTTCTGTTGATGCAATTTCATCTTCAGGCAGCTCAGCAAATTGTGGTCGTGTTTCTTCTTATTTCCCAAATTTACATCAGCGTCGAAAGGAAGCTGTTTGCAGACTATAGATGACATCAAAGCAAATTCGTCAGAGACCCAGAGACCTTAGAGGACATTCAAATAAAGCTCCTCAGGATTGCTTCGTAAAATGGAAACACCCAAGGGACGAATAATCCATAAAATTACAAACAAATAGATACAAAATTCAGAAATCAATTTTCTGAACAACACTTGCACTTATTCGAAATTTGTTATTCAATTTCTTTCATTTTATGCTCATATTCTTATGACAAAAAAATTTCATTGTATATGATTCAATTCAAATAACATGTAAAATCTAAGTGAGTCACAAATCATGATAAATTTTGAGACACAGAATTAACCAAATAAATGAAAATAATAGAATTAAAGGAAACCTTAGCGTAGGATGTTTCAGTACGTTATACAGCGTGTACATAAATAGTTGCGAAAAAATTTAAGGAGTGACTCCTTGTCAAAAAATGGGGTGGGTCTTTCTTATAAACTTAATTTTTTGAGCCCCCTGCTTAATTACAGCCCCCTTAAGATGGCGCCTGAAAAATGGTTTTTGATTATTTTCTTAGAAACCAAAAAATTAACAAGAATAAAATCAAGCAAACATTTTAGGTAAGCGAAAAGGCACTAAAAAAATTTTTGGTGGTGTGCCCCTATGATTGCAAGGGGTAGAGAAAGCCACCACTAAACCTTTTTTCGCAAGAAACCTTTTTCCATATTTCTATTTTACAATAAAAAAATTAATTTTGTATAGCCTGATCCATTTCAAACAAATAAGGTCTCTTGTAATTTTTTGCTAAAGTTCAAGAATTTGGCGAAAAAAAATTATTTATCAACATGATTGCGCGAGTCGTAGAATCTGGAATTATTTCCGAACTAGAATTTATCTAGTAAGCGGATGTTATTTTGTTATGAAAACTGACTAGTTTTGATTAACTCTGGTTCAGTTACAATTATTGTCAGTTTTCCGTTTTTTAAGAAAAAAATTAAAAACAGCTTTTCAGGCGCCAGCTTTAGGGGGCTTTAATTAAGCAGGGGGGCTCAAAAAACTAAGTTTATATGAAAGACCCACCCTATTTTTTGACAAGGAATCATCCCCTAAATTTTCTCTCAAATATTCGTATCGTAAATGTACTTTTCAATGAAAAAAAAAACGAAATTACAGGAACTCATAACCTGAAAATAATTAATTGCTAATGTGAGACAATGCCATTGATTCCCTCTAGCAGCATCATTAGACAATGAACTGTTTTTTTACTTAAATAATCTAGATCAGTATTAACGGTGTCATACCTGTTAAAACTGTTCATGTTACACAGATATTTTTAACACGTAAATCTTAATTTGACTGATTCTGATCTTTCAAAGAACCCGTGAGATTTTTCAAACTTAGGAATATTTAGATTTTCTGCGTAACATAGAAAATGTGCTAAGAATATAAAAATTTCAAAAGCTGTAACTGTTATTCCAAAACTATAATTTCTTTCATTCAAAGATATCTACCGTATCCTCTAATCGCATTATTTACAATCTATCATTGTAATTTCGAAATATTATCGATAATTCAATTATCTATACCAATCGAATTTATCATCCACCTGTCTCATTCAATGAAAATTGTCCGATTTCACCAATAAATCTGTTACAATGGAATCGATTCCCCTAAATAAACTAAATTCAGCCATTATGGTTACACGTCAGTTTCTAATTAATGTCCAAACTCATACTATCATAATGTAAATATCATTACGGAAATATTGATTATTTATCAATTTGTGAACATCTATCATGAGGAAAATTCCACAAGTTGATCTTCAATTTCCATCCAAATTCACAATGCAATGGTATGTCGGTTATGACCATTTTATTTTTAATTTTGAATTTGTGATTAACGAACTGAATGTTGATACGTTTATGGACCTGATGAGTAACGATAAATTCACAGGAGTAGTTTCTAAAGGCATCTCTAATGAAGGGTTTTCCAATAAGGGGTTTCATTTCGAATTGTCCGCTATCTGAGAAGCTGTCACTTTTGAAGCTGTCATATTTTGTCACTTGACAAGAAAAAACTACGCCATTACTAAAAATGGAAAGATTGGTGCTTTAACAACGTACCGAAATTGTAAAAATTCATTATAAAAATGATGAAAATTTTGGAGTCACAATTTGCAAAACTAAGGCACTTTGGGCTAGTCTTGAAGTAACTTTTCGGCCAGCAATATTGAAGCTGGTGGGAAAATTTGAGCTGTTAGAACAACTTGGTGATACGAAGAATCGAAAGCGTGTGCGTCGCTCAAGAAAAACTGAAAATACTGCTGCTATAGCCTGTAGTGTTGACGAAAACCCAGGTTTGTCGATTCCTTGTCGATCTTTGGAATTAAGTATTCCACGAAAGACATAACACCGTATGATGCATAAAGACTTAGTTCTTAAGGCTTATAGAGTTGAGTTATTAAAAGAACTCAAGCCAATCGATCACCACCAACGTCATATCTTTGCACATTTGCAAGAAAAGTTTCCTTGCCGTGTTATTTCTCCAATAGGTGATCAAAATTGGCTACCGAGATCTTGTGATTTATCACATTTAGACTTTTTTCTTTGGGACCAAGTAGAATATGAAGTCTATAACAATGCACCAGAATCGATTCAAGACTTTAAAGATGGAATTCGTGAAGTTATCGACGACATAGAGCCGCAAATGTGCGAATTGATCATGGAAAATTTCATGAAAAGTTTTTGTTGCTGCAACCGTAGCGGTAGCGTCCATTCGGCTGATATTCTTTTTCATTGTTAACCTTCCTTTTCATAATGAAATAAACATTAGTCGATTTCTCTCCAACAATACTCGTTTATTCCAATGTCAAAATGAAACAGCTTATTGGAAAACTGTTTATTTTATAAAGATTAATGCTTTCATAGCAACAAAACCTGGATACGATAATACGGAATATTCCTTTTAAATTTCAGAATGAATTTATTTGGTTTAGAACCTTGGAGGATCATTGTTGGATTGCATTTGATCTTATACAACCTTTAAGGTTTTTTTGTATTATTTATAAGAAAAGCACAAGAAGAGGCCTTCAGCTGAAACATTCGATTTTGAAAACCTTTTCACGTCAAAACGTGAAATTTTCATAGAGGGGTATTCTTTTTTATCAAGATTTATTATTTGTCATAATGATTATTATTATATCTATTTCTGAACATACGTCAGGCACCAAAAAGTGGAGTGCAAGCAGGACCCAACCTGCAAATTAACAAAAATAAAAAAGAGCCCCAATCTTCATATCACACAGCAAAATATCTGAAGAAATCAAAAACGAAACAACGATCAAACATTGAAAAATAGTAGCCAGAAATATACTAGGAGAACAAATAAGTTTTCTGAAAAATAGAAGCTTTTTTGTGAAAAATTGCTAACATCGGGTGTTTTTTTTCAGAGTGATAGAACTTTTCATAGGGATAACTGTGATTTGACAGAAGGTAGAGGCCATGTTGTTTCGACATTTCTGTTCAGTAAGCATTGACAAATTATCATGGAGAGACTCATACCGCAACGAAGTTTATAAATTGTTGAAATTTATTTTCAAAATCAGTGTTCTATTCGCCAAACTTATAGAGCACTTCCTGAAATTTATAGTTTACATAATCGTCCATCAGAGCAGCTTATTCGTCAAACTATCGATAGATTTTGGACAACATTTTCTCTACTCGATGGAACAACAACAAGACAAAGAACTATACGTACAGAAGAAAATATCGCTGCTGTAAGTCATAGTGTTAATTATGATCCAGATTTGTCTATTCGCCGACGTTCACAACAAGTCGGACTCTGTGCATCCACCACATGAAAAATTTTGCGTAAAGATCTTGGTCTGCACCCGATCCAACTGGTTCAAGAACTAAAGCCACTAGACCATAATAAGCGTCGTTTGTTTGCTTACTGGGCCCTAGAACAGCTTGAAATTGATCCACTTTTTTATTGCAAAATTGCGTTTAGTGATGAAGCTGATTGAACGGCTATTTAAACAAGCAAATTTGCTATATATGGAGTGAAAACAATCATTTTAAAAAATATACAACATAATTTTAAGAACTTCCTCAAAACTAATTTATTTGAAATAATTAATATATTCAAATATGTAAACAAGTTACTTCAAAAACTCTTAAAAACATGTAGCATATCCTCAAAACAATTAGAATTCAGATAAGGTCAGTTCAACTTCACATTTAAAAGATAAAATCAAATAACAATAAATAAACTTACAAAATTACCCATACAAATTCTGGAATCTCCGCTTGATGCACATTCAAACTAGGTACATCTAATATTCAAGGTTCTCTATGTTCTATGCCGACCACAAAATCACACAAAGGCAATTTATGGCAAGAATTTAACGCAACAAAATCTAGATTAAACAATCGAAATGTCATGTCATATTGTTTACAGGTTCCCATAAAACGTTCTTTTTCCACCACAAATTCGAACCTCCTCAACAGTTATTTCGAACTGAAAACGAGAATCATCCTGACATAGCAACTGAGGTTTCTACTGAGTTTCATGAATTTCCACTGAAAAGTTGAAAAGCTGCGGTCGAACAAATTTTTTCACTCGTAATTTGAATTTTCAGTACTTCAAAACGGAAACCAGGAAAATTTCAGAAGAGTTTCATAAATTTGTTCCAATGTTTTCCAGTTATAATATTCAAGGAGATATTGAATGGAGTAGTCCGTTATTTTGTAATATCGAGTGTTTTTTTAGAGTGATAAAATATAAAATTGAAATAAAACACATTTAAATTAAGATTGAAGCCAAATTTATTTTTATTTGAAAGATAATTTCTGACATTAATGTTTTAAAAATAATGTCCGGCATTTGTCCACCACGACTAGCTCTGGGGAACCGCATGCAACCAGACCAATTTTGGACCACTTTTTTGAGTAATTCAGGCCTTATTTCATCAATAACACGAGTTATGTTGGCTTCCAAAGCGTATATTATTTCTGATTTATCAGCATAAGCCAATGACTTGACATAACCTCAAAGAAAATAACCCAGTGGAGTTATGTTGCATGATCTTGGAGGCTAATTAATTGGGCCATTTCTCGAAATAATGTTATCGCCAAATCTTTCTTTCAATAAATCAATTGTTACGGTAGCAGCATGAGGTGTAGCACCATCTTATTGGAACCAAAACACTTCTGGGTCGATACCATTCAAATTTTGAAAAAAATAATCATTGATCATCGATCTGTTACGAGCACCATTCACTGTAATATTAGCTCCAGCATCGTTTTTAAAGAAATATGGCCGATGATGCCTCCAGCGTGTATAGCACACCACACAGTAAAATTTTCAGAATGCAATGGAACCTGCAAAAGTTCTTGAGAATTGTTTTCACTCCATATACGACAATTTTGCTTGTTTACATAACCGTTCAACCAGAAATGAGCTTCATCACTAAACACAATTTTACGATAAAAAAGTGGATCAACTTCAAACTGTTCTAGGGCCCAATCAGCAAACAAACGACGCTTATTATGGTCAACAGGCTTTAGTTCTTGAACCAGGTGGATTTTGTATGGGTGCAGACTATGATTTACAGCAGCGATATTTTCTTCTGCACTTAAAGTTCTTTGTCTTTTTGTTGTTGTTGCATCGAGTAGAGAAAATGTTGTCCAAAATCTATCGATAATTCGACGAATGAGCTGCTTTGATGGAAGATTATGTAAACCATAAATCTAACGAAGTGCTCTATGAGTTTGGCGAGTAGAACACTGATTTTGAAAATAAATTCTAACAATTTGTAAACGTTGTTGCGGCGTGAGTCTTTCCATGATAATTTGTCAATGCTTACTGAACAGAAATGTCAAAACAACATGGCTTCTACCTTCTGTCAAATCAGAGTTATCCTTATCGAAAAATAGAGAAAAGTAGAGAAGAATGACTTTCAATACGAAAGTATTTTTTACAAACAGAAAGATGAATTTGTAATGCGCTCACTTCTCAGCCCAATCCCCGCTGAAATTTTTTACTCCATTTTCGAAGGAAAAATCATGAAATTCACACACGCAAAGTATCTCATTTTCGGTACAGATATGCATCCATATTAGTTTGCTTCTGTGGAACACTTTTAGAACTAGAAAACGCAGTAGAATATCTTAATGGTTTGCATCATAAGGTCTTATTCACCATTGACCACAGTGTGATAATAAAATAAATTTTCCGGGCAAAACATTAGAAACGATGATGAAATTTCCTTTCATATATTCAGGAAACCCGGATCGATTCAACCATACCCAACTTTTCAAAGCACTCATAAATTCGCTGTTTATAAATCGAGGATACATAGAGCATTTTTAATTCCTTCAAATATTATTACGTTGAAAAGAGAACTGAATACAATGGAATAAATTGTATATACAAACAATGAATTCGAAACAAAACTCATAAATTCTCTCATAAAAAAAATGAAAACATCTCATTCTGAAACAAATATACCCCACTTCTAAAGCATAAATAATGACGAAAAAATTGTAGAACTAACATATTTTGCACCAATCTAGCAGAAAAGATCTCGAATATTTTCAACAACTAACATAGAAACAGCTTTCACACCTTCACATAAAGTCTCCAACCTCTTTTTCAATGCAAAAGACAAAAACAACCAGCTGAATAATTCTTGAGTTTATAAATTGAGTTGTCAACAGTGCAGTAGTGTATATATGGGACAAACTGGGAGATCTTTTCAAAAACAGGCCAAAGAACATCAATCTTCATTTACAAACCGGATAGAAAACTCTAATTTTGCGAAACATTTTTTCGAAACCAATCATATCTTGAAATTTGAATTTCAAAACAGATTTAATCTCTTAGTCTCCTATAATAATTTATATTTGTTGGGTTATTTATTCCATTTGATATTATATATTGAGGTTTGATTTTATATGTCTATTAAATATGAGCTGTGCTTATAAGACATCAAATTAATTGTAAAAGTTTTTGGATAGAATTTTTTAAATTAAAAAGGAGCTACCAGATTAAATCTGTTTTGATATTCAAATTTTGTAATATTCCTTCTATCAAGTAAAAACCTCTTCTTATTATTTTATTCAATCATATCTTCCCAGAATTGGACAATCTTGCACCTGGAAACGAAAAGAAAAAACTAGACATCTTGGAATCCACAGAAATATTTAAGCACAAGCACGTGTTAGGAATAAAACGATTAAATGAGCAGACGGACCTTTCATACACCCGACTTCTCGTTTGCACAAGCCGAAGCCTTCGGCTCGATACAATTCGTTGTCTTCAGTTTTAAAACGTAGTACACGCTACTAAACTGGAGTCACTTTATATTCATTTAATAAGAAGTGATAGAAAACTAGGTAATTTCTTATTCCATTCACAACTCCACAAATTTCAATTAAGAAAAATTTTTGAAGAAGAAGATTAAATAAATGTCTGTTACTTTTTAATGGACATTGAATTATCAAACGTTGCATAGCATCAAATAGTGATAAAAGAATCTGAAGAATTATTGACTGAATTTACTCAGCAAACTTCAGTTGATATCGCTTATGAATAACAAATTCTTTTCCAAAAATTCCCAGAATAAAGGCTCTTGGAAAAAGCTTCTTCAAGAAAGGTTTTTTCAAGAGGTATATTAAGTTTTTTAAATTATATTCCAAAAATGCTTATTTTAAGTTTATATTTGGCATTTTTGGAATATAGTTTGTTATTCATAAGGTCTGTAAATAGCTATATCACCTAAAGTTTGTTAGGTAATATCGGTTGATATTCTATATCTATATTTCTTCAGATTTTCTTTTCTCTCTTTGAAAAATGTTTGATACTACTAGGAAAACTGTGTTTCTAAGGCATTTATTTAATTAATTTTTTATTTCACTTTCAAGTAATTAAAATCTGTAGCAGTGTTACAGAGTCATTTTGCTTGAAATTTAAAATATTATTGTTCACTTTTTTATGATCACGTCTTTTAGTTGCCTAGTTAGCGCAGAAGAAGAACTCACTGTCATCTTCATAGTTGAAATCAGCACTGAATCGGTTTGAAACTCATATTGCGTCAACCGAATTTCATACCCGTTCAACGTCAGTCATTACATCAATAACCGATGCGCGGATAAGAGCTTAACGTCGAAATCAGTGTTTGAACTCTTGATAACATTTTCCATCACGGAATGTAGAATTATCGCCCTTCACATTACAAAGATCAGTAATTAACAATTTCACACAATTACAAACACGAACCTAATGAAGAAGAAAACATCATTCTCGAAACGTGCGTTATTCCCTAAATTTATTTGTGGATAGGAGTATACCTATCTGCTGTGGCATTAACCTAGTTGGCGAAGAGTTAGTCGAAATTGAAAAAAAATCACAACAAAGAGAGTATTTCAGATAAAATGGCTTAACAGCAGTGATTGTCGAGATACCTACATCCTTGCACACTCTGCCTAATTAGATCTTTTGTTATCATCTGCCGCCTCTTCCGAAGCTGTGGAAGGTAATATATGTAATGAATGTAAATCTTTTCTAGAGGACATTTTGGCATATCATTAGAGTTCAGAAATAATTGGTCTTTAGCTCAGTACTCGTAAAAAAGGAGCAGCATTTTTATTGAAAAGGAAGTGTGTGTATTTCTATAACAAAATTAATTTCTCGAATTTGAAATAACTTTTTGTTTGATTAAAAAATACATAGGAGACAGTATTTCATTTCCACAGAAATGTTTGTTTCACTACGATGTGACTTCTTCAGTTATATACATTCTACTGGCTGCTGGCGTTCAGTGTAACCTAGTTTAAATACATTGCTAGGTACGTGACAAAATAATGTATTTAAACTCGGTTACACTGAACTAGTAGAATGTAGATATCTGAATATTTTTTAATTATTCTTTTTAGTTTTCGGTAAAGTATCGAACTCTAATTGCGGTGAAAACACTAACTCGTTCGTGGATAAGCAGTTCTTCCTTAAGCTTTTTCACCGAATTCACTTTTATTGGTTTTCACTGTTGGTTTCACTTTTCACAAATTGATATCTAATTATAAATAAATAATGTAGATAGTACATTCACTTCCAGACCTTTAGTGTGTTACTGTGTTATTGAGAGAGGGTGTTCTTTGAAAGATTAAAGTGAAATGCAAATATAAAATAATTCAAGAGTAGACAGAAATGTTTTAAATGTTAAAAGAACTAAAAACTTGCGAGCGGTTCATTTTGCGCTTTTTCGGAAAGCGACAAAATGCTACTTTTTGGGGGATTTTTCTTCAAGGGCTAGTTAAGATGAGAGGACTGTTTGATTATAACTTGAGAAACAAAGAGAAATGTGATTAGAACTTACTTCTATAAAATGTGCGTGAGATTAAAACTTAACGTTCTGAGAGAGAATATTGCGTGACCGATTGGTCGAAACACGAAGAGAGAGTAAACGCACGAATTCTTTACAAACTGGTCGAATGAGAGACTCTCTTAGGGCTTGAAATGTTGTTGGGTAAATTCCGATATGACATTCGACTGTTGTCGTCTTTAAACGGCTCCGCTTCTAATGGGTTTCTACTAAAATGGTGAAGGGCAAATATTTTAGTTTCTCAACTGGTGCTTAGGCCGGTTTGGGTTTCTAGGAATAAAGGAGACATATTTGAAAGGTCTAAATTGTTGAACCTGAGTTGATATGAAGTTTTCTTCATATTTTAACCTATAGAATCACCCCCTGAGATATATGAACGTTAAACCCGGATACCATGCATGTTATATATTCCATGTCATATTATACAACTGTGTCACTGTTTCGGAGATACTAACGATGAGTCCCGAAATTGGGGCACCTGTTTACATCCTTCCAAAACAAACACATGCCCTGCTACAAGGAAAACGACGAACGTAGACAAAATTAATTCCAGACTCCGCTCGAAAAATTCTGATACTTACGGTATAATGCGATCACTCTCTTTCAGAAGGAGGGAGGAAGCTCCGGTATATTATGCCGAAATTTTCGTTATTACAAGCGCGAAATCATTTTTTTTTCCGCAAACAAACGATACTCCTCTTTCAGCCCGAAATTACATTAGGTTCATAATGAGAAGCAGGACCAAAGCGCAATGATTAACGACATACCAATTAAGGCGGTATCTTCGAACAAGTGATTTGGGCTCAAATCTCATAAATCTAGTCCTGTGTTCGTTGTACCGCGATAACGGATACCAGTAAATAACGTTTTGCTTCCGATTAGCAGGAAAGTACAATATTGATCTCCTCTATGAAATATTGCTTCATCGCGTCCATTAGGGACGCCGCTACGCGAATAATACAAATTGTTGTCGTTAAAATTTGTGGATCATTGGTTCCGAAGGTGATAAAGCGTTTCACCTTATTAATTTCCCCCCTCCAAACGTGTTCCTTCCGGAGGTTTTGTTTGGGAGGAATTTCGAACTAAATGATCAATCCTTTATCGAACAGGGACAGACTCAAAATAAGGTCGCTTCGTAATAAATCTGGAGAAGATTTATGCTTGAGGGGGTGCGATAGTTATTCACGGATACCTCCACATATGAGGAGCTTTTCTCTCTTGATTGTTATCTGAAGAAGTTTGAAATTTGGTTTATGGAGTCCCTTGCTGAAATAAGGTACGAATTTTGTTAATCCCAATTTTTATACCATTACAATGTTCTAGTATAATTTAAATATTTGTTTTATGATTCGCTCTTAAGCTCAATGTGCAATTTAGCGTGCAAAAGCAACAGAGGCGCCAAATGTATGAATATTTTAACAATTATCTACTTCGATGAATTCAATTTAACAGATAATATCTGACACTGAATTGTTTCAGCCGTAACTATTTGATAGTTGATCATAATTAAAACAAATTGTAGAAATTACTATGTTTTACTACCAATAAAAATATATGTTACACATTTTCTTGTGACTCGAGTTTCGGGAAATGAACTATCCCATCATCAGACAGTTGAACTATCCCATCATCAGAGAATTGTCTGATGATGGGATAGTTCATTTCTCGAAACTCGAGTCACAAGAAAATGTGTAATATATATTTTTATTGGTAGTAAAATATAGTAATTTCTACAATTTGTTTTAAGATAATATCTGGATTAATTCTCTAAAACCTCTACAATTACATTGAAAAGAATACCTTTGAAATACTATTTAACTTTAAATACATATAGAATCATCAACACACGTTAGCGGTAGCTAACCAATAAAGAATCATTTTACCATAGCACATACTCCTTATTAATCATAAATTTCTTATCGCTGAAACAATATTTGAATGTTTACATGTTGATATTTCCAATCATCTAACGGTTTTTGAGTTGTGTTATTCGAACTTTGAAGTTTATTACATCGCTACGCTATCCTCATTTGTTTATTTATTGGTCAAATAGGATACCAAAAGGCATAAGCCTAAAGTGACATCCACTGCAAATACAAAAACTTTTACAATATGTGAAACATCCGATCAACCCCAAATCTACACATCCCACCAATTCAAGAAAATCTAATTTATAATACGTAAGAAACTTAACAAAATATAAAATCTTAATTTAACAGCTTAATTTTTCTCTTGAATTAACCAATTGAAAAATATATCATTGTCCTTATATTTCGAATTACATACTTTCATGGTTCTGTTCACCGGAGAGTGCTTTTTCAAATTTGTTCTATGAAACGTAACCTCAAAAACAGCATAACTTCTTAACAGTCTGGATGGAACATGAATGCTCACGTAGGACAGCAAAGCTGGAGAGTCAACATAACCATTGAATAATTTATACAAAAACATAACATCGCTATGTTCCCGACAGTTTTCCAATGAGATGAACCCATAATTTTTCCTAAGGGTAGTCATATTTGCCATGAAATTGTGACTACCTGTAACCTTATAATCTAAATCTCTCAGAAATTTATTCTGCACCAATCTTTGCTTGTAGACCTCATATTGTAGCGACCAAACAATCGATACATAAGAGAACCTAGTGTAAATAAAGGCAAAATATAGCGCCTTCAAGGCCTTAGTGGAACTGAAGTCTCTACAAGATCCCATCATAAATCCCTGCCTCTGACTACTTTTGGGCACCACATAATCTTTGTGTGAATCAAACAACATTTTGAAGTATAACACACAGATCCCTAACCTAAGATAGTAGTCAAAATGATTGATCTTTAGTTTACACTGAATATTATGCAGTTACACTTATTCAAGTTGAGAAATAGTTTATTTTCGATGCAGAAAATATTGAATGCATTTAAGTCTTGTTGGAAGTTAAAGCAGTCCAAAGCGTCAGCTATACGAGAAAAGATATTCACATCGTCCGCAAATATCAAAAATTTATAAAATTTAAAACATCCACTTATATCATCAATATAAATTATAAATAAAAGAGGCCCAAGGAGGGACCCTTGATGCACCCCCTAGGTCACACAGATAGAGGATGAAAAATATCCGTTAACGGCAATAATTTGAGATCTATTATTGAGATATGAAGATAACCAACGTAGCAAGTCTCCATGCACACCTAACTCAGACAATTTTTTCTTCAAGATGTTATGATCAACGTTATCGAAAGCCTTCGAAAAATCGGTGTACACAGAATCAACCTGCATCTGACTATCCATTGCTTCAAGAATATACTCTGATTAAAGGACCAGATTGGACGCATGGGTATATGGCCCTTAGAAAACGCAGACAGTCTTTAAAGCTCCTAATACGTTACATCTATAATTATTACTATTTATTAGTTATATTAAACAACCCTTAGAAACCACAGAAGGTCCTAAAAGCTCTTAATACGTTATATGTATTATTATTATTACTTTCAGTTAGTTATATTCAATGACACAGCATTGGAAATTATAATATGTTGTTTTTCACACTTATATACTACCACTGATCTAATAATTTTTTTTATTACCAATGATAAAGGTTATTTCACTCATTCAGTCTCCACAAATAGGCTTTCCAATCAATTTCTCGATTTTCCGATTTTCGTTAGAAGGAATGCACTTAAAACCTTCAGTTTATAAATATTCTGTGATTTCATTAACCCTGTGATAGATGAACAGACACATCTGAACAAAGTATCGGGTGCTTTGTTTTAGAGTGATAGAACTTTAAATTGAAATAAAACACATATAAATTAAGATTGAAGCCAATTTTTTTCTATTTGAAAGATGATTTTATGATATTTATTTTTTTTAAATAATTTCCGGCATATGTCCAGCAAGACTAGCTCTGAGGAACCACATTCGACTAGATCAAATTTGGACCACTTTTTCGAGTAATTCAGGCCTTATTTTATCGATAACACGAGTTGTGTTGGTTCTAAAGCGTCTATTGTTTCTGGTTTATCAGCATAAGTCAATGACTTGACCCCAAAGAAAATAATCCACTGGAGTTATGTCGCATGATCTTGGAGGCCAATTAATTGGACCAATTGTCGAAATAATATTATCGACAAATCTTTCTTTCAATAAATCAGTTGTTACGGTAGCAGCATGAGGTGTAGCACCATCTTGTTGGAATCATAACACTTCTGGGTCGATACCCCATATACTTTGAAACGAATAATCATTGATCATCGATCTATAACGAGCACCATTCACTGTAACATTAGCTCCAGCATCGTTTTCAAAGAAATAGGGACCGATGATGCCTCCAGCATCATCGTGAAAAGCACACCATACGGTGGTGGATTTTTCAGGATGCAATGGAACCTGCAGAACTTCTTGAGGATTGTTTTCACTTCATATACGGCATTTTTGCTTGTTTACATAGCCGTTCAACCAGAAATGAGCTTCATTACTAGACACAATTTTACGATAAAAATGTGGATCATTTTGACACTGTTCTAGGGCTCAATCAGCAAACAAACGACGCTTATTATGGTCAAGTAGCTCTAGTTATTGAACTAGTTGGATCTTGTATGAGTGTAGACCAAGATCCTTGCACAAAATTTTCCATGTGGTGGATGCACAGAGCCCAACTAGTTGTAAACGTCGACGAATAGACAAATCTGGATCATCATTAACAGTATGACTTACAGCAGCGATATTTTCTTCTGTAGGTACAGTTCTTTGTCTTGTTGTTGTTGCATCGAGTAGAGAAATTGTTGTCCGAAATCTATCGATAGTTCGACGAATAAGCTGCTGTGAGGAACGATTATGTAAACCCTAAATTTCACGGAGTGCTCTACAAGTTTTGCGAATAGAACACTGATTTTGAAAATAAATTTCAACAATTTGTAAACGCTGATGCGACGTGAGTCATTCCATGATAATTTGTCAATGCTTGCTGAATAGAACTGTCAAAACAACATGGTTTTCTACCTTTTGTCAATCAGAATTATCCCTGTCGAAAGTTTTATCACTCTAAAAAAACACCAGATATCATAAAAATGTGTTATTAGTCCACACGTTATGTTTTATATTAAAATTATCTTTACAATAGTAAATGGGTTTATATATCTTATGCATGATGGTAGAGTACGATATCAGCACAGAAAATCCAGCAAGCAATTCTGCGAAATTTTATCACCACAATTTTTCGAGGTGATAATTCAAACAGAAGAATTATTAAGTAGAGCTTCTCCATTTCGAAATGTCAAAAGAATGGCAATATATATCAACCAATTCAACTGCGAAACCTTGGAATAAAGAAAGTCCAACTAGGACGGGCAAAATGGAAAATTACGTGATTTTTCCAGCTCCTTTGTCGAGAAATAGTTCCATCTAATGAGGGCTTGTTCATGCATTAAAATTGCCATCCCGTTCTTCACTCCTGGAACCCTTTATGAAATGTCTTTGTTCTTTAATGTATAGCTTTCTTTGTTTACGTTGGCCTCTGGTAGCGAAAATGACTCTTGTGGAAATTTAATTCTCTAATGACCCCTGCGAGTGTGATATCCTCTGTATATTAGCATGAATTTTTTATCCAGCTTACGGAATGAATAGGATACAGGCTACGGACTTTCTTAAGAGGTATTTAACTTTTTATGGTTCCTTATTACCACATTCCCTCATTATGCTCTTCTGCATTACTCACTGTATAACCGTCCTGACTGAGTTCAACAATCACAGGGCCACATTGGAAAAACTCAAACCCTAGTTTGTTTGAAGGCATACAAACCTAGTGTCATGCAACTCGTTTTTGCGCTCTTGCTCTATGGAACAGTTATCGATTTGTCCAAATATGTCATTTTCGCCCTAATTTTCCAACGAAGAGAGACAGAGATATATCTGAAACTTCCAGGATAGGTTTGAAGCCTAAATATCTCGGGCGAGTTCATCAATATGTAGGATCAATCCAATGGTTTCGCGGTTATTCAAATTTGATTTCTTTTGAAGAGATATCGCGGTTTTGAAAGTAGCAAAATTCATATTCTACATAATATGCACTTATATGCAGCCTGTATCATCAGCACTTGGACGACACGCATTGGACCTTTCAACAGGACTCCGCTCCGGCTCACAAAAAAAAATGACGCAAGAATGGTGTAAGACCCATTTTCCGGGTTTTATCACATCTGCAGAATGGCTGCCCCACTCGCCGGATCTGAACCCAATGGACTACTGCGTGTGGTCGATTTTGGAGCTCGGAGCGTGTGCTAAACACCACAAAAATTTGGGGTCGCTGAAGCAATCCCTGCGCCGGGAATAGGACCAATTAACGCCCGAAGAGCTGCGGCCTATTGCCAAAAAATTTCAAGGAGCATCTGAAGCTATGAATCTCTGCCAAAGGAAGCTTCGAAACCGCTTAAATATACTATTACTATTTATTATTATTCGTAGTTGTTTTGTTTTATTTCTTTTGTTCAATAAAGTTAAAGGAAAAAAAATTTGTCAGAGGTTTTTCTTGTCAACCTGTAAAATATATCTATTCTCGAATTCAAATTTTCCATTCTAAAGGAAGCTCAGACTCATTTTAATTACGTAGCAAAAGCTGTTGTTGCTCGCACAATAACTGTTATAATTATGTAAGTCTACAGGCCAAAATTAAAGAAATATTTCCATCAGCACCTGGTGTATATACAGAAAAATGTCTCACCGTCATGATATATACTTTTTTGAAACCATTACTAATCATAATCTGATGATAATTCTTTCAATACCGAAATTAAGGTAGGTACATTTCACATAAAATTTGATAAATTAAAATGAATGTGGAGTATCTTGCTTACTCCTCAAGGTCTAGACACGCCACTGAAATGCATACAGAAGTAGTCGAGACGTGGTGGAAGATTTGTTTATTTTTGGTCAACCAGCAAACTCTTCAACTGAACTTAACTGATCTTATCACCCATACAAGAACCGATTGGTTCAAGAACTAGAACCATTTGACCATAATAAGCGTCGTTTATTTGCTGATTGGGACCTAGAACAGCTTGAAGTTGGTCCACTTTTTTATCGTAAAATTGTGTTTAGTGATGAAGCTCATTTTTGGTTGAACGGCTATGTAAACAAGCAAAATTGCCGTATATGGAGTGAAAACAATCCTCAAGAAGTTCTGCAGGTTCCATTACATCCTGAAAAATGCACTGTATGGTGTGCTTTACACGCTGGAGGCATCATCGGTCCATATTTCTTTAAAAACGATGCTGGAGCTAATGTTACAGTGAATGGTGCTCGTTACAGGTCGATGATCAATGATTATTTGTTTCAAAATTTGAATGGTATTGACCCCGAAGTGTTTTGGTTCCAATAAGATGGTGCTACATCTTATGCGGCTACCGTGACAATTGATTCATTGAAATAAATATTTGGCGATAACAGTATTTCGAGAAATGGTCCAATCAATTCGCCTCCAAGATCATACGACATAACTCCACTTGATTATTTTCTTTGGGATCATGTCAAGTCATTAGTTTGTGCTGATAAACCAGAAACAATAGACGCTTTGGAAGCCAACATAACTAGTGTTATTGATGAAATAAGGCCTAAATTACTCGAAAAAAAGGTCCAAAATTGCGGTTCCTCAGAGAATTCTTGTGGTGGACATATGCCGGAAATTATTTTTGAAACATAAATATCATAAAATTATCTTTCATATAAAAAAGAAAATTGGTTTCAATCTCAATTCAAATGTGTTTTATTTTTATTTAACGTACTGTCAGTCTAAAAAAACACCCGATATTTTTCAAATATGAAGAAGAGCTGATGAGTTTCCGTTGTCATAATTCTAAATTGCTTTTTGAAGATGTTCTGCATGGTTTAAGAATTTTTTTGGAAGGAATTTATTCTGTGCAAATTGTTTTTCAAGAAGTTCTTGAGGTTATGTTTTGCATTTTTGGAAAGGAATAAAACAAGGAACGAAACAAAATTTAAAGTATTCATTTAATAACTTCTTAATTGACAATTTATATTTCTTTGTATTCTTTGGTACTGTGTAATAAGTGCTAATTCTATATGCTAACAAAATTGGCACAGTGTGTTCTGAAGACATTTATTAAATTTAATTTTAAAAGTTTTTGAATAAAACTTTTTTGAAATTAAAATTTGTAGGAGGTTAACAGAATAAATCTGTATGATATTTAAAATTTTGTAATAATCATTCTATCAAGAAAAAGCCTCTTTTTATTAATTTAAATATCATTTTTTTGCCCGAATTGAAAACTTTTCCTCTTGACAAATAAATGAAAATTCTTTTTAGTCACATGACATCATCATTGTGAACAAATTTCTGGACAAAACTTCAACAAATTTTATCGAACAATCACCGTATTCTCCTGATATAGAGCTCCAGCACATTTCTGTCTGTTTTCAATCCTCAATTCACCTCTTCGAGGCATTCGTTTTCAATTGATAGGCGAGTACTGAAGTCGATTCCTAAAAATGCGCTCAAAATGGTTTTTGATACTAAAGTATGAAAGCAGTGAAGATACTAAACCCTTATTTGCTATATAATTTTTTCGTCGGTTGTAAAAGAATTATTCGTTCGCATAAAATATTCTAATACTGAAGTCTCGTTCGAAAGGTCCTATGTCAACATGGCGACAGCCCTATTTACTCAACTTTAAGGTCATAGAGCGATTTCATGGGAATTCTACTTTTTACGACCAAGTTGTGCACATTTGACCGGATACGCTCTGCACATAAATCAATTCTACAATGGATATATATTATTCTTCAGCCGGACCTAGGGAGTCGAAAAACCCTTCTCTATTGATTGAGTTAAGAGCGGTAATAGCTTTAGCCAGTAATAATGGGACTCCCCTAATCTGTGCCACATGTCAGAGACAATGGTCCGCTCTTTGGCGGGATCTTTCCAGTGGCGTATCCAGGATAGAGGCTAGGCAATTTTTATTTGTAGAAATCTGAAGCGCAAGCTTGTGTATTCTTCTTTGCCTTCAGCACGCCTTCTACAAAGCGCATGATTGCCTTCCACTCTGTTCGGAGCTTATCATTTGGGAGATTATGTTTTCTGGGGTAAGTTTTGCTTTGATTATTTTTTCAGCGGCATTCTTTCTTGGTGTCCATCTGCCTTAGTGGATAAAGGTATCCAGTACCTCAACATACGGCACTTTTGTAGATCAATGCAGTGCAAGTCTGTGTTGAACATCCACGCAGTGAGGTATGAGGTAGAAGTTGGTTTTTACATGCTTGCAATTGACCCATTTATCAAGCATCAGAATAGCTTAGTCATCCATCTTCACGCCTTATTTTCACTCATTCTTTGGGCATTCATTTCTTCTCAAGCACTCGGATTTTGTAATCGAGGCTAGTCTAGTTGAATCTTTCTTATAGTCATTTGTGCTCTTTCGCCACACCAAACTGTGGGTGTACATGCAGGTGACTTGGAGAGCAGTTCGCTTCTATACTGAAGCGATATATCTTTCGTAAACTAGCTGATCTTCTCATTATGATTATCAACAGACCCTCCAGCTCCTAGCTTCTCCAATTATTTTTTGAATGAATTCCCAGAAAGTTAGCTTCTCTTCAAGTCAAAGATCCAAAAGTCACACCGAATCCTTTGCTCCGACGATGATTGGGAAATGTATCTCGAACCATCGTTACCTAGTTAGAACAACAATCTTGGTTTCACTATCAGCCAGATGTAGTCCATGGTTTCCACCACCTGCTTAACCTCTTCCATTTTATGAACCGTACGAGATATTTGTAAAAATGACAACATCATTTGAAAGGTATTTGATGAATTCGGTCTTTACTTGATGGACATTCCTTTCCAACTAGTAATAAATAAAACACAATTTCCACAAAACTCATTTGAATGGGTTTATGACAATGATTTATCCATAACTTTATAGGATCAATTAAGTTCAGAAACATCACCAGTGAAACAGAACAAATCTCAGCTTCTTCTGTTACACGTGAGCTAGTTTTGGGTACCAATTTCATGGAACTGGGAAAATTTTAATTCAATGAAATTTTAATTCCGGATAAAACTGTGGTTTTAAAGATTCTCGAAGAAGCCTGTATTCCTTCGCCTCCTCTGACGAGCCGCCATTGAATATTATAATACAAATATTATAATACTAAGCTCTTGATTCTATCAAACGACGATAACACCCCCAAAAAAATAACAAAGTACGCCTATGTTAATTATAAAGTTCCCTGCTTTCCTCTCTCACCCTAGTCCAAGAGTTGTTGATGTTTATATCCGGCCTGGTTTCATTATTGTGATATTATATCTGTAGACAGATAAATCGTCCAACTTCCACTTTCACACCAAATTTATTAGAGTTCAAATGAGAAAAGTTATGGAAGAAAACTGGCTAGATTCGAATATGAAGACAGCATGTGTCCTTCAATTGCTTTGTAGATCGTTTGAGAGATTACATGCTTTATTTGGTTACTTTTATAGGTTTGAAAGTAGCTAATGGATGTCTGACAATTTTTTTATAGAGTAGTGGATCCGTTGATCCCAGAAAACAATCTGACTGATTGTTGTTGTTTATATGTTTGTCGTAGCGTACTTTTACGAACTACGTTATTAGTTTTTGGTATGTGCAAAATTGAAGGCAGTTTCAAACGAGCAATTTCCACTGTTATCCTTTTAACAATTCTGCATATCGATGATTCTGCAATGTTGATAAAATATATCATCATTTTGGAATCAGCAGTCGCATAAAATCATAGACAAACTAATAAATGTAATAATTCATTGATTGATTTGTTCTTTATTGCGTGTGTTACGTACCACGGTAAGTTTACCGCAGTTGTTTGCCTATTCATTTCACTATTTTGAAATAACAGGCAAATGCAAATTAATTATTCTGGATGAATAATTTCGATGGGTTTAAGTGAACTGTATTTTTGGCGTAGATTAGCGTATGTTTACTTCAAGGGCACTTGTATGTAGTTATCTCGATGATGAACTAGCTTTGTTTATCCAACAATATAAACCTACGAAGATTGTTAGGCATTAAAGTAAAACACTCGTTATAGACTATGATAACAACGAACTATAATTCTTGGTTTACTGTATGTAAACCAAGTCAAAATATATGATTAATACACTAAAAACAAAGGTTATGAATTTTCCAATACTTTGGCAATCGACTAGATTACTATATTAACAATAATAACCGCTATAGCTTGGACCGAAATGTCACAAGCTACGTACAACAAATTTGAATATCCTAATGATAATGCATAATGTAGCAAAGGCTTCATGCCACAAGTTTGAATATTACTAGATTAATGATGAATGTAGCAAAGGCTACATGCGATAAGTTTGACTATTACTCGAATAATGATTTTACAGTATTTTCAAAGACTGAAGTTGCTCGATGCATCCCTTCTAAAAAAAGGGGGAAATTAACGTAGTTGATTGGAAAATCCATTTGGAGGTGGACTGAATGAACGGAATGAATCTTCTTATTGCTTACAGAAAAATTATGAGATTAATGCAAGTAGAGAAAATTTTCATTGTTTCCGAATGCAATGTCATATCAAATTAACAGGAATAAATAAATCCAAATCTCTAAATGACTTCCCATGTTTTCTAAGGCCATATATAATCATTAGAAAACAAATAATCTAAAGTATAAACAGTTCGAACGACAATTCTCGAAACTGCTAGATCGAAATATCAACCTGAAAGTTCTAAGTATCGATGGCAAAATGATTTCGAACGACAGGGCCGTCTCTAATGAGACAGAACAGCGTGATTTAACTTATGTAAAACGAATTTGTAATAATTCCATACGGAACATTTTTGGTGAAATGAGAAAGTATTTTGAAATGAGGATCATAAAATATTGCAAACGGATTACTACTGTTTCTTATAATTCGGTGTTCTCGAATTTCACTTAAATCTTCTTCCGATGATGATGATGATGAACTGATTTTGAAAAGAGTTTTGTAATTAGGTTTATCACTTGAAGAAGATTAACATAAAACAATACACCTCACTTAGATAGATCATATCACCAAATGTTTTGTGGAACCGTATTTTCACTTGATCGATGATCAATAAGGGTTAATCTGTCATAGTTTGACACAATGACTAAATCTGTGATCAGCACTTCAGGAACATATTGGGTGTTTTTTTTAGAGTGATAGAACTTTCGATAGGGATAACTGTGATTTGACAGGTGAAAGCCATGTTGTTTTGACATTTCTATTCAGTAAGCATTGACAAATTATCATGAAAAGACTTACGCCGCATCAAAGTTTACAAATTGTAGAAATTTACTTTCAAAGTCAGTGTTTTATTCCCCAAACCTATAGAGCATTTCATGAAATTTATGGTTTACACAATTGTCCATCAGAGCAGCTTATTCCTCGAACTATCGATAGATTTCGGACAGCATTTTCTCTACTCGATGTAACAACAACAAGACAAATAATTGTACGTACAGAAGAAAATATCGCTGCTGTAAGTCATAGTGTAAATGATGATCCAGATTTGTCTATTCGTCGACGTTCACAACAAGTTGGACTCTTTGCATCCACCACATGGAAAATTTTGCCTAAAGATCTTGGTCTACACCCATACAAGATACAACTGGTTCAAGAACTAAACCCACTTGACCATAATAAGCGTCATTCGTTTGCTGATCTTAATTTGAATGTGTTTTATTTCAATTTAAAGTTCTATCACCCTAAAAAAAAACACCTGATAGAACTAGATATATTGCAGGACTCGATCAACAGGCTTGATCTGATGACGAAAGTTTTCTGAAACCCATTGTGATTCTTTCGTTCATGGAGACGAGTTTACGACCCATGTATTTTCCTGTCATATTATATTTTCATTTTGTTCTCCACAAATCTGGACACTATCAATAAATTTATATCTGGAATCTGCAAACATTCAATCCAATATTGCTGGATAAAAATTGTGTAAGCCATTTATGGAAACCTTAATGAAAATTATCGATTGAAATCATTTGAAACTGTTTCATTATATGCGATCTGAAAACAGCGTATTCCATCCGAGTATAATTCATACCTCAATAGATTGTTATCAAATGTTATTCATCGTTGCCATCCAAAAGCTTTTTATTCATTTATAAACGTCATTTTCATCTATGCGTTTTGTCGTTCCTCGGTGACGTTCCAATATCCATTACACAATTAAAACTCCACGTTTCCAAATATCATTGGCGTCATAGCAGTCCGGGAATTATTTTCCGGTCATATATAGGCAATTTCCGATTAGGAATGGGGCAAGCGTCGAAGAAGTCTTTCAATATTTCAGTGTGCGTACTTTTTAGTATTTTTCTGAATACGTGAACAAATGACTGATCGTTATCGTACACGATTCACGTTACTGCAGATATTTCAATGCAAATACAAATCGATTTTTAATCTCGATTTGTCAAAATGAGATATCTACCGATATTGTAGAATATAAAGGGTTTTCCAATAAGTAGTTTCATTTTGAATAGTCTGCTATTTAGGCAGCTGTGTAAACTACGCCATTACTAAAAATGTAACGACACACTCTTCAAAACGCACCGAAAGTTTTAAAATTCACTACAACAGTGGGAAAAATTGTACAGTCACAGCATTTTTGGGTCGTCTCAAAGCACCTTCTGGGCCGGCAATAGTGAAACTGATAGAAGAATTTGAGCTGTTTGTACAAGTGATGTGAAGAATCCAAACCGTTTGCGTCGTTCAAGAACAACTGAGAATATTGGTGCCGGAATTGAAAGATATCGATGTGGACGACGTTTATTTTCAACAAAACGACGCTACGTGCTACACAAACAACAAAACAATCGAAATTTTGCAAGAAAAGTTTCCTAGCCGTGTTATTCTCGAATACTGATAACAATTGGCCACCGAGATTTTCTGGTTTAACACATTTAGATTTCTTTCTTAGGGCCCACGTGAAAGATCTATGCCAATGCTCCAAAATCGATGCAAGGCCTCAAAGATGGAATTTGTGAAGTTATCGAGGACATGCAACCGGAAATGTACGAATTGCTTATGAAAAATTTCATGAAAATGATATGATTCTGCAACCATAGCCGTGAAGGCTATTAGGTCGATTCTGTTTTCCATTGTTCCCTTCTCTTCACAATCAAATAAACATCCATTGACTTCCCCTAAAATATACTCGTTTTTTGTCAATATCAAAAAAAACCTCTTACTGCAAAACCCTTTTCTCCTTCACCATTCATTAATAAAAATTATACATATAAAATATTAATGAAATGAATTATCCAGAAAATTATTTGAAACACTTCAAATTTAGAATTATATCTTGAAACTTCTACAATTTATATTGAATATAAAATAAAATAATTATGTAATTTCTTCTATCAAGTAAAAAAACCTCTTCTTATTATTTCCTCCTTTAAATATTTATTTTTCAATTTTAATTGACAATTTATATTTGTTGGGCTTTTTATCCCATTTGATATTATATAATGAGTTTTGATTTTATACGTCTATTAAATATAAGCAGTGCTTATAAGACATTAATTTAATTCTAAAACTTTTGAATAAAATTTATTGAAATTAATACTATTTGGGGTTAACAGATCAAATCTGTTTTGATGTTCAAATTTTATATTGAATATTATATACTGAAATTTCAAAAGAAGATCACAATATATAATCATTATAAAATATCTTCCAGTGTCTAGGAAAAAACGTTTTTCCACTACACGACATATTGATATAAATATATCAATTATATACATATGCAGAAAAATTCATTAAATGAAAATCTAAAAATATACGAGAGAATAAAAAAATAGTTGAATCAGATCTTCAACATATAACAAATATGTAGGAATTCAATTTTTAGTGCATATAAATTGAGTATCTGCTTTATTAATAATATGTGAATAATTCATAGATAAAAAGTTACGTGTATGGGTTATTTTAGCCCATTATTGAAATATATAGGTGGTCTATTGATGGCATAAAAGCTCTGCCGTGGCAACTAGATTGAAAGCACTTCCGGTCTTTCATGTATTATTAGCCATGCTGCTTCAAGATGTTTAGGAATGGGACATGGTACCCTAGAAAGTTTAGTGTTCATAAAAGAGTAGGGATTTATTGCTGAACCAAAAAACGTCAACAGTTTCCTGGAAGCACATATCTTAGATGGATTGTCTTGATATTCGTCCCCATTGTTCTATTTCTCGCCCTGATTGCTATGGTATTTAAAAGTTGTCCAATAAGCAGAATTCGAGCGTGACTACGTACGCCACCGACTTAAGTATAGGTGGGGTTCAGGCGGGGTTTGCAATGGAAGCGAAAATCTGGGGGCATTTCGCGATAGAGTACAGTTCGCTGATGGAGTACAGTTCGAGAAGAAAATTGAGACGGAGTACATTAAAACGAAGGTAAGAGAACGAGATGAAGACGGAAATAATCAGAAAATCAGTAAATGTTTATGCATCAAGTGTTGTTCGTGTTGTATCTTGCATATGAACTGTATATAGTACAATCTGTGGTCATTTTATCCTAAGGAAGAGATAAGCTGTTTAATCAATGAATAACCCTAGCCATTGATGATATACAATATATGTATTATTAATATCTTAGAGTCTCTGTGTAAGTATTTTGCATACTCTAGGTGGCGCTAGTGTATTATTAATATCTTGGAGTCTCTGTATATAGCGAATATAGATACCTGACAAATTTGGAGTCACTAGAACACATTGCACTGTGCGCGTTTCTGCAAATTGCCTCTATGATCTACAAAAATTTGTTGAGTTTCTTTGAGAATAAAATTGTTATACAGATGTATGTTACACTGTTACGATTTCTAGAACTTTCTATTACCATAGCTCATACTCCTTATTAATGATTTTTGGTACAGATCAGCCGAATTAATTTATTTTTATATTTTATATATAATTTATAAAATATATGGTAGAGATTTCAAAATAATTTCCGAATTCAAAGTTATTTCAATTACTTTTACGACAATATTATTGGTAATATCAAAATAATTCAGAATTCATGAAGTGAATTTGAAGAGTTCTGAGGAAGGATGATTTATTTATTAGTTCTTTCTATATTTGACTTTGAAATTTTGATTTGTTTCTGTGGAATCTACCCTCTTCTGCAAAGCTAATAATTGAAACAAAGAGAAATGCATTTTTCCACTCGTTAGTTTAAGAATTGTGATAATTTATTTATTTATCTACAATAAGGTGAGGCCAGAAGGGCCATAGAAAAAACCACTTCCGTTTGCAGACTAAGCGGGCAAGTAAATTTCCTTGGGGCTGCATAAATTTGAAAAACCAGTGCAATACATCAAGTATATCTATGGATAAAGGATATAAGAGTGAAGGTAATTCATCTTTTTAAAATATTCCATAGCCGTTTCAGATCCTTTCTTTTAAGATGTACTCTGAAGAAGTTGAAATGGATTCCAGTTGAAATTGAATTATTCAAAGACATTATTTTAACGTGGTCTTGGAAATTTCACTTAAGTATTAGCTCGTACGAAACTGCGACAGCCATAATATGTTGCAGAAGGAAATTCACGATGAGTGCTCAAATTATAACTCTACTGAGGGTTTTCAGAGGTGTATGCAGCTCATGTTATTTAGAACTACGAGTACATTTGTATCTTAACCCAGATTTGATACAAGTAAAGGGTCTGCCATAAAACAAAATATGTGTCAGACATCGTCGTAACTTTTTATACGTTTTTGAGACTTATCGATGCCATTATGCATGGAATATAACATCTAACAAATGTCCTCCGTGGCTTGGCTGGATTGCACGCATCCGCATGTCCACTTTTATGAGACTGGCGCATATATGGTGAATTTGACAGATGCCAAGCATATGCAGGAAGAACGCGTAAGGTTAAAAGAAACAATTTAAACGCTTCATTTGCCTTAGGACGACACAATCCGCGCCTTGGGTTTCGCAAATTGGCTACACATTTGGAAATTAACGAAATATAAAAGTATGTCCAAAAACCTTTATTTATCACTGGAATCAAGGAAACCAAAAGAGATCCCTATAACGACACCTTTACAAAAGGAATGGAAGATAGAATTTTGTCAACGTTTCCAAGAAGATAGTTTTAATAATGTCTTTACATCTGATGAAAGTTGTTTCCAACTTGGTGGAAATCCCTTAAAAATCTTATCAAAACAACCTGTTACCGTTCAAATTTCCCACCAAAATAATGGTTTGGGGAGCAATATCTCAGCGTGGTGCTACGTATCTCTATATAGTTAATGGTTCCATTAATAGTGAAAAGTATTATGACATTCTAAACGATTATCTCCTTGAAACGGCGCATGCCTTATATCCAGAGGGGTGGCGTTTTCAGCAAGGAGCCATACTTCAGCCTAGGTTGAATGCAAAAACACCAAGTAACAACCATTTCATGGCCAGCAGCTTCACCAGACCTTAGTCCCATTGAAAATATATGGAGGCTAATGAAGATTCAAGTTTAACCAGCAGCGCCACGAAATAAAGATGATTTAATTCAGTCAGTTTCACAGTCTTGGATTACCATCATCGAAAATTATGGAGGTGATCTAACATAAATAGAGGTTAATACTTTGATACTTATATCAAACGACATATAAAATAAACATTCATTATAAGACATCCAAATGATTTAACAAAATCCAATAAATAAAAATTGTTAACCAAAATCCTATAAATTGAATATTTTGAATAGACAAAATTTTGTTTCTGCTGATCAATCTTATGGAAACAAATATCTTTCAGAAATGTTTGACATAATCTTAAGAATTTCATCATAAAACTATCTTACTTAGAATATTCAATATTATTGTAAATCTAACTAAGTTACTTTCTAAAAAATCTCAAGATATGTAAAAACATTACTGAAAAACAAGTTTTAAGAGAGACTTTGCTCCGTCACTATTCAAATAATTCATATCCAGTTAAATATAACATCAATAGACAACAAATATTCACTCACCCTTCAACAATTTACAAAACTTCTGGTAAATGAATACTGAAAAATTTTAATGGAGTAAGGTTAACTACAAATAAATAATTCTGTGGTTTACTCTTGATCTAAAAGATTGAAGGACAATTTAACGGCACAAGGAATTTAATTTAATTCCTGAAGTTATAATTATTAAATATAATTTCTTGAAATTAAATATGCAGAAGGCTAATATTAAATATTTAAATATTTTTATACATCTTCTATCAAGTATTAACCTCTATTTATGTTATTCTATTCATAATATATAAGTATTTATATATTATATAACATTCTTTATACAGATAGTCCTTGTGCTATAACAGAGGCCGTTAAATTGTCTTTCAATCTTTTAGATCAAGGGTAAACCACAGAATTATTCATTTGTAGTTAACCTCACTCTATTTAAATTTTTCAGTATTCATTTACCAGAAGTTTTCTAAATTGTTGAAGGGTGAGTAAATATTTGTTGCTGATTGATGTTATATTTAATTGAGTATGAATTGTTTGAATACTGACGAAGCAAAGTCTCTCTTAAAACTTGTTTTTCAGTAATGTTATTACATATCTTGAGATTTTATAGAAAGTAACTTAGTTAGATAACCAATAATATTGAATATTCTAAGTAAGATAGTTTCATGATGAAATTTTTGAGATATTGTTAAACATTTTTGAAAGATACTTGTTTTCATAAGATTGATCAGCAGAAACAAAATTTTGTCCATTTAAAATATTTAATTTATAGGAATTTGGTTAACAATTTTTATTTATTGGATTTTGTTATATCATTTGGATGTCTTATAATGAATGTTTATTTTATATGTCGTTTGAAAATTTGAATATTAAAACAAATTGAAATATGTTTATCTTCTACAATTTCGATTTCAAAAAAATTTTTTATTCAAAAAACTTTTAGAATTAAATTAATGTCTAAAACAAGCACCGCTTACATTTAATAGACGTATATAATCAAAACTCAATATAATGTCAAATGGAATAAATAAACCAACAGATATACGAAAGTCATTAAAATTAATGAGTAAATATTTAAAGGAGACAACATTTTGTTTCTGGTCTTACCTTTAAGAACACCAATTGCCTTTCAAAAACATGGACACACTTGAAGGACTTCTCAAAGAATATAATTTATTTGAAATATTTGATATATTTAAATATTCGAATAAGTTAATTCAGAAATCTCTAAAAACGTGCACTATATCTTCAAAAAACAAATATAATTCTAAGCAATTCCTTCTTCAGTCTTGAATAATATTCCAAATATCAAAATCAAAAAACTAACCTATATCAAAACCTCAACACGTGTAAAGGACTAATGCTTCGAAACACAGATCAACTTTATAATTCAAGATTGATCTATGTTCTAACAAAATCAAAGAACAGTGTGAGTTATTTTTAAGGCTTATTTAAATTCCATTGACATTCCATAATGAGATTTATTGAAGCCAAAATATGATTATATATTATATGTAAAATAAAATAGAAAGGCCTTTTACTTGATAGAAGAAATATTACAAAATTTGAATATTAAAACAAATTGAAATATGTTTATCTTCTTCAATTTTAATTTAAAGAAAAATTTTTATTCAAAAAACTTTTAGAATTAGTTTGATGTCTAAAACAAGCACCGTTTACATTTAATAGACGTTTATAATCAATAAATCAATGAATAATCAATAAATAAACCAACAGATATACGAAAGTCATTAAAATTAATAAATAAATATTTAAAGGAGACAAAATTTTGTTTCTGGTCTTACCTTTAAGAAAACCAATTTCCTTTTAAAAAAATGAACACACTTAAAGGACTTCTCAAAGAATATAATTTATTCGAAATATTTAATATATTTAAATATTCGAATAAGTTAATTCAGAAATCTCTAAAAACATGCACTATATCTTCAGAAAACAAATTCGAAGCATTAGTCCTTTACACGTGGTGAGGTTTTGATATAGGTTAGTTTTTTGATTTTGATATTTGGAATATTATTCAGGACTGAAGAAGGAATTGCTTAGAATTATATTTGTTTTTTGAAGATATAGTGCATGTTTTTAGAGATTTCTGAATTAACTTATTCGAATATTTAAATATATTAAATATTTCGAATAAATTATATTCTTTGAGAAGTCCTTTAAGTGTGTTCATGTTTTTAACAGGCAATTGGTGTTCTTAAAGGTCAGACCAGAAACAAAATCTTGTCTCCTTTATATATTTATTCATTAATTTTAATGACTTTCGTATATCTGTTGGTTTATTTATTCCATTTGACATTATATATTGAGTTTTGATTATATACGTCTATTAAATGTAAGCGGTGCTTGTTTTAGACATTAATTTAATTCTTGAAGTTTTTTGAATAAAAAATTATTTTGAAATTAAAATTGTAGAAGATAAACATATTTCAATTTGTTTTAATATTCAAATTTTGTTATTTCTTCTATCAAGTAAAGGGCCTTTCTATTTTATATGTCGTTTGATATAAGTGGTACTTATATGACATTATTTTAATCTAATTCTTGAAGTTATAAGTATTAAATATAATTTTTTGAACTTAAATATTTAGAAGGCTAATATCAAAATATTTGAATAAGGAGATGATCTAGTTTCTGCTGTAACTCGATGGTTGGTCAAGTGTTTACGGTTAAATGGATCTTGTATAAGTAAATGAGATGAATATTTTGTTATAATATTATAATTCAAGAATTAAAATTATATACTGAATAATAACAATTGAGCTTTGTTTTTTCCGGATACTTTCTAGACTCAGATTCGCCTTTTCAAGAATAATAGTTACGTTCACAAAATGTTCTGAATTAATTTCTTCTGTCTGAACTAAACTTGATGAATTAAAAGCTTCTGAAACAGACGAATCAGCTCCACACAGAATAATATCCAGTTCGTTGATTTTATCAATTAATATTATTGAATCAATTGGGAACGTGTAGGCTCGAAATGGCATATGGTCTACGTGAGCAAAAATCAGCAGATTCTCTAGGGAGAGGGTTATATATTGTGTATATAAAATTTTTCGAACCACTTCATTAGAATAGACTGCCCGAGGATATGCCTCCTCTCATTTCATCCTCCACTGATCACATTTCATCGTAACCCATTGAACGAGATCAATATTTGAGCATGATGAAGCTGGTATTAGGTAAAACATATTAGACCTTTTAGGGGCACTCATATTCCCTCCTACTCGCTTTCATTCAGGCAGTAGGGAGAATGCAAATTGAATGAAAATAAAGCTTCTATATAGATACCGTCGATGTGGCAATAAAATCAATCTTTTTGGTTGAAAATGAAAAAAATTCATAACCTTGAGAGAAATAGCTTTTCGATTAATATTATTCCTTAAAAACACTTCAAATTTTACACATTCTCACTTCAAAAATCATACACGATGAATTTCTGTCCAGAAGAGACCGAAACAATCAAGATAAACATTGTTGACATTTTAAAATTATAAAAACGAATATACTGGGCGTATTTGATTGATTCGGTCTTTACCTGACAGAAATTCATATTGAATTTGAAAATGAAATATTTTCAATTTCCCCTGATGCTTATTTAATAAGAATTGCTTCGTCAAACCATGACTTCATGCTACTCCTAACTGTAGAATCCAAAAAGTTGTTCTTTTATACTGATCACTGTGCTGTTGGTGGATTGATATTTGATTTCCTTGTTTATGCAATAAAAACTTACCTGTAGCAACCAGATCGCCACTGAAATGTTTGACTATATTGGTGAGCACAGGACTCAAAGTGCTATAAGATACTGTCTTGAGCTCGTTATTCCTCAGATTCAAGTACTTAATTCTCGTATTATCAGCGAACAATCCATGGGGAAGAGATGTCAGGTAGTTGTTGCTAAGAATCAATTCCTCTAGACTATTCAGTCCAGAGAATGCACGCTGGGAAAGAAACCTCAGCTCGTTCTGATCAAGGTCCAAAACCTAAAAAACAATCAGCATGAAATATATCCATCTACATAAATGAAAATACAAAAATAATTTTAAGACATTTTTCTAAAATAATAATTCACCGAATCGAATACCTGGTGGAAATATAAATTAACATATAAAATAATATTCTTTTATATCTAAGGTATTTTTTTATTAAGGCCCTAAACCTTCCCTGAAAGTTTCAACTGTTTTCCTCTTTCGGTTCAAAAATTAACGTGTTTTTGGATAGTTCGATCGGACAGAATTACTTTTGACTCCGGATTCTTCATCAGTAAGTTCAATCTAGTCGTTTAGGGTCATTTTCGGCAAAACAATAGCGCGCTGTTTCCTAAAATAAACACGCAAAAAGAACCAAAACGTCATAGCACTATCCACAGAATTGACCATGCATTTGATATGGGGAAAACGCAAGTACATATAAAACAATACAGAAAGATAACATCTGCTTTTCCTGAATAAAATTCACCAACTACAATAAAATCAATCAATGATAACCCGATGCATTTCTAGAACCCTATAACAACTAATCTAAAGTTTGTACATACAGAATTCGAATATCGAAACAGATTTAATCTGTTAGTCTTAAAATTTATAAATAAATATTTGAAGGAGACAGAATTTTGTTTCCGATCTTACAATTATGAAAACTAAATCTTTTTCAAAAATACAAAACATAATTTAAAGATAAAATAAATGGAGGTTTATACTTGATAGAAGGTATATAAATTTATTTAAATATTTTAATATTTACAGATATATTCTGTTGGCCTTCTACATATTTGATTTCAAAAAATTATATTCAATATTTAACTTCAGAAATTAAATTAATGTCATATAAGCACTGTTTAAATCAAACTACATATAAAATAAACATTCATTATAAGACATCCAAATGAGATAACAAAATCCAATAAATATAAATTGTTAACAAAAATCCTATAAATTAAATATTTTGAATAGACAAAATTTTGTTCCTTCTCATCTCTCTTATGGAAACAGATATCTTTCAAAAATGTTTTACATAATCCTAAGAATTTCATCATAAAACTATCTTACTTAGAATATTCAATATTATTGAATATCTAACTAAGTTACTTTTTGAAAAATCTCAAGATACGTAAAAACATTACTAAAAAACAAGTTTTAAGAAAGCCTTTGCTCGTCAGTACCCAATCACATTTAATAAAATATAATATCAATCAACAAAAAATATTTAGTCACCTTTAAGAGTACAGCAAGCGTCTTGGCAAATGAATACTGAACATTTAAATGGTATCTAATGTAAACTCAAATAAATAGTTCTGAGGCTTACCATAGATCTTAAAGATTGAAAGGCAATTTAACGACCTCTGTTATAGCACAAGGACATCTGTATAAAGAATGTTAAGGAAACCAAAGAATTATATATTAGGAATAGAATAAAATAAATGGAGGTTTATACTTGATAGAATGTATATAAAATTATTTAAATATTTTAATATTTACAGATATATTCTGTTAGCCTTCTACATATTTAATTTCAAAAACTTATATTTTATATTATACCTCCAGGTTTATTTTATATGTCGTTTGATATAAGCAGTGCTTATATGACATTAATTTAATTCCTGAAGTTATAATATTGAATATAATTTTCTGAAATTAAATATGTAGAAGGCTAACAGAATATATCTATAAATATTGAAATATTTAAATGATAAAAAAATATTTAAATAAAAAATATTTAAATAATAATTTTAAGAACTTCGCGAAAAAATAATTAATTTGAAATATTTAATATATTTATGTAAGTTACTTCAAAAATCTCTCAAAACATGTATCATATCCTCAGAGAACTAGTAGAATTCAGATAAGGTCTTCATCGGAGACTAACAGATTAAATCTGTTTTGATATTAAAATTTTGTAATATTCCTTCTTTCAAGTAAAACTTCTGCTTATTATTTTATTTTTTATATAGTATGTAATTATATTCAGGTTTAAAAAATCTCATTATATAAATGTCAAGTTGTTTTAAATAAGACCATATATTACCTTAAAATCTATGTGTGATTTTTATGACGAACATGGAATACCTTGGAATATTTGAATATATTAAATATTTCGAATAAATTATTACATTTTTTGAGAAGCTCTCAACATTATGTTTTGTATTTTTGAAAAGGATTTAGTTTTCATAATTGTAAGATCAGAAACAAAATTTTTTTCCTCCTTAAGATATTTATTTATTTAATAATTTTGATTGACAATTTATATTTGTTGGGTTATTTTCTCCATTTGATATTATATATTGAGTTTCTATACTATTCTAACACCTATTCAAATTATGTAATATTCCTTCTATCAAGTAAAATCTTCTTTTCTTTTATTTTACAAACAGATTCAAAAAGGAGAAACCTTAAATATTTGGAGTCTCTTGAAGTTTTCAAATTAGTTCATATCAACAATAACTAAAAAATAATGAATGAATATTGCGGTTGATTGATGAATATAATTGATTTATCAATATTTTTCGGATAGTTCAAATAAGCCGATAGTTCAAATGAAATGAAATGTCATTTGCGACTAGAGGGCGTGGCAAATTGTTGTCTGTGATTTACGAAAATTCGGCAGAATTGAAAATGTCACATATTCTTCTGTTCGCAACTTGGTTTTTAAAATACATTGGTATGAAATAAATTTTGTATCCTTCAAGTGTTCATGTGATATTTTAAATTATCAATTTATATTGTCTTTGTATTATTTTATTCTTTTTGGTGCTATTGTGTTAATTCTATATGTCTACTAAATTTAAACTGTGTTTCCTAAGAAATTTGATTTCAAGAAGTTTTATAAAAAAATTTTCATAAAATTAAAATTTGTAGCGAGGTTAGCAGAATAAATCTGTATGATATTTAAGATATTGTATAAGCTTTCTATCAAGTATTATTTTTTATTATTTCATAAAAAGATATTTCAATTATGAACTACCAAAAAAACGGCTGAAGCAGTTCAATAGCGTTGGTATCACGTTCCTCAATCTCTTTGATGGAGTAAATAAGTATAAAAACCACGACAGATTGGCCGAAAAAACGCAAACATTTATGTATTCATCTCTTCCAGCATAATAAAATAACACCCTAAAACACAGAACGTTAAATCCGGGCCAATTCATTTGAAAATTCAATTTTCGCGAAAAACCGGGGCCTCCATAAATTTCGCATTGCCCCTCCTCCCCCCTTCACCGTCATTGTGAGCACGGCTTAATCTCCGGCAAATTTGATTGAAAAATAATCCGTTTTTCCGATAGAACCGAAACAATTCATTTCGTTCGACGATGAGATAAGACTTGCACAAATATTTTAACAGCTTGATTGAACGATAATAACCCTAATTTTGAACCGTTTTTCACTGATGATGACGCCCGGAATCGTTTCCAAACCATTCATTACCTCACCGTTAATAGCCGATGTGCATGTCGATTCTTACGGATTTATTTTCGCTCGAAATTGTTTACCGAATCGAAAAGATTTCTACGGTATATTTCATGTTTTCCGGTAGTTTTCCGCCCATACACTGATTAATCCAATATCGATTCGCTCATTTTTTCCGTTCGGAATTTTACGCCAACATCTGCACCGATTCCGACCGGACTGATTAAAACCGCTGTTCTGTTAGATATTGAAAAAGAGTTCATTATCGCTGAAAGAGCTAAATTTAGTTTCCGCCATCATGGATATTCTTATTGTTTAGCGTATGAATATAGAGCACCCTATTGACGTGACAAACTTCACGATTAGGCACATAATTTGTTCTCCGCTGTCACTTTTGACATTTCTTAGATATAAAGCTAGCTGCACTATTGACAGTTTGCTTGACATTTAATTACTCTTAAAACGCGTGTCTATCTGGGAAAATCGAAGAAGAAAAACCGACGTTATAAATTCCAAATAAAATAGCCTTCGAGAGTCGCTTTAACTAGTGATAAATAAAATTCGGCACACTGTGGGTTAATCATGTTCTACATTTGAATTGGTACTGTGTGAAAATTTAGATAAGTTCTGTGGAAGAAGGACTTCTGACGAAGAGAAGTTCTCGGAGTTGTCAATTCATCTGCATATGGATGTACTCATTACGCGGTCCTATTCCCTCGTACGAATCTGGAGACAGTTGGTCGCTGGACAGGGCTTCACCCTTAACGTACTCTACCCTATTGTAGTAAATCTTGAGACTATCCTGGTTCATAGGATTGCGTTCGGGTGGTTGAATAAGAAGCCCCTTCGGTGTCACAAAACAACCTGGTCATGACACTGCAGAGCCAGTAGAGGTTGGATAGTGCTTCACTGCTAGGATTCACGGTGTAAGTTCTCGGTCTGAATCCGAAACTGGAAGCTTGGTGGGTTCAACACTTCGAAGTGATTCTCGCTTGTGCGCGATGATAAGGCGTAATCCTTATCATACTTTCTGCTTCCTGGGCAGATTGTGGAGACTGTTGAGTAGTCGCCAGGTGAAAGAGCCATGCTCACATGCCAGTAACCTAACCAGTAGAATTAACGATTCTATGTTCCAACCAATGCAAACTGGCTTTTATATTAGTCAATCAGTAGTACTTATCTTTTCTAGATGGAATCCAAAAGTTGTAACTCATGCTTGGATGCTGAACTCCAAATATGAGAACAGTGTTCGACTCTGGGGTTGATACAGTAGAAGAACCTGATCTGTAGATAAATCTTTCCTAGTCTTAAATAAATATCCCAGCTTATTTGCAGCAGACTTTGCAATATCAACAGGCCGAATAATTGAAAAGCATGCTGAGAGGATGCATTGAATCACTCAGCTGAAGCACTTGATTTTCCATCATCAAGTCAGAAGTCATGAACTGGGTTCTCCGAGAAAAAGTTGTTGTTTGAGTCTTCAAAGCATCAAATTGCACCAAATTTCGTTTATCCCACTCCTTCATCTTTTTGAAATCTTCGTTCAGAGAATCAATTTGCTGGCATCTATGGAGGTGAAACTCAACGGTTTTTAAACGTTTGCTACTGTTGAAAGAAGACATCAGCGTGCTATTATCAGCGAAGCTCATAATATGGATCTTGGTCATACTAAAAAAAATTGTTTATGTGGATCAGGAAGAGGGTGGGCGACAAAACTGAGTCTTGGGGCACTCCAGCGTTCAAGTAGTTGAAACCAGGGGAGTCGACACAATCCACGACCACATTAACGTTTTGTTGGTGGGGAACCTTTTCATCTTATCACGGAAAAACCATAAGAAGATAGCTTATTTAGAAGAACCTTATGGCAGACACTATCTTAACCTTAAATATGTCCAGAAAACTGTACTTATATCTCCATAGCCCTCAATAGTCTTTGTACACATGCTCATTAGTGTTTGTGAAAACCATATTGCCTGTCACTGATGAGCCCTTTGCTCTCTAGGTATCTAATAATTTTCTTGGCTTCAGTTCATGCGGCAACTATTTTCTTACCTTACAGGTCATTCCCATTGCTTTTAAACGATGGAAAATGGCTGGTTGAGTGACTTCAATTGTTTTTGCGAGGTCTTCTTGCGTTTCTGATGGATTTTCATCGAGCCTTGCCTCTAATACTTCATCTTTCAACTTTGGTGGCGCTCTGGGTGGTTCATTGTCTTCCAAATCAAAATTGCCACTTTCAAATCGGGCACCTCACTTCTGACACCATAAATAAACTTTATTACTTTACTAAAATACGATGATCTCCGGCAGCCGCTTTCTTCGTATTGGAGTAATGAAGTAAACTTCAAAATGAAGGTGTTGCCAGATAAAACAATGGAAGAGTAAACTGGTGCAACAAATTAGAAGAACAGAAGAGATGAGATTAGAGGAAAAGAGGAGAAATTCCTGTCCCTATAGAAAACAAAGCATCATAGTTACTTGTTACCATCGAAATTTATAGGCTACTTTGTCAATAGGAGTACAACTTCGATTTCTATTATTACTGGTTATATTGATGAAACCTACATTCAAGTATGATGTATGAGCTAGGGCGAAATGCGATTATATTTCCTGATTCTGTATTGAGTAAGTTAATAGATTCTCAGTGTTCAATAAGAGCAACAATGGTGTCGATAATGAGTCAAGACCAATTTATTACTGATTGTACAGATTAACCTCCATGACACGAATAATCTGACTAGCTCTTCCAATGCTGAACCAACTTCTTTTAAATGATATTCATTTCTCGCATATCATTTGGTGAAATATTTTTAAATATTTCAATTTGTCGGGTTGTTTCGGGTTTTTAGCCCATTTTCAATACTGAAGAGAACAAAACTCAAAATCCTATTTATAAGTAGGGTAGATAACAGGTACATTTTTAAAGGCAACACGGTAACAATTTTAAATAAATCAGTTTATTTGGAAAAAACCGAAATATTATTTGAATCTAATAATTTCGTAGAGCTCAAAAAGGAACCTACGTCTAAATTTCATGATTCCGTAAAACAAGCTATCGAAAATTGTCCAAACTTTCAGACACAAATTCTACATTCAAAATTATGAATCCAATAGTTCCGTTACTTTACGCCCTTCCCAAATACACAAGACAAATTGTCCTATGAGGCCCATTGTGTCTCATATAAATGCACCCTCAACATCATTTTACCAAGTTTGGTACAACATAGTCCAAAATATTCTATCAAAAATACTATACAGCTCACAGAAGAACTAGAAACTAAAAATTCCCCCTAACGCTAAACTTGTTTCATTCGTGTTGTGAATTTACTTCCTTCCATACCTAACTTACAAATTAAAAATATAGTTCAAAATTTATTACAGCAAAACCAATCACACACCTCCGAAATTATACGAGAAACAATGATTCTACTTGAAATATGCCTCAAAAAAAGTTATTTCAAATTCAACCATAAAATTTATCAATAATTAGACAGCCATTCCTATGAGTTCTCCCTTATATTTGAGCAAAATTTTTATGAGCCATCTTGAAAATAAAATCTTTGCTTCAAAGGATAATTTGATAAAGAAAGTTCTTTATTGGAAAAGATATGTTGATGATGTATTTTGCATTTGCTTAGGTTCTATTAGACAATTAGAAATGTTTCTGAATTTGTTTAATTCATTTTTCAATTCTGTCAAATTCACTATTGAAATCGAAAATTCCCAAAAATAAATAATTTTTTTTTAGATACTCAGATCACAAGAAATGTTAATTCTCTTGAATTTGACATATGTAGATAACATAAACAGAGGTTAATTCTTGATAGAAAGTATATGAAATTATTTAAATATTTTAATATTAGCCTTCTACATATTGAATTTCCGAAAATTATATTTAATAATTATAACTTCAGGAATAAAAAATTAATTCCTGAAGTAATAATTATTAAATATAATATTTTGAAATTGAATATGTGGAAGGCTAATATTGAAATATTTAAATAATTTCATTAATCTTCTATCAATATAACTTCTATTCATGTTATTTTATTCATAATATATAATTATTTGGTTTCCTCAACATTCTTTATACAGATAGTCCTTGTGCTATAACAGAGGCTGTTAAATTGTCTTTCAATCTTTTAGATAAAAGGGTAAACCACAGAGTTAATTATTTATTTGTAAGATAACCTTATACTACATTTAAATTTTTCAGTACTCATTTACCAGAAGTTTCTAAATTGTTGAAGGGTGAGTAAATATTTGTCGTGGATTGATGTTATATTTTATTGAATATGAATTATTTGAATACTGACGAAGCAAAGTCTCTCTTAAAACTTGTTTTCCAGTAAGGTTTTTACATATCTTGAGATTTATATATCCAATAATATTGAATATTCTAAGAAAGATAGTTTTATGATGAAATTCTTAAGATTATGTTAAATATTTTTGAAAGATATTTATTTTCATAAGATTGATCAGCAGAAACAAAATTTTGTCTATTCAAAAGATTTAAATTATAGAATTTTGGTTAACAATTTTTATTTATTGGATTTTGTTATATCATTTGGATGTCTTATAATGAATGTTTATTTTATATATCGTTTGTTATAGGTGGTACTTATATGACAATATTTCAATTTCATTCCTGAAGTTATAATTATTAAATATAATTTTTTGAAATTAAATATGTGAAAGGCTAATATTAAAATATTTAAATATGTAGATAATCCACGTACACAGATTCATTAATACAACAACAGTTCCCACCCTCATAAAATGAAAATGTCTCCTTTTAGCGCCTTCATATTATTATATTAAATCCTCACCACAAAAAGAATCTCTAAATGAAACACCCTTTACATAGGTTACTATCAACTCCTCTCTGAATAGAAAACTTTAACAAAGAATTTAAAGTTTTGAAGTCATAAGCATCGGACAATGGTTACAATTCGAACGTAATAGATAAATTAATTTTGAAGAAACAGCATTAAAATGCTCCAGCTTCTCTTTACCCTATTCTTCAGGACAAAGAAAAAGAAAAATTCCATAGCATAAACTTCATACCACATATTAGAAACAAAATTTGCAATAGGCTAAAACAAAATAATATTAATACCATATGTACAGATAAGAAAAACTTAGGTTCACTCTTAGTCAATAGCAAAGACTGTCGTGAAACGTGTGAAAAAAGCGGTATATACAAATTATATTCTAATGAATGCCGTGCATTTTACATAGGTCAGACAGCACGATGTATAAATATAAGGATAGAAGGACATAAAAAAGTATATTACATAATAAAATGGCATCTGATTTTTCGGAAAATTGTATAAATAACAACCATTTTATAGATTTCAGTAGAACTGAGATTTTACACGAAGATAATAAAAGCAGAAAAATGAATTTTTTAGAAAATTTGGAAATTTGTTTAGCACATGGAAAGAATCTACCCATCACAAATGAACAACTTCAATTTAATTTATCACCATTGCTCTTATCTGTAAAAGATTAGGACCGAACAAACACCATATTTTTACACTCTTTAAAATTGTACCTGTTATCTACCCTACTATTATAAATAGGATTTAAAATTTTGTTCTCTTCAGTTTTTAAAATGGGCTAAAAACTCGAAACATATATGTCAACAGACATGAAATAAACAGTGAAACTTATGTTTTTATTTACATTATCAACTTGTTTCATGTATGGAATTAAATTAATTATCCATAAATAAAGTTATTGTTATCCTTCTTCGAGGCATATCTCTCAGTTCCAATTGCACATATCAAAGAGCAAACTGCAAGCTTCCGAACGATTCTTTTGGGATCAGCATCGTTATCGTTGAGGATAAGCTTGGAATCCGTAAACATTTAATTTGTATGTATATTACATACGAGAGAAGTCAGAAACTGTGAGTATATCTCCGGTTTCGGATTACGAGTTCAACGGCTCCTTAGGGAAGAATAAGAAGAAATATGTTTGGAAACGTTCTGAAGCCGCAAAATTATCGTAGCTGCCTCGATAAGATTGCTACCCCTCGGTTGTTTGTTTCTATCGTTTCTTCCGTATTATGAAGTACACTAAGCCTGTTTCTGAAACAAGGGTGAAAATCTGCTTTCCTTGGTAACAGAAATTTTAGGGAATGGTTGGAAAACTTTTTAGTTTTGCTGTGATGAAATAAATTTCAATTTTGAAGTTTAAACATTTGTGATTATTACATTCACTAAGTTAATGATAATAATAATACAGTAGACTCTCAATATAGTGAACTAATTAGTGCACGCCTAGTTCAGTATTTTGATTTTGTCACTAACACGAAGTTCAAATGAAACAATGTTGTTTCCTGGAATGAAGAACAGTTTATTTCACTTGGTATGACACATAACAGTTTTTACCACCTAAATTTAATGTTCCATAGTGTTTTCTCAAGAAATGAGGTGATTTTTGTTTGTTTCTGAGATTTGTCTACACCTATCTGAACCATCGTTTGTCTCAAATTATGTAATACTAGTAGTGTGGAGTAGTCAATACGATTTTCATTTTCCTCCGTCTACTGTATCATCTTATTTAATAATTTCAATGCATCTACATCTGGTACATCATTATCCTCATCACTTTCAATGAAAGTTTCAGCTTCCTCCACATCTTGAACATAATCTCTGTTCTACTCATCAATATCAGCTGCTTCAATTTCAACATCATGTTTAATTAATCAATAAATTTTGTTTTATTTGAAAGATGATTTTATGAAATTTATGTTTTAAAAATAATTTCCGGCATATCTCCACCACGATTAGCTCTGAGGAACCGCATTCGACCAGACCAATTTTGGCCCACATTTTTGAGTAACTCAGGCCTTATTTCATCAATAACGCGAGTTGTGTTGGCTTCCAAAGCGTCACTGTTTCTGGTTCATCAGCATAAATCAATAACTTGACATAACCCCAAAGAAAATAATCCAGTGGAGTTATGTCGCATGATCTTGGAGGCCACTTAATTGGATCATTTCTCGAAATAATGTTATCGCCAAATCTTTCTTTGATTGATTCGGTCTTTACTTGGTGGAAACTCATTTTAATTGAAAAATATATGACACAGTATTTCAATTTCCACAAAAATGGTTATAATACAACAGGTGTTTCACCACGATGTGGTTTCTGCAGGTATCTACATTCTACTGGCTGATGGTCCAGAGTAAACGAGTTTAAATACAGTGTTGAGTACGTGACAGCAATGGGAGAACAAGTCATAAAAACTTGAGATGTTTGCCGTTAAAAGAATGCCAGTAGGGAAAGATATTCAGTAATGGAGATTTTTCAACATCTGTTTGTTCATTAAAAAGGATTTTACGGCATTGTACCTGTTGATTTTAAGGAATTCTGAAAGTGTAAATCTAGAACTTTTGCTTTCGACCTGGATATTTTCATAGTTTTTGTTGAAATTATGCCTGAATTACTTAAGACGATTAGCATATGTCGAATATATGGAATCCGGTATGTAACCCCTTGGATATTCTTGGATTCTTTTCTTGAATGATCTACCAGTCTGGACAATATATACTAAAAAGAAATCGTTGCAAGTTAACTTGTAGACTCTTGATTTATTTTCTCTATTTGTTCTTATTGTTTTTCATGTAAGTACTAAGGTTATTAATGGTTTTAAAATCTGCGTTGAAATGGAACTATTTTTGAAGAATTTAGCAATATTTTCAGATAATCCATCAACATAAGAAAATGAAAAATATTTCTGTGTATTGTCCCCTTTCTATGATTAGCTACACGAGATTTAATGCCATGTTTTGTTTACTGGATAAGACTTTGTCTATGTGAAAGGGGTTGTAATCGTTGTTTGAAGCTAGCTTCATATTCATAAATTTTTGTGTTTTCCATTTTTTAAATTTCGTCTAAACCAATCCAACAAAAGATTTTTCAGAAGCGACTCTTCAATTCGAAAATATTATTTCCATTTACTCCATATATTTCGCTTTTCATTAACTACGCTTCAAATTCTACACAATTCATATGGATATGAACTAGGTAAACACAGAAATAAATTACTGTTCTTGTTCCCTTTTTCACTCAGAAACTAGAAAATTTATATATGCTCTATAGACCTGAAAGGTCGCTGTGTAGGTAGATGAATCAGAAGGGAATCAGAGGCTAATTGGAATTTCTGAATTGAGAACATCGATCCTCTGTGTTCCATGAGCTACTGATACGTTGATGAGGTAGATAGCTAATACGAAGTACAATTGATTCAAATTTGATTTTGTTCAATAGGAGAAGTAATTGGTTTGATCTTTGATCTATTTGGATCTTAGAGCTGCATATTGAATGCTGGTTTTAGTTCACGTATACAGGGTCTCTCTGAAAGAGTGAATAGGTACGAAACACTCAATAGTAAAGTTATTAAGCGCTGAAAATAAATTAAATTTCCCTTGTAGTAAATGAAATATCTGAGTTTTTATCGAAATAACGATTTCTTTACAATTTATTGCGGTTCTGTATACCAGGGCTAGAAAAACATAGAATCCATCGATAAAAAAAGGAGAAATGTAATTTATTGAGTTTATACTTGATAATATCTGATACTCAATTCAAATTCAAATAAATTAATTCGGCTGATCTGTACCAAATGTCTTTAAAAAAGGGTGTGCGATTCTACAAATCGAGACTGTGTAACATATATGTGTATATCAATTCTATGATCAAATGAACTCGATAAGGTTTTGTTAATCACAGGGGCAAATTGCCGGCATGCGCACGTTTCAAACTTGTTGGTTTCAATCAGTGCAATGAATACCAGCGACTACAAATCTGTTAGATGTCTATATTCGCTATACACAGAGACACTAAGGTATTAAACATAAACTTGCGCCATCTAGAGAATGAAACACCCTTTATAATAAACAAATATAAATGTGATTCTAGGGCATTTTATTCAATTTATTTCAAAAAAGTTTTCAAGAGATTTTTTTAGATTAAATTTCTGAAAGTTTCGGAGAATTTATCCAGCTATTATAATTTCAATTCATAATTATATTTATGTTCTTTCATGAACAATTTATCGAAATTCAATGAACATAATAAAAAAAATATTTAATGTTTGCAATGAATGTTATTACAATTCGCTCATATTTCCACATAAATATGTGAAAATTGTAATAATATTTGATGAAGTCTCAATCATTGTAATAGCTTTTCATCAAGTAAAAAACAATTCAATTAAATTCAATTTTAATATGTTAGCATAATTCATGCACAAATTCAGCATAAATTCCAGTTATATCGTGTTAATTACTCAACGGAATACAGATGTATTTATTAATGAATGTATCCTGATTCAGCACGAAAATATCAACTCTGACATGAATATATTACAAATTCGGTCTTCCCCTAGGATCCTCGTAGTTAAATTTGAGTCTTCGGCTATACTGAGATGAAAAGTTTCTTAGGGGTGAGCCATTTAAAATTTGAATTTTTGATCGGCAATAAATAAAAAACCATTGAATATTTTTTTACATTTATGGGTTAACTAGAAAGGGTGAACGAATACAAAACAATATCATATGAATGACCACCAGGATTGGCTACTGTATCCCATTCAATCAACCCAAGTTTTCACTACATTGTAAATTGTTTGGGGCTCAATCTCATGAATGGCAACTTCGAGTCGAGTGATCATTAGCCCATTGAGTGAAGTGGTAAAGAATCGGATGGTCAAGAGGCTACTTTCGCTAATTGAACTTTGTTAGCCTTCATACCGAGATCTTTATGTTAAACTCTCCCTAGAGAAATGCGAGTTCAGTTCTTGAGCACAATGATGAGTTGATGTTGATGGATGTTCAGCCACATTGTGGGCTAGTGTAGCAATATTTTCAGGTGTGCTCACTGGACGAGAACGAGAACGGGTTGTTTTATCGAATACTGATCCAGTTTTCACGAACAAATTGAGTCCAAAACTGTCGTGAGGGCATTTCATTTCTATTGAATTATCCTCGTGAATTTCTAACAGTTTGGATAGAAGATTCACCAATTTGAAAATAGTTTTAAATACCTTCCAGTTTTGTTAAAGCACAAATCGACCCATTTCGTTAATGTCAAATATAGGGTGTTTTTTTTTAGTGTAATAGAACTTTGGAAAGGAATAACTGTGGTTTGACAGAAGGTAGAAGCCATGTTGTTTTGACATTTCTGTTCAGTAAGCATTGAAAAATAATCATGGAAAGACTCACGCCGCAACAAAGTTTACAAATTGTTGAAATTTATTTTCAAAATCAGTATTCTATTCGCCAAACTTATAAAGCACTTCGTGAAATTTATGATTTACATAATCGTCCATCAGAGCAGTTAATTCGTCTAATTATCGATAGATTTCGGACAATATTTTCTCTACTCGATGCAACAACAACAACAAGATAAAGAACTGTACGTAGGGAAGAAAATATCGCTGCTGTAAGCCATAGTGTTAATGGTGATCTAGATTTGTCTATTCGTCGACGTTCACAGTAAGTTGGACTCTGTGCATCCACCAAATGGAAAATTATGCGTAAATATCTTGGTCTAAACCTATTCAAGATCCAACTGGTTCAAGAACTGAAGCCATTTGACCATAATAAGCGTCGTTTGTTTGCTGATTGGGCCCTAGAACAGCTTGAAGACGTGAAGGAGTAAAAAGAGAAAAATACACTATATGGTGTGCTTTACACGATGGAGGCATCATCGGTCCATATTTCTTTAAGAACGATACTGGACCTAATGTTACAGTGAATGATGCTCGTTACAGATCGATGATCAATGATAATTTGTTTCAAAATTTGAATGCTATCGATCCAGAAGTGTTTTGATTCCAACAAGATGGTGCTGCACCTAATGCTGCTACCCTAACAATTGATTTATTGAAAGAAATATTTGGGGATAACATTATTTCAAGAAATGGTCCGATTAATTGGCTTCCAAGATCATGGACCCTGTTCTGCTTATTGAGTCTTCAGTTGTCTGAAGATGGGATAGTTAATTCCCGAAACTCGAGTCACAATTAAATGTGTAAAATATCAATTCATTGGTGGTAAAACATAGTAATTTCTACAACTTGTTTTAATTATGATCAACTACCAAATAGTAACGGCTGAAATAGTTCAGTAAAAAAATATATTTAAAAAATGATGAATGAAATTTCTGTATAAGAGTTGTACGTAAATAAACTTCAGAATTATTGGTGTGTTACTGAAGGATCCATATATGAATAAATATACAATCAAACAACCCCAAAACAGAATAAGCAATGAAGAAGCAGTGAATGGTGTCACGAGAAGACTTAATATGTAGTAAAATTATGTAAATAACACACGCTCTGCTATTTTACAGCGACATTAATTTGCTGTTTCAATTAAGATTTACAGGCAGCTAAATTTCTTTGTGGAAATTCATGATTGCCAAACAGTGTAAAGTCTGATGCTCTGACACTCTTAAATTTCATAGTGATGAAGAAAGTTTGTTTACTTGATGGAAAACCACTTTTGAAAATTCTTACAGGCGATACAACGAAATTTTCCACAATGTTACGTTTTATATGGTTTGATCTGCAATTACAAGAATTGAAAGTTGAAGAAAATAATCAACAAAAAAAATCTGAGGCATAGGTTTCAGTGTTCCATCCTTTGTTAGTGATATTCGTTACTTCATTAATAAATATAAACCAAATACACTGCTCAAAAATTTAAGTAGATAATTTTCGTACATATAATAACATATAAAGGGAAATAAAAAAGCGATTTTTATATTATCTGACGTGTTAAGTTAGGTATCTACTGATATGGATTCATTATATGAATTTATATTAAATTATGATATTTTATTAATTAGAATAATTAGTTATTAGCTTTACATTGATGGCCAATTTGTTATATAAATAAATGATTTTATTTCAATAATTATTTAAAATTTGAATTAGTATTTATTATTTATCAAGAATTAATTAAAAAAGTTTACTTTTTTACCACTTCTATTCAGAACACTCAGGTAACGTATTTGTTGATCACATTTCCATTTACAGTAATAATGTTAATTTCTTTTTAATTTTTTGGAACTGGATTACTGAAGAGAGAAAAATCTTTATTCACAAAGACGTAATCGTGCTATGGAGTATTTGAATACTGAATCACCCTTTCCGTGCCTCCTCCTTTTATCGTTTCGAAGAAAAATTGAATTTCAAAGCTTACTAGCTTCTGTCAAAATTATTGAAAAAAATGATGCTTTCACTGATTTTACAAAATTTACACTCTTTCTAGGTTAAAATTTTTTCTAAATGATTAACCTAAATCTCTGTGAATACTTTGGTACTAGTTTTATGAGAATTGTTTGAGTTTAAATACTTATTTTCATACGAAGAGTTTTCCAAATGTCAAAAATTTACATAATTTAACTTCTAATGCTTTTTACTGAATAATTACTGAATAGTACTCATGAAATTGATCAAATTTGTTTAGCTTAGATGCTATTACAATTCAATTGAATCCTAAGCATCTTCGAGGATATCTGTTTATTAATTTCAGAATTTCTGACGTAGACAGTATGTTTTCCCTAATGAATTGAATTTTGATCAAATTTTTCCTATTTACATAATTCTGGTAAGTAAGATTCAATTAAGCTTGTTCTTTGCCAATAATTTCACTGAAGTTTATATATAATTCATGATAGTAACAAATCTGAATTGTTTCAGCCGTTACTATTTGGTAGTTGATCATAATTAAATTACTATGTTTTACTACCAAAAAAGATATATTACACATTTTTTGTGACTCGAGTTTCGGGAAATGAACTATCCCATCATCAGACTACTGAAGACCTAAGAGTGGTACAGAGGTATTTAAACCAAAGTGATAAATATTTTGAATATTTCAATAGATTCTAGATAACACCTAATAGTGGTACAGAGGTTAACAATCGGAACGTGATAAAAAACCGGGTTAAAAAAGAGGGGCCTTATAACAGATATCGGAATGTCGGCAATCGACAAAGGAGGTTGTTAAACAGATGGTACCCATTTAAATATCTCAAATAATTTTTAATAAGTTTTAAGTAACAAATGTTTTCAAATTAACATTTTGTCACAGGCAGGAATGTGCACCATCTCTGTCTGAAGAGTTCAGGTGCGCATGCTCGGAACGAAACGCCACTCATTTAAATATTTATTTATTAATTAATTTTAATTGACCATTTATATTTGTTGGTTTTGTAAATTCCATTTGATATTGTATAATGAGTTTTGATTTTATAGGTCTATTAAATATAAGCAGTGCTTATGAAATAATTTAATTTTATTTATTTTTTGAATAAATTTTTTTGAAATTAAATTGTAGGAGACTAACAGATTAAATCTGGTTTGATATTCAAATTTTGTAATAATTCTTCTATCAAGTGAAAAACCGCTCCTTATTATTTTACAATATGCCTTGTTTGAGTGTCGTTAGCTCGGTGGTAAGAGCTTTGGGTTCGTAACCGAAAGGTCACGGGTTCAAATCGTGTACAGGTAGGAAAAAAATTTTCTGGTTGGGCGGCTTTAGACCATCATTTGATTGTTGGATCGAAATTTAACAGTGCTGTGACCTAAAGTGGCGTAAGATTGCAGTAACAAAGCCTACCCAGAAAACAATTGAACCCTTAACCCGCACAAGCTGAAAAAGCTTCTGACAGGTGTTCAAAGAAGATTCAGGAGTTTCAGGAGTATCAGGATAATATAATAATAATAATAATAATAAATTCTCCCACTTACCACTACCTCCCACAACTGTTCAAAAGTCAGATCGTCTATACTTCGAATCTTGTTACTGCTCAACATCAGCATCTTCAAATGGCCAAGTTCCATGAATATCATCCTATTCAACGCCCTTATCTTGTTGTTGTCAAGATAGAGCTCTTCCAATTGAGTGAGGTGGGAAAAAGTTCCATCTTGAATCAGGCTTATGTTATTTCGGCTCAATACGAGTTTGGTCAGAGTAGGCAGTTTCAAGAACATTTCCTTGTGGAGCTCCTCTAGTTTATTATCATCTAGCTGGAGTACTGTCAGATTTGGCATATTGTAGAAGCTGTGAGAAGATAGTTTTTCTATATGGTTGCTTGTAAGTATCACTTCTCCTAAGGTTTTGGATTCTGCAAATGCGTATGAAGGGAGCTCTTCGATATTTCCATACACAATAGATATATATTCAAGATGATTCAGATACGTGAATATTATCTTGGGAAGGTGGAAGAATTTTACTTCTGGTCTTATCATTATTTTCAAACTTTTAAGCCACGGTTGTGTTGAAAATAAATGCCATACCTGAAAAAATAAATTAATATTGAATCTTCTCCCTTGGACAAATATAATAATTTTCAGACCCTACACAGAATATAATGAAAAATTATACAGAGGTTTTATGCAGTTCTGAAAGTGTAGTCCAAAGTAAACACATCCAATGAAGGAGATGAATATATTTCATTCTCCCACAATAATTTTACTGTTAGTATCTGTTAACGTAGAAGATTTAAATTCTTAATTCTTAATAAATATTGAGCGGAATTGTTGAATAGCAAAGACTATCCTAGGAGCTTCAGAAAGAAATCTTACTCGATTCTCAATGCAATTTAATTATTTTGGGGTGGTTCTCATCTTTGTTTAGGGGTGAATGTGGCAGCGTCGAAGATACCGGAAAAGAATGTTCTTCTTAAATAAAAAACCGAAGGGTTTAAGTGTTCTTTCAAAATGTTGGTTGACGTTGTTCCATAGGCAAGTTAATTGAATAAGATGAAAAGAGCTCGGCTATGAGACGAAGATTATTAGGAGTATAGATTAGTTCGTGCTGTTTTGATAAAAGTGTCGCTACTAGTTTATTATTCCTTTGTTTCATTTGAATACCTTCATTTTGAGGTGTTATCATTAGGCTTTCTTTTGAATGTCTGTCATTTCGCTAAACTGTTAACAACATAGTTTCTGGGTCCTCTCCATATTCCATCTTTTGTACTGAATAATGTATTTTTGTGGTTTCATTATTATTCATTATTTTATAGTGAGCGGGCGTCTGTCCATCCTACCACTGCGTCCACATGGACTATTGAGGTTCACGCCTAATTTTTATTTCTCTGACAAGATCCAGTTTTTGGATAAAACCGATAATATTGCTCGGTGATAATTTTTTCAGTTAGCAGTGTCCTATAAAAACCTAACCAAAGACCTCGAATCTGATGCGACTCACCGCTGAGGACTCTGAGACGATGTGCATGGCTTTTTCAGTGTCCTCGAGACAGCCTGCATTCATCGTCTTCAGCCAGACCGATTTTGTGCGAATGATTTTTCAGTCTGCAGTGACCTGTCATAATTCCGACAAGTGTTCTTAGTTTGGCCTTGTCCAGACCTAGCGCTAGGTCCGTCATCCTTTGGTTCGAAGCTTTTCCAAGAAATATTCGAATGGCTCAGCCAGGAAGGCTCTAGTCCTGAGTTCATTTTGCCTGTTATCGTCCGCTTAGCCACGTCAAGTGGTATTCCCAGGAATGGTTTTGGGCCTACCGGAGGCAGCGCAGCTCCAGCAAACGCCAGCTGATCTGATTCTTCGTTACCCAAATAGTTTGATTGGCTTGGTATCTAAACAAGAGTGATACTGTTTTACAAACCAAGCCTGTTTGAAGCCTTTCGGCAACTCCAGACTGTTTTCGATGTACAACCAGAGCTTTTAGTACTTACTGTTGTGGTGGATGTGCAGTTTGATCAGCAGATCTACTGCGGTCTCAATGGCAAAAGTTCTGGCTGGAATATGGTTGTGTTTTGATCTAAACTCAATGAGATGTTGATTCTCGGTTTGCTCCCATAGACCCCGCTCCCGCATCGTTCGTCGCTCGCGAGGCGTCTGTGAACAAGCCACGATCCTTCCTCAATAAAACCGCAGCAAGCTGGGTCCATTCGCAACAAGCCCAGCATTGAAATGCCGTTCTTGGCTCGTGACGTTTGACATCAGATACGAGGGTATCGGTAGTGTGCTGTTCGTTAAAAGCTCGTCCAGAAGTCATGATATAGTTTGTATGTGGTCCGTTCCGACACCCTCTACACGATTAAGTGCAGAGGTGGTAGATTTAGTAGGAGCTCCATGGCTACCGTGGGTGTGGTGCGAAACGCACATGTAAGTGCAAGGCGAGCCTGCCTCTGAAGTCAGGTGAGATTATGCTGGCCAATCGTTTGTTGGCTTTTCTTGCACCATGATACAGTGGCAAACATTATCTCTGGTCTGATTATCACAGTGTATAGCCAATACATCTGCCTGGGCTTTAAACTCCAGATTTACCGCAGATTCGCCTACAGGTTCAGAATTCCATTCTGGCTTTATGACACAGTTTGTATTAGTGTTCATTCCAACTGAGAGTTTTGTCCAGGATAATTGCGGGTAGTTTGACTTCATTGCTTCAATATGAAGGAAAAGGCTGCCGGAAGTTATCGTACTTTGGTGGCTGTTCGGTGACCATGTCCTAGCCGAACGAACGTATTAGAAGTGGGTTGCCCGATTTAAAAGTGGCAATTTTGATTTGGCAGTCCAAGAATGACCCGGAGCACCACCAAAAACTAGGAAGAGGAACTAGTAAATATACTTGGAGTCACTCAAGCAGATATTTTTTGAATGCAATGGGAATAATCCCAAAGTAAGGAAAATGAGTACCTTATGAACTGAAGCAAAGAGTTCAACAACTGCTCCAACGTCACAAGAGAAAGGGGTTTTTACATCAAATTGTAACTGGCGATGAAATGTGGATTCATTATCATAATCCAAAACGCCGGGCAACGTATTGATGCCTCATTATCAACTGTGAAACTTGTTTTTGGTGTACTATGGGCTGCGCCCCCCATGGCATTAGAGCTTGTTGCGCTAGGGGCACTTGTGTTGACTAGGACCCGCATTTCATCCCGGTGAAGTGGTGCGTTAAATCTTGATGCCTAACGTTAAGCCTTTCGCGCCAGTTCCTGGACCCATGTGGTGGAAGATCGACCGAATGAGACCTTAGTTTCACCGTAAGGTGGAATTGAGGGCTGAGCTGCTAGAGGGCAAGGGAGTCCGTCGCAGCACAGGGCCTCTTCCTTAAGACTAGCGTGCTCTACTCTATTGCAGTAAATCCCAGGATTTTTCTGTCCAATGACGGAGTGCGTTATGTAGCATACGGCGTTACCTCTGGAAGGTGAATGCCCACGGGTAGTAAAGGGTGATTCAGTTAGAGGTACTTTTCGTGGTGGGGATTTAATTGCAGATTGCTCATGCCTCGTGTTAACTGAAGTGCCATTTCAGTTCAGTAGTGTTTAACAATTCATAATGGAAAGACTTAGCCCGGCACAACGTCTACAAATTGTTCAACTTTAAAAAAAATGGGCTTTCTACGAGGAATGTGTATCGGGCGCTTAGAGCAACTTATGGTCCACATAATTGGCCTACCGAACGCACAATTAGCTCTCTCATCCGTAATTTTGAGGCCCAATTTTCATTATTGGATAATACTCGACCAAATAGACCACACCCAGCTCATAGTGAAAAAAATATAGGGGCGGTAGCGGAGAGTGTACGCGAAGACCGTGAAGTGTCGATTCGTAGCCGTTCTCAACAGCTTGGCTTGTCATATTCAAGAACTTGGCGTAGTTTACGTAAGGATCTTTCTTTGAAAGCTTATAAAATTCAACAAGTGCAAGAACTGAAGCCCAGCGAATTGTTTCCGTTTTAGTCGTTAGGCTCTTGACAAGCTTGCAGAAGATCCAGAAGAACCAACGAATTGGCCGGCTAAATCGTGTGATATCACATCTATCGACTTTTTCCTTTGGGGCTATGTACTGTCCAAAGTCTATATGGATAGGCTGGCGACAATTGAGGCATTGGAGGCCAATAATACTCGTATTATTGGCCAAATACCATTAGAAATACTTATACGCATATTTGACAATTGGAACTTCAGAATGGACGTTGTTTACCTTAGTCGCGGAGAACATTTGAAAGAAAGTATCTTTAAAAATTATTGTAAAGAATGGTTTTTTTATGCGATAATAAAGATTATAAAATAAAATTATTTTAATTAATTTTTTTATTAAAAAAATACCTCTAATTGAATCACCCGATACTTGTACTACCTGGTCACCCAATTGGTGTTGGACTTGAGGGTGCAGTAGTTGACAGTCCGCATGCTGGACTAGGAGGATATTCCTTTCATCTGTTCGCGGACACTCATGTACGGGATATTCTCATGAAATGTCTCAGGGTTTAGCGGGACTTGACGGTTCGACCAGCCTCGACCTGAACCTGAATCGATTGTGAGACGTTTCTGGGTTTGTGGATCTTGACGAAACGGCTTGAAGCCAGGATCAATCGAAAAACTTCATCAGGGTTCATGGGTCTTGACATACAGGCCTGATTGACGGTGCTCGTACCAGGATCAATTGAGCCTTCAATCTTGATATTATCTAAATTCATGAGACTGCGTTTGGATGGATGGTTAAGAAGCCCCTCCGGCGTGTGATTTACGTCCGAAACAACTCGGGTACTAACCATGCAGAGCCAGTAGAGGTTGGATAGTGCTTCGCTGCTACCAGTCAGACGGTTGTAGGTTTTTGAACTGAAGCCCAAACTCGAAGCCGGTGGGTTAATCTCTTTGGAGGGGTTCACATCACGCGCGATGGTAAGGAGTAAGTCTTATTACACTTTCTGCCTCTTGGCTCTGGAGACTGCTGAGTAGTCACTTGGTGAAAGAGCTACACTCATATGCCAAAAGACTAACTGGTAGAGTTCACGTGTACTTAGGACTGCTAAAATTGATCACAGGGGAGATCTCCCGACAACATTTGATGCATTTGAAGCTAGCATTGTGAATATAACGGCTGCAATACGCTGACAGATACGACAAAGTTATTGACAATGTACGGCCACATGTTGTTCCGTTAAAACTCACTTACAAACGCACAAAAGGGTAGTCCTACCCCACCCAACCCGTCGTGAAGCCCAGACATTTCTCTTTCCGAATAATATCTCTTCCGATCGATGCAACATTGCTTGGCTGAAAAGCACTTTTCCACTTACGATTAAGTCAAAAAATGAATCTATGTACCGAAAGAAACCAAAGACCTGGCCCTTTTTCGAGGTGGAATCCATTAAATATGGGAAAAAGTAGTGACCAGCGACGCGAAATACTTGAGTTCTGAACGTATAACCAATTTCTCACAATAAAGTTTCAATTCCTGACAAAAACGCACCAACTTATTCATACTCCCAATATCCTTATTTGCCGAATTTTAATGTTAATCGTTCATGTTGAAAATCGTTCTCTGTGTTCGATTCGTCTACCATATTTACAAGTAAACGTAAATAAGAGTATAAAGCAAATGCCCATGACATATTTCCAATACTGATTCGATGAATTCTTACATTGTTGTCCCTAACAATTTCTGAGAAGATCCAGCACTCGGCTCTCGTTCTGTTGAAAGGAGACCATCCCTCTGAACAGACGCAGTGGATTTGCTCAGAATTCCCTTTGATATCGCACAAATTTATATCAGTTTTGTTCGTTTGCTTCTCTGACGGAATTCGTTGATGTCCCGATTTGAAGGTTTTGGAATGCTGTTTAGCTGACACGACCAGAAACAGCAGAATGAGATATAGAAGAAACAATGAACGGTGCTTCATTTCGGATCTGAAAAGAAAATCATATGTCAGTGTATAATACTTAAAGTCTGTTATTGAATTGTAGAGCCCTAGAGGGCCGTGAAACTAGGGATAACAGGATAGGTTGTTCAATATTTTAATCGTATCATCCTATAGCGATGATACAATTTTTATATTTAAAAAAATTCACAGTTTTTAGGTTCTACAGTTTATTCAGAATCCTGCATATCTTTGAAGTGCAAAAGGTAACTTAACTTGAAATTGAAAAGGTTCTTTTATTATATCGGGTGTTTTTTTGGAGTGATAGAACTTCAAATTGAAATAAAACACAATTAAATTAAGATTGAAGCCAATTTTTTTTTATTTGAAAGATAATTTATGTTTTGAGAATAATTTCCGGTATATGTCCACCACGACTAACTCTAAAGAACCGCATTCGACCAGACCAATTTTGGACCACTTTTTCGAGTAATTCAGGCCTTATTTCATCAATAACACGATACTGAATTGTTTCAGCCGTTACTATTTGGTAGTTGATCATAATTAAAACAAATTGTAGAAATCACTATGTTTTACTACCAATAAAAAGATATATTACACATTTTCTTGTGACTCGAGTTTCGAGAAATGAACTATTCCATCATCAGACAACAGAAGACCTAACAGTGGTACCGTGGTATTTAAACAAAAGTGATAAACATTTTGAATATTTCAATAGATTCTAGGTAACACCAAATAGTGATATAGAGGTTTACAATCGGAACGTGATAAAAAAACCGGGTTAAAAAAGAGGGGAATTCTAACAGATATCGGAATGTCGGCAATCGATAAAGAAGGTTGTTAAAAGATGGTACCCATTTAAATATCTCAAATAATTTTTGGGGTACAGTCATTCATTATTTTTACATTATTTTGTTGTATATCTCAAATATTTGGATTTACAAAGCTCCATACGTTCACAATAAAAATAATGTAAAAATAATGAATGACCGTATGGAGCTTTGTAAATCCAAATATTTGAAATATACAACAAAATAATGTAAAAATAATGAATGAATGATTTTGTTTTAATCAATAACACGAGTTATATTGGCTTCCAAATCGTCTATTGTTTCTGGTTTATCAGCACAAACCAATGACTTGATATAACCCCAAAGGTAATTATTCAGTGGAGGCCAATTAATTGGACCATTTCTCGAAATAATGTTATCGCCAAATCTATACTGAAACAAACTCTACAAGGTTTTGTAGATCACAGAGGCAAATTGCAGACATGCACACGTTTCAAACTGATTGGTTTTCGTCAGTGCAATGTATGCTAGTGACCCCAAATCTGTCAAGTATCTATATTCGTTATACACAGAGACGCTAAGATATTAATAATACACTAGCGCCATCTAGAGTATGCAAAAAAAAACAATACTTTTGCGAGTTAATTCAAGTAAAGAAATGTTTTCTGGGTACTTTCACGTTACCAACGCAGAATAAATTTTCCTCATGCTCAAATCAGACCATAATGTGCCGTAATGCTCATAATTAGTAACTTAGTTAGATATCCAATAATATTGAATATTCTAAGATATTTTTATGATGAAATTCTTAAGATTATGTTAGACATTTTTAAAAGATATTTGTTTTCATAAAATAGATCAGCAGAAACAAAATTTTGTCTATTCAAAATATTTAATTTATAGGATTTTGGTTAACAATTTTTATTTATTGGATTTTGTTATACCATTTGGATGTCTTATAATGAATGTTTATTCTATATTTCATTTGATTAAATATAATTTTTTGAAATTAAATAGAAGTAGAAGGCTAATATTAAAATATTTAAATAGTTAATTTTTTAGCTGGTAAGTTAGTTAATTAGTTAGTTTTTTAGCTGGTAAGTTAGTTAATTAGTTTGTTATATAGTTAGTTAGATTGTTATTTAGTTAGTTATTCAGTTGGTAAATTAGTTAGTTACTAGGACTTTCTATTACCATAGCGCATACACCTTATTAATAATTTTGGTAGAGATCGGCCGAATTAATTTATTTTGATATTTTGTATACAATTAATCATTATTAAAGATTCAATCACTAATGTTTGAATTAACGTTTATCATCGACACATCCCCTTGTAACATCCTTTACTTTTATGAAAATTTTCGATAATGAACGACTTAAAATTTCATCATGAATCTAAAAACCGCGACGATTCGAAAGCTTAGCGTGCCAACTGGAAAAACCAATACTCTCATAATTTCGTTGAAGCCAAAACGTTTGAAAGATCTCGCGGCAATTTCCAATTACAATGCAATACAACTTGGGGATTCAACAGGAAATGGGACATATTACGAGCGAAAAGCAGGATATGCCCGAAAGTCGAATAGGCAAAGCCTGTCTCACCTTGTTTGATTTATTCGAACACATTTTCCGAACATGTGAGGCACTTTTTATTCCTCGCTTGTGAGCTATAACGGTGCCGTAATAGCTGATAGCGGCCTTATGCAAATCAGTAGAATTTGAGGTTATGAATTGAACCGACATGGTGAATGTTGGAAGAATTGAGCGCTGCTTCTTGGGGACAATCTAGGAATATGTCATAAAAGGCTGAATTTAGTGGTTGGCGATGAAGTACATGCTTAAGAAATGATTTAAAGATTTTTTCTTGAAAGGGTTTGACAGTTTTCTTGAAATTTTCTCATACCGGTGATCAGTGTTTAGGTATATTGTTCTTGAGTTACGATTTTTGTTGGAACTCGAAGTAGTTCTGATTTGTTTGTCAAGGGAAAAATTGAATAAAGATAGAACGCAATGAAAAATACATATCATACTCGACGACATCGTGGTATTTTCAAAAACTAAGATGATTTACCATTCGGATTCTATGTTCGTCACAGAAAATTTGCTAAGTTAATAAAGTGAATAAAAACAACTTGGTTTAAGTTTCACTGTTTATTTGATGTCTGTTGACATAGATGTTTCGGGTTTTTAGCCAATTTTCAAAACTGAAGAGAACAAAACTTAAAATCCTATTTATAATGGTAGGGTAGTTCACAGGTTACGTGTGGATCAGATCACCACCTTGTCAGAGCTAAGGTGATTCTTCCCTTCAAAAAGTATAATCACAACAACGAGCTTAGTGAAACCAGTGGGATGGAGACAGTTGAATTGCCCATTTACAACTTTGCAAGTTTTATGAACGAGAGTACCAAGAGATTATATCAACAACGTTTGGATGAAAAATTGATAGACCATCATAACCGTTCATACATCGAAGTTTATGATAACATCATCAAAAATTTACACGAATCTACTAACGAGGCAGTCGGTGTGAAGGAGAAAAAGATCAGTGAAAAGATTTGGTAGACAAAAGAGATCGAGACGTTGGTTCTGCACAAAAAGCAAAAATACATAAAATGGTTGAACACAAAAAAGAAGAAGATCATGAAGAATACCAGAAAACTAAAATAAAGCTGAGAAAGTTAATAAAGACAGAGAAGAACAAAATATGGGACAAGAAATGCCAGGACATCAATACACATATAGGAGGAAGGAAATGCTCGGAAATATGGAATTTTATTAAAGCGGTGAAGCACACAGGTAAGTATGGAGCAAATTTACAGATAATCAAACCAGAAGAGTGGAAAAACCATTATCAAGACCTGCTTCAGGAGACCAGAACTGAATACCTTGAAAATCCGTCTATACAGCCGATAAATGTGCAAGGAGAACCTGTCAACATTAGCACTGATACTCTCAGAAAAGCAATAACCAAGCTCAAAAATAATAAATCCTGTGGACCAGAGGGGGTATACGCTGAAATGCTCAAGAATGGAACCCCAAAACTTAATGAAAACCTGACTTATGTGATCAATCAATGCCTAAATGGTTCCCCAATTCCGGAACAATGTAGAGTTGCCTACATTACATCAATCCATAAAAAGGGGAATAAACATGATTGCAACAACTATCGCTCAGTAGGTTGTATGGGAGGATTCTTCGGGATTTGATAGAGGATGACTACAGGGAGAAAGAAGATGAAGAACAAAGCGGATTTCGAGCAGGGAGATCATGTACCGACAATGTCTTCTGCTTGAAACAAATAATAGAAAAACGGAACGCTAGGAATATGGAAACACACATAACTTTTGTAGATCTCCGAAAGGCCTATGATACCATCCCAATTTCTAAACTGTGGGAAGTCCTAGAACAATCGAAATAAACCATACATACATTCTGTCAAGAAAGTACCGGGAATTATCGATTTGAATCTGGCGGGGCAATGAGGCAGGTGAAATTTTTTTTCCTAGGTTGGTACCACTGTCCTTAATTACTATGCCAAGCATGAGCGGGATCTGTCAACTAGTGTGTTCGCAACAGCTGATTAAGTCAGTCGATGTCAGAGTGCGTGCCGATTTTTACTATGGGTGATTAAGTTGAGCAAAGAATTTGTTTAAAGTTTTGTGTTGCAAATGAATTTTCGTGTGCCGATGCATTGAAAATGTTGCAAAGGGCCTCTGGTGATAATGCTCTATCGAAAACTCGTGCATATCAGTGGTACAGAGCCTTCAAGGACGGTCGTGAAGTGGTCGCCCATCGACGGCTTCGATCGAAGATAACGTCGATAAAATTAAGGAAAGGGTGCTGGAAAACCGTCGTACCAGCTGGAGAGAGATAGCACATGATCTTGAGATATCCCACGAGTCCGCACGTACGATTTTGATTGATATTTTGAGCATGAGAAAGGTGGCCGCACGACTCGTACCGAAAGACCTGAATTTTATTCAAAAACGTCATCGCGAACAGGTTGCTTCAGACATGCTGGATCGCTGTTATTCCGATTCTACATTCATGGAACGCATTATAACTGGTGATGAGACCTGGGTCTACGAGTACGATATGCAAACAAGCCAGCAATCATTGGAATGGGTGGCAAAAAATGAGCCGAAACCGAAAAAACCACGCCAAAGCCGCTCGAAAATGAAGGTGATGCTCATTGTTTTCTTCGATATCCGTGGCGTGGTGCACTACGAATTCGTTCCATAGGGTCAGACGGTAAACAAGGAGTATTACCTAGGCGTTATGAAACGTTTGCGTGAGCGTATCCGTAAGAAGCCGCCAAATTTGTGGGCGAACAACTCATGGATTTTGCATGACGATAACGCGCCTTCCACCGAGCTACGATTGTGACTGACTTTCTCGCCAAAAACTCAACAAACGTGCTTCAGCAACCACCGTATTCGCCGGATTTGGCTCCCTGCGACTTTTTCCTCTTCCCAAAACTAAAATTGCCCCTTCGTGGCACCCGTTTTGAGTCGATTGAAGCCATAAAACAAAATTCGGCGCGAGAGCTAAAGTCCATCCCGGAAAGCGCCTATAAAAAATGTTTCGATAATTGGAAGTGCCGTTGGCATAGATGTATTGAAGCAAATGGAGCCTATTTTGAAGGCGACCCAATAAATTTTGACGATTAAATGTAAAAATGTTGTTTGAATTGAAAATTCCCGGTACTTTCTTGACAGAGTAGTATATAAAAGCTTTACAAGAACTATATAAGAACTCCAAATCAAGAATTAAAATAGGTAAATATGTCACCGAGGAGTTTCCAGTAACCAAAGGTTTGAGACAGGGATGTTGCGTATCACCAACGCTGTTTAAGATATATATTGCCACGGTTCTGAAGGGATGGAAAAGGATGGTTCGCGACATGGGAATTGATGTTGACAACACATGCGTGTGCACTCTTCAGTTTGCTGACGATCAGGTGGTGATTGCTAAGAGCAGGGATGACATGGTGTATATGATGGACAGGTTAATCGAGGAGTACACTATTTGGGGTTTGACAGTTAACATCGATAAAATGAAATATTTAAGTGTAGGAGCCGAATCCGCAGATCTGGAACTAGAAATTGCACAAAAAATATCCTCCAGTAAGGGTTGTGTTTATTTGGGGATAACTTTCGATGAAACCGGTACAGACGCAAAAGAAATTGCTAAACGTATCGTCCAGGCAAAAAAGGTAATTGGCTGTCTCAGTGAAATATTGTGGAGTAAGGAAATATTGAGAAGTCCTAAATTCAATATTTATGAGACGATGGTCAAGAGTACACTACTATATGGTGCCGAAACATGGAGAATAACAGAAAAACACACGAAAAAGGTGGAGGTAGTGGAAATGGACGCGATACGACGATCTTTATGTATTTCAAAAAAAGACCACATAAGAAACGAGAACATCAAAGAGATTATGGGAATCGAAGGTAAAATAACACAGGATATAGAAGATAAACAACTAACATGGTACGGACATGTAAGACGTATGCCTGAAACAAGACTCCCAAAACAAGTACAATCATGGCAACCTGCACAATCGAGGAAACGAGGGAGACCCAAAATTGAGTGGCACAAATCCGTACAAAAATCCATGAGTGCAAGAGATTTAAGAGAAGAAGACTGTGCAGATAGGAAGAAATGGCGATTAGGCGTCGGACAACGTAGAAAAACATTTT